>ML784070.1:49872-96265 GCA_009831015.1 Picea engelmannii | reverse complement strand
CCCTTTTACTACGACCCACTGTTTGAAGTTTATCAGGACCTCATTTGTTCATGCGTGCCTGGTCCAGTTTCTGAGTTGAGCTTGTGCTGTTTTGAGTATTTTCTCCATTTGATCACCCTTTAAAACCAACCGTGACATTAAATCTGATGGGCTTCGGGCTCTGCTCCTGCTAGCAATCCGGGAGTGACTTCCGAACGCCAACACTTTTCAAAACAAAATCGGAGATGTAATGACGAAAGGAAAATGTAATCCAAGAAAATCAAGACATTATCAACACAATTCCCAAATCAAACTCGTAATATAGAAAAAAATGAAAAAGACAAGAAAACCTTTTGTCATATGCAAGCAAAAAGTGTTTCTCAATCAACAAACAATATGGAAAGGAAAACCAATCCAAAGAAAGTCTTTCAATCATTGAAAACCAATAACAAGCAAGCTTTAAACTCATGAATCAATCAAACACTGGCATCATAAGTCCGCCCCAGGAAACTAAGGCAATTCAGGGTGAAAAAGACAAATTGGCTCATTCCAACAAATTCTATAGGAGTCGTCGTAGGCTGGGTATGGGACACAATGCAGAGAGCAAAGGCCGTCACAGGTGACTAGAAGAGCACAGTGAGACGTCGTCACACTGGATTGGTCAAGCAGGATGTGACATCCGAGGGTCATCGCAGGCTGCCAATATGGTGTAGTGTGATGATCTCTGTAAATGAGGAAAAAAATGGTACAAAGACAAAAAATCTATTCGAACTTCCAGACCCAGGGAGTCCATATGAATCACCCAAAGGCTCAGAGAGTGAATTTAATCAGAAGAAGGTAGGCTAAAAGAATATGGGAAACAAAAATCAAAAGGAATTCGTATCCCCAGTATGGTCACCAATTTTGTTATGGGATTAATCGGTAAATGTAGACATAAACAGATCTCCCTAGATCCACCTAGATCTAGAACAAAATAGAACAAAATATGATGCCTTCCCTAAGCTCTAACTATTGAGTTTACTAGTTAACAAGAGATAAACAACATACTGTTTAAATGTTGTTTACTCTTTCGATTACCATCCTAGATTCACTTTGGTTCTCTTGTGATATTGAATCTGCAAGGGAACACAAGCCAACCAAAGTGAAAGCAATCCAATATACTCAACAAGAACCTATGTATGTGATCAAGGAATCATACAATAAAACAAGACAAGTTTTATGGGAAAGAAACATATCACTGTATCATATTAAAATGAAAGTGGAGATTACAACCAAAGCCTTGATGTCACAAGGTCCCCTTTCGATGACCCTTTTCTCCAACACACACACTTAGTCCAACCTTGAATTAAGAAGAACCACAATGACTTGATGAACTGAAATGAAGCTCTTAAGTCTGAGATGAAGTAGAATTCCTCATCCAATTCTTAGCCTATTGAACCTTAGTCTTTTCCATGAGAGATCCCTCTTTATATAGTGTGAAAGGGAGATGGGTGAGGAGATTAGGATGATCCCACTAAATTAGAGAAGCAAGTAAGATCCAAACCATTTAGAGGCCACCTCATCTTCTAGAAGACCCCCTTCTAGAAAATTTGTGAAACTTGACTGTTTCTTAGTCTTTTGGCATCATCACACCCTAGGTGTAGTGCTTCCCATAGAGACGTCACAACCCTAAGAAGTGTGCCCCTTCTCTTCTCAACAGTCCATCGACTGCCCCACTTCCTTTCTAGGGCTTCAACAATAGGATGGATAAGAAGTATTAGATCCCTGTAGCTATACTTTAGCACCTTCAAGAATCAATTCCCTCACCTAGAGAAAAATTTCTCACGGGCCTGACAACCCGCCTCTTCAGTCTCCCACGGGCTTGACAACCCGCTTCTTCAGTCCAACTCCCAAGATAACTAGATACAGGTATGTGTATGGTACTAGTTCAGGTACAATAGGGTATGGAGGATAACTCCATGAGTGATCTAGGTGGATATTGGTGGCCACCCACCTTTTTCAACTCACTTAAAACAACTTTCTAGCAATTTTGGCAATTTACTATTTTTAGCAGTGTTTAACTTCCGGGGCCATTTTGAGGGCCTAAATGAAGGTTTTTCGGGATTGAGATTTTCAATGATATCCAAAGGGTTTTATTGAGCCCACAAAATGAATCTCCTCGATGATACCTTTCCAACAAGTTATCGTGCGCCACAAACGAAGATCGTATGCCAAAGTTACACCCCTGGGAAGTTGATACACCAAACTACCCAAACGAGGTCCACAAAAATGTTGTCTTTTCATCTTCTGGGGTTGGGGTTTTGACAAAAAGGACTTTGGAGCCTCATTGTAAAATCATCTTCTCATAGATGCGAGTAGCCATCACATCTCTTCTCAGAGATAAGATGCCACCATTCTAGCGAGTCTTTCACTCTGTATTTTTACAGTCTTTGTACATTTTTGCTCATTAATAGAAAATTGTGTATTACTATATCTCTGTGTTTATGGATGCATATCTAATGCATTTATGTTATATTATTGGATATTCGAGATATCTCTGTACATTTCTTTATTGTATCTCCACTCTCATTTTGTGCCGAAAATAATCCAGATCAATGAGTGAGTGAATGATCATGGAAATGAATAAATGAATGACAAATGAACTAAGTCCAAACTATATGTATGTATGTTCCCAACTTGACACTTGTCATGTTGGGAGCTACTTTGGCCCACTTGTCCCCATCCTTATAACTTAGGATAAAATAATTATCCATACTTTATACTTTAAGGAATATACTATAATATTCATTTTTGTCTTAAGCTCCCTAGCTTATCCCTTTTCCTTAAATTTTAACCCCCACTTTCCTTAACTAGTGGAGTTTAGTCCCCCATACTCTTTTATCATGGTCAGTCTACATGAAACAATGTATTTTATATTAATGATAAGTCATATACAAAAATAGGCTCACTGGCCTTTAGCATCTAGGCTCTCCAACCTAATTCAACACATAAGCCTCCTATCTTATAATAACTGGCTCACTAGCCTATAAAACAAAACATATACATAAAGACTCCCTGGCCTCAAAATCGAACACACTTAAGTTTGCTGCGCGCAGTATCCTGGAATGTGCACACTTCATCATTTTAGTGCGCAATACATGTGCACACTATGCCATTGAAAGGTGCATGTAAAATGATATTAAAAAACTCAACAACTTAAGTGCATTTACATTTACATTTACAATTTGGGGTTCAACCTAGGGGTATTACAATCCCCTCCCCTTATTTATGCACTGTCCTCAGTGCATTATATACCATGTACCATTCAAATTATTTAAAAAATATCCAAGCTTTAGCTACTGGAATCTTTCTATCCACTTGGTGCTCTTCTTTCAAGCACCCATTCATGTATTTATACCGCAACTGGAAGTCATTTGATCTATTCCATAGATCTACTTCTGGGAATAATTCATCTCACTGTTCCATTTGGCACACCCTCCTTATGGAAACTACCATGCCATAATCATCCTTGAGTTTTCTCCTCATTGTTTCACTCACCCTTCTAGGCTCAGGCATCCCTTCACTGCTACGCAGTCCTTCAATGATCCATCTTGCCAAGGCTTTCACACACAAGGAGAGTGCTAACCCATTACCAAAACCCCACCAAGGTTCTACAATTATAGGGATTTAGTGTCCTGAACAATAGTTTTTCTTTCCTAGCATTCCAACTTTAATCAAGATTATCTCATCTACATCACACACATGCAGTTATCATGAGAGAACATTATAAAAATTCCATTTTAGAAATCAAATCAATTTCATAAGGAATTTGACTTTTCCCAAAATATGAAATTCTATTTCATAATTTTTTTTTCTTTTTACTGTTGCAATAATAGAATGTAGTCTTCCATATGAATTTCATCAAGTATCATGTTGAATACCATTTTTACTGCAATGATTCTATCTTGCATACAACCAACATATTGTCAGTATTTCATGTACATCATATTTTAATTGCAATATGTACAAAAACCTTATGTAGTGATCTTAGAATTTCCTACACCTAGCAATCCAATCACAATTACCAAACAATTTATTAGATAGAATGACTCATCATTCTATGCCTATGCTTGTTCACAATTAATAACAATAAGTTCATTATTTCAATTTCTTGAACATAATATTTTCTGTAGTCACTATTCCCGTGACTACCTGACTTGCAACTTTCCTGTTGCAATGTCTAACAGTTCCTGAAATGTTCTCAACTCCATGAGTTAGCAAAATTTCATCCATTAGTATAATTATTTCCATTCTAAACATATATACATGCACTCACAAAATGCATTCAACAAATGCATTTAAGTATACAATTCTATCATGTATGAGTGCAACTTTGCCACTTACTAGACATGAGTGCAATTCTCAATGCCTATTTATTCAATGTACCCTTGTATTGATTTTTAGAATGATCTTTATCTAAGTCATGTATTTCACCATTCATAAATTGGAAATATGACCAATGTATTGACACATTCTCCACACACTTCCCATTGTCTTCTTGATTATTTTGATGCCTTCCTTTTCGACTCGAACAATACACCAATAATACAATTTTGTGGTGTTTATTAGTTTTAGAAAAAAGGTTGCAATCCAAGTTTTATTTAAAGGTAGGAATCTTATTGGGTATTTGTGTGGTACATAACCTTTCTATATCAATACCTTGCCATATCCAACCATGTCCTGGTCTCATACATGACTAGCTTTCCTAGCATCATTCCTATAACAAGTTCTTATCTTCTATTTCTTTGGTTATTACCTCATAACCAAATTAACATGACATGCTACTATGTCAGTGTGTGCATTCAAAAGCTAAAAATATTTGATAACTATAACATGCCTCTAGCATTTACCACACCTAGTGGTATCTTATTCATGTTAATGCATTTAAACAATACCATACTGCGTATTATAAAAATTCAATTTGGGGAAATTCTTACCTGAATTTATCTTTGGAAATTATGCAACATAATTTCAAAAGAGAAATACTTACCTGCATGGTTTCCATTCAACAAATTTAATGCCACCTGATTAGTTGATGACAATAGAAGCTCTCATGCCTCTTTATCAGTCCTATAATCAACATTCCAAATTTTTGTTGCTTCCTTCCATATGCAACAACATTATCAACGACACTTGCAAACATGCAAGCATTCTCTTTTTATGGTTGTCCCAACAAGCCATAACATAATTGTTGCTACAATAATTGCAACAACTTATTTCTCTTTGTATCACTTTTCCTTGTTTATCCCAAAAGTCTTCAATTCTTTCAGATTTCTGAATCTTCTTGTGCCCTTTACTGTAACCACTGAGTTTCAGACTGAACTACTTCATCTCTTTCTTGAATAAATATTTTAGTATTTGATTTTTCTTACACTCTTCTCTTCTCCTTGCCAACTAGCCTCAAACTTGGCTTGCATAGCCAATCTATAACATATTGTAAGGATGCACATATGCCTCCTTCTCTAGCTGCATAGAATTAATTAAAAGTACTTAATACTGCTTTTAATTTACCATCATAATTTCAAGTGATACTTCCACCCCATGGAAATGCCACTCATGGATCTATGCCACTTGAGATGGATTCTTCTCAGGAACTATCTATTTTGCATTCAAAACCATGCATAAAACCATTTTATTCTTCATGGTTCCTTACTAACTCTTTATAAACATTCATTTCACTTTTAAGTCATTTTGGATTTGACATATCCATGCTATTGTGGAAATATATTCAATACCTTTGGAATGCATCAACAATCCTCTACTATTCTTTCTTTCCCTCTTGGAGTGTTGTCCTGCATTCCCATTAGCTTGATATCTATCTCACGATTTCTTCCTCCATTATCTTAGGATGTTCATGGACTTCCAACTACATATTATGATGATATTAATTTTCAACATTCCACTATTATTCAGATCCCTCTGATCCAACTCCTACATGATCCAATTATATTTCCAGTCATGTTTTTTGAGTAACCTTGGATAATTAACACCAAATTCCTTCTTGAGGTACTTGATTTATCCCTTCCTTATCTGATCATATCAACACTTGGATTTTCTTGATGAATATTACTTTCTCTTTTCTTGACCAATCTGATTTCAACCTGCCTTGCATAATCCCCTTCCATCATGCCATATTGATGCACCTATGCCTCAACCGACACTCCTTACTTATATGCACCTTCATTTCTTTACCCTTGAAGTGATGCCCTTCATACCATGCTTCCACTACGCACTATGATAACCATAAGAGAATAATTACTCTCTAATTGCATAGCTAATACTTAGATATGATGCACTTTTTATCCATATATGCATTAAGCCTCTTTCTTTATCTGATTACTATCATTTTGATAGTCAATTCCTTTTATAATAGATCTGACCCCAAAGTATTTCTTAATCTGTATATTGGTTTCTTTGGGAGTGGATGTACTTTCACTAATTCATTCACTACATGATCTATTCCTTTGCCGACATTCCATTGAGTACTTTATTAACACGAGTGGACTTCCTATAGTGGCTTCCCAAGAATTTATGGTTGTACCCAGATTCATACCTTAACATTTTGTAGTCTTGGCTTTTGATCATCTTATGAAAGATTTTTTTTTTTGTCACAGAACTCTTTCCATGAGTACCTTTGCTTATATTTAACTAAATTTCAACCTTCTCACCTCTTAAGAACTAAAAGTTCTTAACTCTTCAAAATGTGTAGCCAACCAAATTTTTTAGGCTAATTGTTTCAACAATTTCATGAAAATATGAACCATTTTAGTTCAATAATGCATCAGAATTATTTCTTTTGATTTACTGAAAATTGAATGCCCAGGTCAATTTTTCTGGGTGAATAATTATATTCTACTATCCAAGACCTTTCCAACACCTACTTCCATGCTCAATTCCTTGTCTTGAGAAAAAAGTTATGGTTATTTGAAAATTGTCCCTTAATATTTCTATTCACTCTTGTTGTCCCTCGACCAAGTTTTGAGAGAACATTGGTCGTGTTTGACCATTTTTGGGACTTCGATAGACTGGTCGAAGATGGAGTGCCCAGGAGAAGAGGAGATCGCGGGATATCACTTGTTTTGCGGTATTTTTGGGCTTTTAGGGTTTATGTAACGTGTATGGCATGTCGACCCATGGGTTTACCCATGTTTAGGCCTTTTTGTAATGTATAAATAAGTAGATAGGACTTAGAGAGAAGCCGGTCCTAGTTGGCTTCGTGCAAGAATATGTAAAGTTTTAGCTAAGTGCAAGAGATTCTAAGAGGCTTTCTACTAATAAGGAGTTGGTTCTGTGCTTTGACCTAATTATGGGAAGGAGGATATAGTGGGATGCACACAGATCTACTGTCCTCTGCGGAATTGGGATCTGTGGCTCTATGCATAGTAGAAGATGGCTATAAAATATTGAAGTAGACTAATAAAGAAGAATAATAAGTTGGTGGACGTAGCCCCACATTGGGGTGAACCACGTATATCCTGTGTTGATGTGCTTTGTGCAATATTGTTTATGTTGTTTATGTATTTATTTTCTTAGTGCATTGATCTTTATATATGTTAGATAGAAGTATGGATGCTTAGTATGGTAAATTAATGCTAGATCTGAGTTAATCCTATGTGCTAAGCAATTGGAAGTGTGTGATCTGCTCATTACTGCGT
This sequence comes from Picea engelmannii, assembly GCA_009831015.1. Classification (NCBI taxonomy): domain Eukaryota; kingdom Viridiplantae; phylum Streptophyta; class Pinopsida; order Pinales; family Pinaceae; genus Picea; species Picea engelmannii. Next base: position 88,592 of record ML784070.1, on the reverse strand, counting down.
TTTTCTATATTTAGGGTTTAATCTGCGATGTGAATGAGAGTTAATAAATAATGCATATTGATTAGCTAAGTGCTCTTTTAAGTGTTGTGATCACAGATCTGTTCCCCAGCTAGGTTGTAGACACCTGATTCGTAAACCCCCCCTTGCCTCTACCTCAAGTGAGACTTCATCTTCTTCGCAGGTGTTTCCGAAAGGGCCGGTAGTTAGGGTTTTGTTGGTGCACTGTTGAAGCATTGAACCCTGGGTTTGCCCCTGTGCCAACAAATGGTTCCGTTGTCGGGACCTGAAACTGTGATTGTTGGGAACTAAAGAAAAGAGAAATATCTATGCGTAGATCTATTGCTATAGTGTGCAACATTCTACTTGACTTGCGAAACTCCGTGCTAAGAAAGGAACCAGATCTGAAGAAAAGAGGTAAGATTGTAAAGCTTTGTGCTCTGATAAAGGTAAGATAAGTGGAAATTTTTTCTTCGAAAGTATGAATCTAGGTATGTTTGATAGATTTTGTCCTAATATGAAAACTAGGGCACAACTAGAAGAAAGAGTCGATCTGAATAGATTTGATAGAAATAGAGAAAGATATGTTATTCCTATGCATAGAAATAATTTTTGGACTAACAAGTGGATGCAGGAACCTAGAAAGAATTTTTGCAGATTCCAGGTCCATCATTGTGATCCCATTGCACAGTACATGAAAGGCTGGGGATCATTTAAAAGAAAGAGAGGATTGACACTATGTTATAATTGCAGAAGATCGGGACATCTTGCTAAGGAATGCCCTGGTATAGTTCCTATTTGTCTTTTTTGTAAAGCTATTGGTCACAAAGTTGAGGATTTCCATAGAATGCTTGCCAAAGTTGAAAAGATGAACATGAGACAAGAAAACTATGAAGAAGGTAAAGGAACTAAGGATATGTTATAAAACCAAAAAGAATCAGAGACCATGTTATTACAGTTGAAAGAAACACTAAATGATCACAGAGACATCAATTTACCAGAGATCTTAAAAGAGAAGCTGTGCATAGAAATAAGAATAGGAGACTTCGACATAGAATGTGTCTTGGATGAGGAAACAAAAGTGAATATTATGCCATAAAGCACTTGGGAAATTTTGGGAAAGCCTACTATGGTTCCTTCATTGGGAAGGATAGGATTGTTTAAAGGAAAGATGATAACCTTATGTGGAAGAGTTACTAATGTACCTATGATTTCTAATGAAACATTGACCGAAGAAGAATTCAAAGTCATTAATTTTGATGAGGACAACACCCCTTTTTCACTTTTGTTAGGAAATAATTGGATTGAGAAGGACCATATCAGAAGGAAAGCAGAGGAGAAATCTAAAGAACAAAAAAAGAAAGAATTAAGGGACTTCATAGCCAGAAAAATAGCGCAACTAATAGAAGAACAATAGGACACGTCGACGCAACATAGGGCTAGAGAATTAGCTGTCGAAGTTGAAAGAACACAATAAGGATTAAAGCACCTTTCCATGCAGGAAATAAGTGCATTCACCCCGGAAATAGTAAGAGAAGAGGTATTACCTTTGAACCCTTTGGAAGACCCTCAGTAGTGTGAATTTACCACGCTAAGAGAAGATAAGAATAAGAATGGAAAGAGGAATCCACAGAATCAAATCACAGGAAAGAAGGCAAGAAAGCTCAGTAAGAAGAAAGAAAAATTAGAAAAAATGTAGGAAGTTCCAGAGAAGACTTCACATAAGACAGGCTTGCAGAACCTGAACCTCGCCGGAATAGTAGAACCACGCAGAATGGGAGTTCGTCAAGGAGAAGCTATATGATTGTTGGAGGTGTCTCGACTGTTAGAATGACGCTCTAGAACAACTAGAAATATAGTTATTGACAGAAAGATCACCATTGGACTGTTGAGACCATGCTATAACAGATGGAACCATTGAAGGAATCCATTACGACGTTTCTTATTTAACCCATCGGATGCTGCACCGAGACCACTTTTTTCAAAATGAGATATTTGAGCTAACAAAGAATTGATCGCATACCGCACTGTGTTGTCTAGACCTTGCTGTCCATTTGATTACCCTCTCTGTTTGTTGGGCTATCGAATCCCCGTGATTAACAAGTGTGAATGTCGGGTGAGCATAGCACGCTAGAGAAATCTGTAGAGGAGATTTTGATAGACCTCATGGCTGAGAAAGTCATGTATGAAAGAATACATGCATCATCGACAGGCGGATTGCAAGCATCCCCCTCGACCGTATGACGATCTAGATGAACCGTGACTGAGAAAATAAGAAAACACCGCGATGATCTGGCTAATGCGAAGTAGATCCCGTTGGTCTTTCCTGACTACACCCCTCCTTTGGCTGGTGGAGTTAGCCATGACAATGTCTCACGTGACTTTGAGTACACGCTCATCACTGTGTACGTCCCGAAGGGGATACGCGTAGTTCGACCCCAGTTGGGACTGATCCTAGCTCTCAAGATCACCGACTTCAACCTTGAAGACCGAAAGAACTATGCAATGCTCTCACTGCATAGGTACTTGACGAAGGCGACTGGGAAGAAGCCCAAGATAGTTCCCTAGCCGTGGATTCAGGAGCTCATGTGCTCCATGATCTTGAACGTGATGAAGATTCCCCACTTCGGCTGACATCAGGAGGTTAACACTTGCATTAAAATCCTCCTGTCGTGCTATCACAGAGGGTATCCATGGCCTGACAGGCGCTTGACTGTGGATCCAACGTTGATCCACTTGATCACTGGATTAAGCATGCAGGGACTAGACCCTCACTAGTTCTACCCTGGGAAGACGTCATATCGCTCCTTGACATAGCGTATAAAGGAATCCTATGGAGATGTAGAGAAGGGGAAGTGAGGCTACAAGGTAGCCTCCATCCAAGATGGCGCAATGCGCCTAGCTTGTCATCTTATCACTGGAAAGCTCGTCAGAAAGAACCATCCGACATAGGTCATGGGGTTCGTAGTCGACATCGCAAGGAAGTGTGTTGAAAGAATGCAGATGAACTGGGCAAGTTACCTCGTCAACGAGTTGGAGAAGGACTGCCGCGAAGCGCAGGACCAAGGATACAAATTTCATTTCAATTGGTTACTGATTTTAATCGCATTTGTCACCTGGAAAATGATAGAAGGAGAAGCCTTCCCAGAAGTTGAGCCATCAAAACTATTGGCCGCAAGGTTCTCTACCTTGTGGTATAAAAACGATATGGTGAAGCAGTGGTAGTGGAACATTGTCTTCCATGCTTACTACCTACAACTGAAGTGCACCATTGAATCATTCCCCCGAATGACACCGAATACACTCCATTAGTATAGGCCGCTAGCAAAGTTTCACTCAGAATGACACTTCATCTACATCACCGCGCACAGTGATGAAAGTAAGGAGGAGCTACAGTCCTACTATAAATTGACCGATGAAGACATGGCAGAGATCACTAGGAATGGCCAGCATAATTCCTTGTACTGGTTGAATATGCAGAACTCTCTGACCTCGACATCATCGAAAGTCCCTTGGTCACCTGGAATGAGTACGATGGATAGATAAACGCAAAGAAAAATAAGAAAAATGAAAAATTCCAAGACATAGAAAATGATGAGGAGGACAACACATCATATGAAAGTAGGCCTGACTCACCTACAGGAGGAGGAGGAGACGAAGTGAACCAAGAGGAAGGAGGCGAAGATGAAGAAAAACAAGATAAAGGTGAAGCCACACCGCCGAAGGATCCCCTCACCACAACATAAGCATCACACAAGAGGAAGGTTTTCTTGAAGAAACCTTCAGCTAGAAAGAAGGCCCATGCCAACAAGAATCAGTCGAAGAATGTGCTCACAGTGGATGATATTGATCTCATCATCACAGTCATAGAGGACGCTTCAGAAGACATAATGCAGAGACAGGGAGCAAAGAAGGAGTTGATGTATAATATAATAGAGAAGGAGCTCAAGGACATCCAACAAGCTATCCATTCGAGCCGCGCAGTGGCTACTGCACCATCTTCAACAGAAAGTGTAGAATTGGGGGATAAGCCCACCTAATTGAAAAGGTTAGCAGATACAATAGAGGTTCAACTTCGATGAGCGCAAGAATAAAAGGAACAGGCTACATATGGCATGAAGCAAGAAAAGGAAGAGGCCTTAGAGAAACTTCAAGTTGTGTAGCAAGAAAAGGTGAAATTAGGGAAATGTTCAAGGAGGACAAAGAGAAGATGCAGAAAGAAAAAGAACAACTGCTTGCAGAGTAGACTGTGGTCAAAGAGGCAATAACTAGAGAAATTCTCTCTGTGCTGGGCTTGGCATAGGAGGAAACAGAGTCAACTGATGTGCAAGTGGGGAAGCTCGTCGAATCCATTCAACAACTTCAAGCAAGAGTAATGGAGTTAGAAATCCAAGTAGTACCGAGAACTCCGCAAGAGGTGCACGATCATAGGGAAGAAGCTTCCAAGAATGCAGTAGAACGAATCAGGGCATTGGCCTTAGAGTGTAAATAATTAAGTGATCGAAGTGTGCAGACCTATGAGCGCCTTGCAGAAGATCTGAAGCTGAGGAAATTGGAAGCACAACTCCAGGAGGCGAAGTAGTAGGCATCCACCATGTAAGTATAGATGAAGCTACTTACTGCAGTTAAGAAGATGAAGAGGTCACAGGAACATCACACAGTCTAGCAACAGGTCACTACCATCTAGATCAGAGTTATGGAGGTTACACAGAGACTCTAGCTAGTGCAGGACGAAGCCTATACATTTTTTGAAGAGATCGAAGGAAAAGGATTACAGTTGGAATAGGTGGTCGCAACAGTGGAACAACGCTTGGAAGGGCCTGCTACTGAGCAAGTAATTCAGGAGTTCACCGAGCAGGAGGCTTTGGCGAAGCAACAAGTCGAGGAAGCTTGAACTAAGCTCGAGGCCTTTGAAGCAGTGTTGGCCAGATCAGAGTGACTCGGGATGAGTCACAGGTGAGTGTTGGGGGACAGTTGGCCCTCAACCAAGTTTTGAGATAACATTGGTCATGTTTGACCATTTTTGGGACTTCGACAGGTTGGTCGAAGATGGAGCACCTAGGAAAAGCGGATATCACGAGATCTCACTTATTTTGTGGGATTTTTGGGCTTTTAGGGTTTATGTAACAGGTATGGGATGTTGGCCCATGGGTTTACCCATGTTTAGGCCTTTTTGTAATGTATAAATAAGTAGATAGGACTTAGAGCGAAGTCGGTCCTAGTTGGCTTCGTGCAAGAATATGTAAATTTCTAGCTAAGTGCAAGAGATTGTAAGAGGATTTGTGCTAATAAGGAGTTGGCTCTGTGCCTGACCTAATTATGGGAAGGAGGATCTAGTGGGCTGCGTCGAGATCTCCTATCCTCTACAGAATTGGGCTCTGTGGCTCTTTTCACAGTAGCAAATGGCTGTAAAATATTGAAGAAGACTAATAAAGAAGAAGAAGAAGTTGGTGGAAATAGCCCCACATTGGGTTGAACCACATATATCCTGTGTTGATGTGCTTTGTGCAATATTGTTTATGTCATTTATGTGTTTATTTTCTTAGTGCACTGATCTTTATATATGTTAGATAGATGTATGTATGCTTAGTATGGTAAATGAATGCTAGATCTGAGTTAATGATATGTGATAAGAAATTGGAAGTGTGTGATCTTCTCATTACTATGCTATTATGTATTTAGGGTTTAATATGTGATGTGAATGGGAGTTAGTCTGCCCCTGTGCCAACAACTCTTCAACTTGGTGCAATTCTGCGTTGTAATTATGCATTTTTGCACCTACTCCATTGGAGTTTTGGTAGGAGCTCAAATGGGTTTCTTCATATACATATTTTGGACAGTCTATCTAAGTTTCACCTTTTTCTGGGTTCTGGGATGCTAGCTACAACTTGCTGAAGTTCTAGGCCAATTCGTGTTTTTGGTTTGGAATGCTACAGGTACCTTCTTTGTCATATTAAACATTTTTAACATGCAAATAGATTTAATTCAACTCTAGGAATGTCTTCTATGGTTCAATAGATTTCCATAGACTGCTCCTATGCCTCAATATGATTCTGGAGCAGAAAGTTATGGCCCTTCGAAGTTAGTTGGGTCTTAAAATTTACCCTCCATTGTTTGTCTTGTAACTTCATCATAAACGCTCCGTTTGACGAACGGTTTACACCATTAGAAATCTCTCTCCGGGCTCTTTTATTTGAGCTACAGAGACATAGTGTACCTTTGTACACTTTGTTTTCAGGGTTTTTTAGTAGCTAAAAATGTTGTTTATAGCCTCAAAAACGCTGGAAGGAGGATCTGGTGGGCTGCGCACATCTCCTGTTCTCTATGGAATTGGGCTCTATGGCTCTATGCACAGTAGAAGATGGCTGTAAAAGATTGAAGAAGATTAATAAAGAAGAATAATAAGTTGGTGGACGTAGCCCCACATTGGGGTGAACCACGTATATCCTGTGTTGATGTGCTTTGTGCAATATTGTTTATGTGTTTATTTTCTTAGTGCACTGATATTTATATATGTTAGATAGATGTATGGATACTTAGTATGGTAAATGAATGCTAGATCTGAGTTAATGCTATGTGATAAGAAATTGGAAGTGTGTGATCTTCTCATTAATGCGTTGTTATGTATTTAGGGTTTAATCTGCGATGTGAATGGGAGTTAAGAACTAATGCATATTGATTAGATAAGTGATTTGTTAAGTGTTGTGATCACATATATGTGGCCCAGCTAGGTTGTAGGCACCTGAGTCCTACAACCCCCCCTGCCTCTACCTCGGGTGAGACTTCATCTGCTTCGCAGTTGTTGCTGAAAATGCCGATAGTTAGGGTTTTTTTGGTGCATTTTTGAAGCGTTGAACCCTGGGTCTGCCCTTGTGTCAACAACTCTTCAACTTGGTGCAATTCTACATTGTAATTATGCAATTTTGCACATACTCCATTGGATTTTTGGTAGGATCTCAAATGGGTTTCTTCATATACATATTTTGAAAAATCTATCTAAGTTTCACCTTTTTCTAGGTTCTAAGATGCTAGCTACAACCTGTTGAAATTCTAGGCCAATTCGTGTTTTTGGTCTGGAATGCTACAGGTACCTTATTTGTCATCTTAAACATTTTTAACATGCAAAGAAATTTAATTCAGCTCTAGGAATGTCTTCTATGGTTCAATAGATTTCCATAGACTGCTCCTGCACCTCAATCTGATTCTGGAGTAGAAAGTTATGGCCCTTCGAAGTTAGTTCGGTCTTAAAATTTACCCTCCATTGTTTGTCTTGTAACTTCCTCATAAAATCTTCGTTTGACGAATGGTTTACACCATTAGAAATCTCTCTCCTGGCTCTTTTATTTGAGTTGCAGAGACATAGTGTACCTTTGTACACTTTGTTCTTGGGGTTTTTTAGTAGCTAAAAATGTTGTTTACAGCCTCAAAAATGCATTGCAAAAACATGACCTTCAAACATTATAAAATGTCGCATAAATTCATTCGTTTTCTGCTGTTGTAGACCATCCAAAAGACTTCGCGCGCAAAAAATTGAACCTATACACCCATATTTAGAATGTGCAACAACACCATAAGGTAGCGCATGCTCCACACACCTATAAACAATGTGGATCACTTCTCTGTCGTGCCAATAACTAGTGCACACTACTTTTTGTCGCGCACAAATATCTACCATGCATAATTTTGGTTGATGCACTAATATCTGTTGCACACAATTTTTGTGTTGCGCGCTAATATTCTGCACACATTTTACTCTACACGCTGCACCATGCCAAAGTTTAGTACACCCCCACAACACACTAGTACTCTGCACGCACTATTAACTAAATTGTTGTGCAACAACATATACCCACATTGCGTGCGCACCAACAAAATTCCTTTGTGCTTTGTCAATACTGCACACACCATGCACACCATTATTTTGTGTGCGCCACTCAATCCACACCGCGCAATGCTAAATTTAGTGCACACACCCGTGCACCAATTTTTTTGTGCATTACCACTCTGTATCGCGTAGCGCCAAAATTAATTGTGCACACTTGCACACCAATATTCTTTTGCGCAATGCCACTCTGTACCGTGCAACGCCAAATTTTAGCACCCGCACTTGCACACCAATATTTTTCCGTGCAATGCCACTCTGCACCACATAGCATCAAATTTTAGCGCGTGCACCCGCACGCCAATATTTTTCCGTGCAATGCCACTCTGCACCGTGCAACACCAAATTTTAGTGCGCGCACTCGCACGCCAATCTTTTTCCACTCAATTCAAATCTGCACCGCGCAATGCCAAATTTTAGCGCATGCACCCGCACGCCAATATTTTTCCACACAATGCCACTTTGCACCGCGCAACACCAAATTTTAGCGCACATGTGTGCACGCCAATATTTTTCCGCGCAATGCCACTCTGCATCACGCAACGACAAATTTTAGTGCGCACACCCGCACGCCAATATTTTTCCTCGCATATCACAATCTTTTCACTGTGCATCATGAATTTTTAGTGCGCACACCTACACACATTCATTTTTATGTGCATCAATTCCTCGTGAATTCCGCTGCAGAAATTGAGGCTTTTACCAAACGTTTTCCCAATTTTCACTGTAGACTTTCTACAACTATGAAATTTATTCAATTTCACCCCGATAACACCAATTCAACCTCTGCAAAAACAAATCATTGTTGTTTGACATTTTTGGAACAATTTTTTCCCAAACTCAATTCACGAATTGATAATTTTAATCAACTAATCTCGCTCCATCTATCATGGCTTCCTTGTAACTTCAAATTCGACCAATTCTAGGCCTGAATTTGCTAGAACAGATATTAAATCAAGAATATCTCACCACTTGGCCAAATTTCTCAATTTTCCCATGAATTTAATAACACAAATTGAGGTTTTTTCGCAATTCCATGCCGTTGCTTCTAAATTTTACCATGGACGCTCTGTAACTTGAAATTTGACCACTTTGAAATCAATTCTCTATGGATTTTCACTTCAAATCAACTTGCTCGGCCCATCTAGGCTCAGTGTTGAAAACTAGAGATTTGATACCATATTGTCACATACTCGACCACCCAGGCCATGTCATGCCACCGAAAAGATTTCAGGCTCTGATACCAGATTGAAACATACCCAACATCCAATTGGCTATGCCACGTAAAATTTTTCGAATTGTATGCAAATTAAAACATATACACACATGAACTCTTGTAGAAATTTATATATATAACTCAAAAGGACACATACATTTTGTAAATGCATAGATTCATAAAGAAATAACAGTAAACATATACATGCAACATAGACATGCAATACCCATAAATATAAATACATGTATAAACCACTTATAGGATAAACCCATAAAAATAAACACATAAATAGTAATGGAACATGTAATTTAACACACAATTGACACTTATCTTGGTAATAATATCACCAACTGTGTGTAGACCTTCCACAAACCTCCCAGCCTTAGACCACGCTGCTCATTACTCTCAACAATGAGTCACCCCCGAGCTGGGACTAAACTCCACCTCGATAAATGGATTCGTAACCAGGCTAACGTATCTTAGACAATAGGAAAGACTCTATCATATGTGCTAACTCGAACTAACATCCTACAATCCCTCATTCCCCACATGCCTATCCCACCCCAGAAAGTGTTTCCCTTCTCTACTCAACAGTCCCTCGGCTGCCCCACTTCCCTTTCAGGGCTTCAATAACAGGCCAAACATGAAGTCTCAAAGATTTGTAGCTGCATTTTATCACCTTCGGGAATCAATTCCCAACAATTATCTCACCTAGAGAGAAATTTCTCACGGGCCTCACAACCCGCCTCTTCAGTCTCCCAGGGGCCTGACAACCCACTTATTCAGTCAAACTCCCAAGATAACTAGATACATGTATGGGTATGGTACTAGTTCAGGTACGAGAAGGTACACAGAACAACTCCATGAGTGAGTGAATGATCATGAAAATGAATGAATGAATGATTGGCAAATGAACTAAGTTCAAATTATATGTATGCATGTTCCCAACTTGACACTTGTCATGTTGGGAGCTACTTTGGCCCACTTGTCCCCATCCTTAGAACTTAGGATAAAATAACTATCCATACTTTATACTTTAAGGAATATTAATATAATATTCTTTTTTGGCTTAAACTCCCTAGCTTAGCAATTTTCCTTAACTTTTAGCCCCACCCTTTCCCTAACTAGTGGAGTTTAGTCCCCCATACTCTTTTATCGTGGTTGGTCTACATGTAGCGATGTATTTTATAATAATGATAAGACATATACAAAAATAGGCTCATTAGACTTTAGCATCTAGGCTCTCCAGCCTAATTCAACACATAAGCCTCCTAACTTATAATAACTGGCTCACCAACCTAATTCAACACATAAGCCTCCTAGCTTATAATAACTGGCTCACCAACCTATAAAACACAACATATACACAAAGGCTCACTGGCCTCAAAATCACACACACTTAAGTTTGCTGCACACAATATCCTGGAATGTGCACACTTCATCAATTTAGTGCGTAGTACATGTGCAAACTATGCCATTGAAAGGTGCATGTAAAATGATTTAAAACAACTCACCAGATTAAGTACATTTACATTTAAATTTACAATTTGGGGTTCAACCTAGGGGTATTACATGTATATATGTACACACCTGCGCACATCCCTTGACAGATTATTTTCATGGCTTAGCGCCAGTTTGCACCATTCAACAACTTAATCAACGGATTCAAATCAATTGATATGAAGGTTCATCTAATACCTTCAAAGTGCTCACTTTACACATGCCCTTGCACCGTCATGCTCTCCTTTTCCATGACCACTCTAAAAAAAATTCCAACAATGTGTAATATTTGATTTCTTATGAAGACGACACAACCACTAGAATGATCATGGAGATTTGAATTGACCTGCACATCAATCTGACTATATCCAATGTCGATCGAGTCCGATCCCATGTTCTTTCAATGAATCATAAAATTTATCAAAAAAATGTTGTACATAATTTGTATCGTGTGCTAGATCATTGCTTATATAAAAGTGGTATTATTTAATAACATGTCGATTTCCATTGGTGATTTCTATGTTATCAAGACTCCATTGAGAATGTCTATATAGGACGTGGACAAATATAGTGATTTGATTAGAATGATAATATTCACTCTGTATTTCTTTTTGTGTAGCGAATGTGTAATTCTCTGCAAAATCAACTACAGAAAAAATTGTCCCTGGTGGAAACACTTCACGAGATTGTTTGAATTGTAGGTCTTTCCATCGATCTCTATGTGAATGCTTGGTGTATTTATAAATTTCTTCCTCAAACTTCTTCAAAAAATCTATCACACAGATTTTATCTACTTTCAAATCAATCCTTTTGGAAATAACATTTGGAGAATGTGGAGCCGTGCTACTGATATATTCATATCTCTTCCAATTGACTATTATATTAGAAAATGATTGATCATTCATATCAATAGGATACTTTGAGTGAAACAAACTTAGATTTCCACAATGATCACATTTCTTTCCACCAACACATTTTTTTTGGTAAAATAATTCATCACCTTATCTTCACATAGAATTTCAGATATAAAAGCATGGAATGTGGAAGGAGGAGGTGAACTTGACCACAAAGTTTTACCAAAATCAAGAAAAGTGTCGTAATATAAATCAAATTCCACATGATAACAACAACAACATGTGTCACAAACAATGATGGGTCTAACAAACCATGGTCTTTGTTGCACAGATATATTGATGAAAATTTTAACTTCTCTGTGCTCTTCTTTGAAATTATTGAACAATTCTATTTATGTCATTGGAAATATATGTTTTGGATGTTCTTCATATTGTTTTCGTGCTATTATTCGTCGCAACACATCCCTTGTATGTGGTGAAACACGAGATTCTGTCAACCAACAATTACGAGCCGATTCTTTAACATTTTCTGCAAGTCTTTCTTTGTAGGGTTGTCTAGAAATAACTGTCCAACAAACAAGTACATCATTTGCATCTATTTGCAATCAAAATTTTCTATGTTTGTACAATGTTTTTCTTGACGTTCCCATCGTTTTTTCCATGTGTCGTGTCAAATGATCTTTTATATTGCTAGATGAAACAACTGCTATTTGTATCACTCTACGTGCAACACTGACATCTTTTTTTTTCGAGATTTTCTAAAAGCTTTTAATACACTAGTTATATTGTCAAAGACATTCTGTTTCACCTTTGTATCTTTTGTTGACTTTTGAATACCTTCTTTTTAACTTTCTTGACTTTATTAGATAGAGTAAAAGTTGAGCTTGTACTGTCACTGCTTCATCTTTGAAAAAAATATTATACATATTCATAACACGATATCTTATATAACAATTAGCTTCTTTCTTCCCAAATTTGTCAGTATCAACATTTTCTAATATTTCAACATCAATGTTGATAGATTCTTCTGCATATTTCAATTTAAAGTTTATATAAAAAACAAAACCCAAACATAAATTCACTAAATTCTATATACAAGTGTTCATCTTATATTATCTAGAGATTTATGTACATACCAAAAGGTGATTCAACTTCTGCTTCAATTTCGGTTTCAACAACTTCATCAACGTTATGAGGCAATTCTATTTATGTTTTTTGAAAAACATCAAATCCAAATACATCATCATCGTTTCTTCAATATTTTCACGTTCTTGTTTATTTCTCCAATAATGCTATTTCCTTTGTTTGTTATGGCGAGTTTCGTCTTGAGTGCGATCAAATTTTCTCTTGCATAAACTTTTTTTTCCCATGAGTGTAGTTATTTGTAAAAGTTAAATAAAAAAAATCAACATTTTAGAATAGCTTAAAATTTTTTTTATTCTCACAAAAATTATTAAAAGATAATTTATCAAGAATTTTATGTTCAACAACGCCTTCACCTTGAAAAAATGTTCAACAACGCCTTCAATATATAATTTTGTTTTTGCATTCAAAACATTAACCGCCTTGTTCAAAACAATGAAAAAACGAAAAAAAAAAAATGATTCAAAGTTTTGCTTAGGGGCTCCACATATGAAAAACCATGAAACGAGAGTGTGAATTGTGTTAAATTGGTTCGACCGAAAGCATATTTATAAGATTTGGTGCCAATTGAAACGAAACGATTTTATTTTTGACGGATTTCGTTAGTAAAATATCTTTCGGCTTCAGCCGAAAACCTACGAATGGGATTGTTTGCAAGAATATGATAATTCCCTCCAACTTCCTTGCACTTTGGAGGTTGCAGACTCCTGCAAATACTCATTTTAGATTTGAAATTGATATCAATATTTGCAAAATTGAATCTAATTTCTATGGGTATAATTTGTTTTCATTTTCATTATTTTGATCTAATTTTATTTAATTTTATAAAAAAATCTGAAATATCCATATCTCTAAAAATACACAGTGGAAAATTTAGAAAAAATTATGTGTTTAAAACCTACAACTGTTTCAGCTTGGTAACTTAAAAAAATTCTAGAAATTATAACATTCATCTATTAGATTCAAATTATAGTCATAAGAAAATAGAGTCTCTATAGATTGTTGCAGTATATTTAGTTTGTCAAAAAAACAAGTTTAATAATAGATACATTGTTGGGGGAAAACATAACTCATTATCATTCCTTTCATTTTTAACATACTGTGAAACAATTGCCAAATAGACATATCAAATCTCAATAAAAATAATTTGAAAAATAGTTAGTAGAAAGCTAACAAAATTCTTCACAACTTTTGTTTTTACTGTAAAGTGAAATTCTAAATAAAAAATATTACTTTTGTACATCGGAAGTTGAAAAACTTGTGAAAATATAGTATTTTTTCTCATAAAACAAGCAAAATAGACACCCATCTTCATGATTTTACCAATAAACTCTAGAATTTTCAATCCACACAAAGGAAAAGGAATCACTCAAAGCATAGTGCCCAAATAAAAAGGTTTGTGTAGCTGCTCGATCTTCTGTCCTCTATCCACCTAACCTATGCCCATGCAAGACTAACCCTAGCCACCCAAGCCATCATGTTATCCCCACTCCCCTTCGTGGATTGTATGTAGATTAGGACGAGAAAGAAACAACCTCAAGTAATAATAAAAATATAAAGCTTCCTTACTTTGATGGCATTACCCTCATCAACTTGATGTCTTAGGAATGAACCACAGAGGAGAGAAATCATGTGATTAAGAGAGTCTGTTGGTCTAAGTTTGTGTCAACTGCAATGGAGTTTATGGGGAAGGAGGGTTCCGGCTAAGTGTGAGCCTCACATATGGGTAGCAAGAGAGTGCTTATGCCACTAACTATTTTACTATTATCCTATTTCAATTATTAAAATATTGTTGGAAGAATGAAAATTAGAGACAAAAATTTAAAAGTATAGTTAAGAAATGGATATAGTGCGAGCTTTCTTTCTATCAGGTACTTTCTTTTTCTTCTTCACAAGCATGAATGCGGCTTCACAATACACAACCAATCGTCACACCACTCGAACGCTCTCTGCAAGTGTCACTGCTATGTGCAACTGCGAACACTTGCAACAACTAGCACTCTCGTTTAATTTTTTTTATTTATATAGTTCTGGATTTTGCTGTACACTTAATTCTTACAACATCATCGATTTTCTTATTTCCCATAGCCTGTCTTGGTGTTCACAACCTATATTCCTAAGCAACCTAGAATCTCATTGTGGCCGTTTACCTATCTATTAATATTGGTTTGTTTGTATTATAGAAATTCAATCAGAATTCTGGACCCCACACCAGCGTGTCAAGTTAATTAGACTCCGAATTTTCACCCCAACGTTATCAGATTAAGGCTCGTAGAGATGCCGATTAATCAGTTCTCACAGAGTTCAAAGATGTTGACCTTAAATACTCCAAGAGTGGATTCTGCAAATACACTACATTGGTTTTTCTTTAAGTGGAAGACGCAATTATATCATTGGATTTTCTTAAAGTGGAAGACGCAATTATATGTGTAAGCTAGGCACATACACTAAACCTAATCTTGCACGATTAAATTTGGATTTGGAATCACTGAGGGCGATTTTAATTATGGAACTGTAACATATGGACATTTTTTTTTTCACAAAAAGACAAAATTATATATTTAAAATCTTGCTATGCCGAGAGAGTAGTTGGGTGCTCTGGGTATTGATATGATGGGGCCGACTATTTAAAATCAATTGTGTTCTTGTGTTCTGGTTTAGTTCAAATTATAACAAGGCTATGCCGTAGCATCTATACCAACCGAAATAGTCAATAGTTTGGAAATACTATAATAGGGTTAGTTTGGAAATATTATAACAAGGTTAATGTTTGAAAATATTATAACAAGGTTAATGTTTTCCATTTTGTATCGTGTTTTGTTTTATTCTATGATGTTCAAAGAAAAGGAATATAAACAAAACTTTTAATTTAACAACCATGTTTTTATAAAGGTTTGTTTATAAAGGGCAGGTTGCTTGCCAAATGTTATTAGAGAAGAATTTATTGTTATCCAAGTTGAGAGACGTTCCAAAACATGTAGCATATCTACATGCTTTCATGCCCATAGTTTTATAGGCATGAGCTTATGTCGATTGCAAATTCGAGCATCCAACGACTTTGCTCCATGCCAGTTGGATGCCCCAAATCTGCAATCGAGATAAGGATGCTCGTTTTAAAGGGGTCATCATACTTGAGCTGTAGAAATGTGCATGCAAGTAAAGTGTCATGTTGTTTCTCATGCCAACAAAGTGGCTCCCCGTGTTGGGTGTGAATGAAACACAAAGGGATTCCTGGTATATGTTACAACAAATGGGCTTCCTTCGACCCTTCAATTGAACCCTGTCAGGGTTTGAGAAATTTACAATGAATAAAAAGAGCTTCATTTTGAAGCATTATGTACAATGTTTATCACTCACAGTTGGGTATGGATTTGCAAATTAGTGTATTGTCTATTTCTCGTGAGTTCTATATAATCTATTTTTGAGGCGATAACAGTAACCTATAGGCATTCTTGGGCATTAAACGACTACCTTTCTTGCCCATCTTAGTGCCATTGGAAGCCTTGCGGGGCGTTTTAATGGATTCGTTTGAGCCTGGAGAGAGTATCAATGATCGAATGGTCTGATTATTGTATGACGATTTTATCGTTGATTCCCAGCTGTGGGAACTCTTAAGCTTCTTCATCGTCTTGGCCAGGTCTTCCACGCATTTGACATATTCCAAAGACGTAAACGAATGTGACTTGCTAAAAGAATTGGACAAACCCCTCCTGCAAATTATTCAAACAAACAACCAAAATCAATAAAAGACTGCAACAACTTCTGTTCGAAATGAAGACAACCATTTTCTTAATGAATATATGGTTGCAATTAGACTTACTTGCACGAAAGGAGGCTAGCTCTAAGAGATGTCACATGGAAGAGAGGGTTTCCATTGCCATCGACCATCCGTGGAGGTGAGAAACCCCATGAAGAATTTGTTGAATTTTCAATAAGCTAGGTTAAGCATGTAGTTCATTTCATTTTTTATGTCTTAACCATAAGCAATAATGTTGTAGCAATCAAGATCACAAGAAGAAACACCATGCACAAGAACACAAGAAATATCTTGGGAAAACCTTCTCAACAAGGGAAGAAAACCCAACCAAATCCTTTGCTATATTCTTCAAGAGAAAGACCTTTCACCACCAAGAATGACTTAGCACACAAGAGGGTGCTTAAGCCCTAGAAGACTAGCGCCCAAGAGAGGTGCACACCTTTTCCCAAGTAGATGTATTTGTTGTAATTTCCAAACACAAAAGAAATATATGATTCCACAATGGGGAATCATCTCTTACTTATACTAGACTTATCCAGTTAACAAAGGCGTCTATGGGCTCAACATGACCGACCTCTCTAAGTCCCTTTATAATTTATTATTATTATAATAATTAATATTAATTATCTTTTACATTTATTATTAGACATATTAAGGTGGGGCCGAACTATACCCTTTAACATAACAATTAGGGTTACAAGTAGGTCTGACGCTTGAACAATATATAGCAAAGGATCTGATACACCCACTAGTGCTCATCCACTAGGGGCACATCCATAGGGATGTCATAGCTATGATTCACTGCATTACACAAAAGAACCAGATCTTCACACATTCACCTGTGCCATCCACTCTACAGATGTTTTTTCCCACTGTCAACTCTGCTGCTCAGAGGAGGCTAATGCATCATCTTTTTTTTTTCCCATGATGATGTACCCAACACTTTGGGATTTCACACATTCACCTTGTGCTCAGCCATATGCATGTCCTAACTCAACAGATTTCCTTTCCACTGGACAACTCAACAGATCTAGATTTCTTCTCAACTCTCTGAATGGAGGAGGTCATCTCTACGTTCCCAGCTTTGTCTCATGCAGGAACCACATACCCTTCTTAGGGGATTTCTCTCAGGTTTGTAAGCCGAGAGAAAGACTTCACACAACAACAATGATCCACACCTCACAGGTTTGTAAGCTAGAGAATGTATGATATAGATGCATTCGTCAACACTTCCTCTCATCTATGGAGGCATTTTCCATTAGGCCAAGTCTCTCACGAAAATACTCAAACTTTGTCTTGGCAAGTGGTTTAGTGAAGATATCTGCAATTTGTTCATGAGTAGAAAGATATTATACATGTACTGTCTTCCTCTACACCATGTCTCTGATATAGTGATACTTGATTTCAATGTGTTTCGATTTTTCATGAAATACTGGGTTCTCAAAGAGATTTACCCAACTCTGGTTGTCACAATGAATATTTGTCGGATCCATCTCATGATCGAACAAGTCTGTCAAAATTTTGCGAATCCATACAGCTTCACAAACTGCCACGCTCAGTGCAATGTACTCTGCCTATGTTGTACTCAACACCACAGAGCTTTGTTTTCTGCTGCACCAGGAAACCATGGTTGATCCTAAGGTGAAGTAGCTACCCGAGGTGCTCTTTCTTTCTGCTGCACTTCCTGCCCAATCTGCATTGGCATATCCTTCCAAGCTTAAGTCCACATTGGCTGCATATCTTAGGCCATAACCAATTGTGCCTTGTAAGTATCTCAATACATATTTTGCAGCTATCCACTGTGTCTGATTTGGTTGGCTCATAAACTGGCTAAGCACATTTAATGCATAGAAAATGTCTAGTCTGGTGTTAACCAAATACATCAAAGATCCAATAAGCTATCGATATAAATGTGGATCTATGCCTCCTGAATCAATGTCATTCATGTTCTTTAAGTCCATTACCAATGGAGTAGGCATGGATTTACAATCTATCATTTTGAACCTTTTCAGTATCTCCAAAGTATATTTTCCTTGACTTAGGAAAATCTCATCTGATCTCTCCCATACTTCTAGTCCCAAGAAATAATGCATTTGGCCCAAATCCTTCATTTCAAATTTGGCAGTTAATGCCTACTTGAATTTATCAATGAGTCTCTCTGAACCGGTGATGAAAATATCATCCACATATAGAACTATAATCAAACACTCATTGCCATCAATGTGATAATATAATTTTGGGTTGGCTGTGCTTTTGTTGAAACCCAAACTCATCAGGAAACCATTCATTTTCTTGTACCAAGCACGTGGTGCTTGTTTTAGACCATATAGGGATTTCTTCAATCTGCATACATGAGATTTTTCGTTGTGTATAACGAAACCTTCTAGATGTTCAATATAGACTTCTTTCTCAATTTCACCATTGAGAAAAGTTGTCTTTACATCCATCTGATGTAGCTTCCAACCCATGGAAGAAGCTAGTGCAATGATAGATCGAATGGAGGTATATCTAGCTACTGGTGCAAAAGTCTCGTCATATTCGACTCCCTCTATTTGTGAGAATCCTCTGGCCACAAATCTTGCTTTATATTTTTCAATGCTTCCATCAACAACATGTTTGATTTTGTAAATCCATTTGGAAGTCACTACAAAATTTCCCTCTGGTCTTGGGACAACATCCCATATGTCATTCTTTAGTATAGATTGATATTCTTTAGTCATGGCATCTTTCCATACTGGTTCACCTGAGGATTCTCCATGAAAAGTTGGCTCTAAATCAATAATGTGAGTCAAGGCTGAAAGGTATCTTGAGAATCTCTTAGGTCTCTTTATTTCTCTGGTTGCTCCTTGTGGGGCTTTATGTCCTTCTGCTTCTTATAAAGTTTGTCGATCCCAAGCAGGGATTTTATGTCCAACTATAATGTCTATGGGTATATTACTTGGGGCAACCGAATCTGCTGGAGTAACTGGGTCAACTGGCATTGTTGGCTCATCTAGAACAATATCTGTCTCCCTCTGAACTGTTGAATGAGGAGGAGGTATTGTTTCACATCTATTTCCATATGAGCTTCTCTGGATTTCTAGAAGGCTACTTCTTCTTCAAAAGTAACATATTTTCTTACTTTAATTTGTCTTTGACCTAGGATGTAGATTCAATATGCTTTTAAGGATTCACTATATCCTACAAATGTACCCTTTCTTCCTGAAGGTTCTAGTTTGGATCTCTTTTCTTTGGGTACATGAAGGTACACTGGACAACCAAATATTCTAAAGTGTTTGATCTCAAGCTTCACTTTAGTGAATGCTTCTTCTGGAGTAATGTTCTTCAGGATCTGACGAGGACTACAGTTTTGAACATATACTGCTGTCATACATGCTTCTGCCCATAGGGTCATAGGTAGACTCTGATCATGTATCATTTCTTTAGTTGCCTCAATGATAGTTATTTTCTTCCTTTCAACAACCCCATTTTGTTGAGGATTGTATGAAACTGTGAGCTCCCTCTTGATCCCTGCTTCAATACAAAAACTGTTAAATTCTTTTGAGGTGTATTCTCGTCCATTGTGTGATCTCAATACTTTGATTTTTCTTCTGGTCAGGTTTTCAACCTGAGCTTTGAATTCTTGAAACTTGGCAAGGACTCCATCCTTCTTCTTCAGAAAGTAAATCCAAGTTTTGCTAGAGTGATAATCTATGAAGAGTACATAGTACAAGTACCCATTTAAGGATGCAACAGTCATTGACCCACATACATATGAATGTATCAAGTCCAAGATTTCCTTGGATCGGTTGTCACTGCTAGGAAAGGATCCTTTAACATTTTTTCCAAGGGAACAACCTTTGCAAACACCTTTATACTAGATCTGGATCTCTGGTAGACCTGTTACCATTTTCCCAAGATCTAGAAGAGCTCTATAATGAATGTGAGCAAGTCTTCTATTCCATAACACACTCAAGCTGATAGTGTCATGTACTAAGGCTTGAACTGGTTTGATGGTTAACTTGTATAAGCTATTTTCTCTGACACCAATTACTTTGGAAGAGCTGATATGAGAGTCTTTGTGCCATGCAAGGACTCTTCCTTCTGAGAAAGTAATTTTGTAACCTTTGTCTTCAAGGGCCGAAATAGAGACAAGGTTTCTCTTCATTCCTGGTACATATAGAAATTCTTATAGTTTAAGCTGCATATCTGAATCTAGTTGGAAGGTAGAAGTTCCAACTCCTCTCACATTATATCTAGCATCATCTCCAAGGACAACATGTAGATGTCTCTCTTTCTCAACGAAGTGTGTTAGATGATTTCTAATACCGGTCATGTGCCTGGAGGCACCACTATCCATTAGCCAAGTATTGTCATTGATAGGAACCATACCTGAGAGTACTAAGATGTTGAAGTCTTCATTGCTTTGGAGTTTTGTACTGAGCTTGCTTCCCATCATAGATTTGATAGAAAACCTAACGACTAGCCTAGGCTATCACTTTTAGTTTTTTTTGGGCTTATGGCTTCACACAATAAGCCTTTAATAAATATGATATCCTTGGTAAGCTAGGAGCTTCTTCAAGAAATTTTCAGAAATACAATTTAGAATTTTCTGTAGAATTTGGGCGAAACCCTAGAAACCCTTAGGGTCAAAAGTTTGAAATGCTCGAAATTTAGATCTGAGACTTGTTGGAGGTACGCTGAAGGAGGCTGTACCCTTCTATGTATTTTTCAGCCCAAGCGTCCAAGTTTTGAGTGGTGAAAGATCTCAGAAAAGGAGGCCATACAGATTTTCTGGAAACCCTAGGAGGGCCGTACGGTTTCTGCAAATGAGTGAGAGAAGGAGCTGGAAAATGATTGTGCAATGGGATCTTCAAGACCTATGCTATGATACCATATTGAATTTTCAATAAGCTAGGTTAAGCATGTAGTTCATTTCATTTTTTATGTCTTAACCATAAACAAGAATGTTGCAGCAATCAAGATCACAAGAAGAAATACCATGCACAAGAACAAAAGAAATATTATGGGAAACCCTTCTCAATAAGGGAAGAAAATATAGCCAAATCCTTTTCTATATTCTTCAAGAGAAAGAAATTTCACCACCAAGAATGACTTAGTACACAAGAGGGTGCTTAATCCATAGAAGACTAGAGCCCAAGAGAGGTGCACACCTTTTCCCAAGTAGATATATTTGCTGTAATTTCCAAACACATAAGAAAGATATGATTCCATAATGGGGAATCATATCTTGTCCAGTCAACAAAGGCGTCTATTGGCTCAACAGGGCCGACCTCTCTAAGTCACTTTATAATTTATTATTATTATTATAATTAATATTAATATTAATATTAATTATCTTTTACATTTATTATTAGACATATTAAAGTGGGGCCGACCTGTACCCTTTAACATAACAATTAGGGTTACAGGTAGGTCTGAATCTTGAACAGTATATAGCAAAGGATATGATACACCCAATAGTGCTCATACACTAGGGGCACATCCATAGGGATGTCATAGCTCTGATTCATTGCATTACACAAAAGAACCAGATCTTCACACGTTCACCTATGCTCGTCCACAGGCACGTCCACTCTACAGATCTTATTTCCCACTGCCTCACAGAGGAGAATCATCTGGAGTCTTCTCGTCAACTCTGATGCTTAGAGGAGGGTAATGCATCATCTTCTTTTTTGTTCTCATGATGATGTATCCAACACTTTGGGATTTCACACGTTCACCTTGTGCTCAGCCATAGGCACGTCCTAACTCAACATATTTCCTTTCCACTGGATAATCATCTGGAGTTCTTCTCAACTCTCTGAATGGAGTAGGTCATCTCTACGTTCGAACCACATACCCTTCTTAGGGGATTTCTCTCAGGTTTGTAAGCTGAGAGAAAGACTTCACATAACAACAATGATCCACACCTCACAGGTTTGTAAGCTGGAGAATGTCTCACATAGCTGCATTCATCAACAAAATTGCCACTGTCCGTGATGTTTTCATTTCAATTTTGCATAGAACTATTTTAGAGAATGGACAAAGTCAATTAGTTTTGACTAAAACACACAAAGTTTTTCCATTTTTTAAATCCTCATGGTCTACTTTAAGAAATCTTGTTCTCCTTTGCTTCAAGATGTTCTAACGTAATTTACTTTGATTCATTCTATGTTAGACAGTGAAAAACAACTCTTAGACTTCTAAAAATGTCACCCAAAGTCCTTCTTTAAAAACAATATTTTCCATGGCAGTTATTTATCATACCTTTAGGTATATATCAATCACTTTGTACAAGTCATCTTGAACTGGGCATGTGAAATTGAGTATAGCCTCTGCAAGAGAAGTGAATCTTGAAATTTATAGATTTGCATTTCGAGCAATCTCTACCAAATATGCATCAATCAACTTTGCAACTTTAAGCTTTGAACTGTGTGTTTCATAAGATGATCTTATGCTCTCTACAAAGTCTAGATTTTCTTCTAACTGTGTTCTTCTCTTTTTGTGTTTATGTCTTTACTGGAATGGGATTGTTAGAGGACTCCAAGACTGCATCATGAAGTGCTCTAGTATTGTCTGCACTAGATCAACATCATATAGAGTTTCATTGGCATAATAAAGGGAGGGGATAAGTAGGTCATTCACATAGGCTTCCTCTAACTGTAGTCCAAGTCTTCTAGCAAGTTCTATCCTGGATGAAGGTGAAACACCTAAAATGGTTGCTGCATTGAGTAACTTCATTAAAAACCTCCACGAGGTTGAACCCTTATTTGGTGGAAACAAAGATACAATTGACTCCAAAAGTAGTCGATGTTTTGTAGTAATCTCTGCATATTTATCATTGGAATGGTTCTTTGCATTTCTTTTCCCTGTTTCTGCCATGGATTTTAACTTTGACATACCTGGAAACCAACGAGAATCAAACACTCACAATGCTTCTCCAATTAGTACATAATAAATCTTACCAGTTGATTTGATGGCCAACATAACTCTCCGATACTAATCTATTTTTAACTCCGCAATATCTTCTACCCACCAGTGTTTGGAACATAGTAGTATCTCCAGCTATGAAGTTCATTCAATGAAGGGCTTGAAACACTCTCCGATGTATTATAATCCTTCTGGCCTCTACTATAGCTATAAGACCAATTTACCCTTGACAAATCCACCATTTCTTTGCATGCAATTGCATCAATGCATCAATTCACAATTCTAAGATCTTTAGACCAAGGAAAGAGAGCCTTGATTATCTGTAATGTGATGATTAAATCCTTCCAACCATGAAGGATGCATGAGTTGAAGAATATATCAAGCTTCTATATAAGGTTTCTCTTCTCATTTTCCTCCTTCATTTTAATATACTCTGCAACGCATCAGGAAAAAATGAAATTGAAGGCACCAACAATGACAGTAAACAATATCAATCACTCATACAAAACTTTGTGAAGGTGTATATCTGATCGCATGGCGGTGCGAAGATGTATATCTGATTGCATGGCAGTACAAAGACGGTAAAGTGGATAAATATGGGCATCCATATGGCCATGATGAGCCATCGACTGCAATGAGAGGAGGATACTGACAATTACAGGACTTTTATTACGCCGAAAGGCGTACACCTATTGACAATGGGCAGATTTAATAGGGGTTTAGTGCTTAATAAGTTTTCAATGGACATGATTAAATATAACTGGAATATTCTTAGTAGTCACACAAAATAAATGGTTGTGATTTCAATCATTAACTTCCTAGCTATTATAAAGACATCCCTTTATGTGTTTACTTTTTTACATTTAGCTAATCATATTTAAAAATTACTTTAATAGATAACTAATTGCCACGTAAGTGATTAACAGAAATTAAAATATTAACACCAGATAAATGAAGCTCAACCGTTTATTTGTTAATCAATAATAAAATTTAATATATTCTTTTAAGGATTCTTTTCATCTTATCAACCTTTCGGCGTTGATCAACCACAATTATGTGGTTGTGCTAGTCTATAGTGCATCGACTATAGTAACTTATGAACCACCACCACATCGACAATAAGAGGTTCATTTCAGTAGCCAATGGGATCCTCAAAAAAATATTTTAAATAATTGAAAAAAATAAAAATAAAAATCCACTGCTAAGGTGTGACATTAGGAGAACCTCATACATTTTTGGTCGATGCTTGATTAATATGTATTCAATGGAAAACTCAACCCTATATACCATCCTGTTAGAAGGTATAATAAATGTATTCAAACTTTTATGTATACGTGAAGGTGATACACTAAATTAATCTAAATTAATTTTTAAGTGAATTTTAATAAAATACTTTTAATAATATGAAAAAATGAACATCCCTTATAATTAATTTAGATTTTTTTTATATATAAGGTTTTTTCTATTTATATCTACACTCAACCATCCCCTTCAACCAATTGAATTGATAACTTAAGCCACCAATTCATTTTGGATCTTTCTCTTTCTTTACCATAAGAGGAATAACCCATACAAATAATTTTCACCGAGACCCAACACTACAATCCAATTGGTTATGTTAAATTTTTATGCAACATGAGTGGTGAACTTCATCACACACATGGAACAAAAGGCATAAGAAAAACCCATATATACATGTTTCAATGCATTTTCAAATTAAAATGCATCACCTTTGCTTGATAAAAATGTTTGTTAGTAAGTTTCGTTGCAATCACATTGCAAAAAATTTCAAATTCAATTAATTTGTTATTAGTCCCTGTACTTCGGGCAACGGTTTTTAGCTAGTCTATTAGTTATGCACTCAGATCAAAGCAACATGAACTATTTTAAACCAAAGTTTTGAAAGTTTTATGTAATTTCCAAACTCAAATTTGATTTTTTATCTTAAGTTTTCAATTTGAGGTCTTGTTTGGCCTCATCCTGAGGCATAGGGAGAAGATATGCACAGTTTTTCATTTGAAACTTACGAAATGATGGCTACATTAAAGTGTACATATCTTCAGATGAACTAATTCTATCTCCAAAGATAAAATTAGTTAGTTAACATTTCATTTTTTTGCTCTTCACTCCCCTTCTTTACTAGGTTTAGGTTCTTCATTAGGGTGAGGTTATTAAATAGGGTTACGTGCCCAACATCAGAGGTTGAGAACCATGCAAGATTTGTGTCCATCAATGGTGGTGAGTCCCATGAATAATTAGCAGATAAGGCCACGCAAGGCTAATCCCATTACATATTCATTTGTGCATCCCTTCGGTCAAGCCCATTCTATCTTCATCTGCACATCCCTTCATCCAATTGATTCCATTCCATTAATGACTCACCCTATCTCTCACTTTGCACACGGTGAATCCAATGTAGTTTTCCTTCCCAACATATTGTAAAATTGATTCAACTGTCTAGTCCCTGGTAAAGGCCCGGGTGGAAGTTGTTCAGAAAGCCTCAAAATATCAAAGCACCACATATTTGTTGGTAAGCCGCCTTCTTCTTTAATGTGCAAAAGAAAAACAATAGGTCAGGTTTTCACTACAATGTTTCGGTAATCTGCAACAATTTTAGGTTCAATTTAACTCTGATGAAGGTCTCAGAGTCAGAATTTTGAAGCATCCATGGTCAGAAAATGCAATTCTAAAGAATTAGTGTGCTCACTGCAATGACAACTAGATGATGGAATCGCATGAAAATGCATCCTGGATAGTGTAAATCATATATATTAATAACAACTAACAAACATAAAAAACGTCAAACTGTTCAGTCAAGAATAAAGAAGTGAAGGGCCTTCCCGGGAACACTATCTTCTCTTCGGATTTTGAAGGAATGAAGGATCCTTCACACAACTTGGAAAATATGTGTATTTCCAGGTCTGGGGGAGCCACATGAAATCTACTGCTAAAGAAAACAGAAGATTGTCAAAGACTAAATGAACAAAAGAAGGTTATTTAGACATACATTTATTATATCGTTCATGGTGGTCACGAACTATCAAGCTCCTGCAATGCCATGCCCACCACCATGTGCACATGACCACAACACCCTTCCACATGCATGTGCATTAAGATTTCCCAGTCTTATGAGGTTTTGTACCTGATCAATGAGATCCGCTAATTCCTAAAAATATTATCGAAGGATAATGACATTATAAGTGGATGAAAGTTTCAGGTGTTGCTGACTTGTCAATGATGATATTTTGTCGGATCTTTTGTAAGTTATATAAGTTCGTATGCATATTTAGTGTGCCAACTTACTCCTTTTTCTGATATCATACAAATAACATTTTTGCTGAATACTATTTTATCTTCTGGTATTGAAAAATATTTTAACTCGGTAGTTTGCTGAAAGGAAATGCTCTCTTACCTTTCAGCTTCCTGGCATCCTACTGGAACACCTTGCCATATTATTCACCTTCTTAACTGAAAATTACAACCGATATAGACTTCCTTCTAAATAAAAATACTTCAAGCTACAAGCTACTAATCTCTGTAAAAATTAGCAAGAAGGAAAAATGGACCAAGCTACTGATATCTGTAAAAATTAACAAGAAAAAAATGGACCACTAGTGTTAGGTCACTAATTTTCCTGAGCTGATAAACACATGTAATTTCATTGATTGATTTGCATCCATATTATCTATGAAGCAGTAATAACAAAAATAATAAACCTACATTTCCACTAATAATCCTTAGGAGACATCCCAGGATTTTTGTGGCGATTGAGCTTTGCCTCCATGTGAATTGGGGTTGTCTGTGAGATATATGATATCATTTATATATGAGTTTAGATGATCCTTTCCTGAAGCAAATTGAGGTCTCTCATTGACATGAGTATCATGTACTGAGAGAGCCCTTGGTATTCCTCCCGTGACCTTGCCCACCCCAAGGAAATCTCATGTTAATTTATCTCTACCAACTTCAAGATTTAGATTTCCTCAGGGATTATTAATCATTGGAATTATTCATTGTAATCATGATTCTCCCATGTTCTTTCTAGAGTGCCAATTTCCACCAAAACTAGTACAGGAATCCATAAACTGCCCACCAAATGTAGCTGGTTGCATATGGTTTTTATTAAAATAAAGACCACTTGGTGTAAAAAGATGTAGGAGAGAATCTATTGAGATTTCATGAAGATGGCCTGGGTTCTTTGATGATATCTGCTGGATTGAACTTTCAATGAAACTATATTGAGATATTAGAGAATTGCAGGCGGAAATATCGTTATCCATGGGCCTGAAATATTGAAACTGATCCTTCAAATAAAAAACTATTAATCCTTCTCACCTGGAAGGACAAGATGAATGTAGGCCTGAACCAACCATGCTGAGGGATGAAAGTAATGGAGTGTTACTTGCAATTGCACCCATTTGTACTACTTTCTGAAGTAGATCCATAGTTGACATTAATGGGAAACTATGGTAGCTTGTATTTCCATCGGAATTCACATCGTTTCCTGTGCTCAAATATCCTCCAAAATTTGCAGTATTCATTCCATGGAAACAGGAACTGTAAATGCTAGAATACATGCTTCCAGAGTTTGTGCTTGTTGTTGACATTGGAATTGGAAATACATGAGGGTTTCACCTGAGTTGATATTTGTACTCGTGACCAGACAACCCCACTGGAGATAACTGCATAGTTTTGGTGCCATAAATGAAGCCAGAAGGGTGAATCTTTTCAATAGGGTTAGAAACTTGATGGGTGCTCGTGCTCTTATCCTCATGGCCCAAGAACTGCAATGAATTCCCCAACCCACTGCAAAACCATATCCTTTGGTCCACTTGGGATTGAACCTGGGTCATGAGCCACAAGCCAAATGTAGACAGATGCACACATAGAATCCATGCAAACTGCATGTGAGCATAGGAACCAAGTGCAGACCACTCCATGCAATGGAATGCACATGGTAGGAGTTAAATAAATCATCTACAAGATCATTGTTCAATATTCTTTATCTTCAAACCCCAAAGCAACATCTCTCGCACTATTTTCAATGATCGTTATATAAACTAATTCCAAGCGTCACTGTCATCTATCTTATTGACAGGTTTAAATGATAACATGGCGTCTGCTTTAATGGAAGTTAATGCCGATACATTTTTCACATAGTAATTATAGTATCTTATCGACAGGTTTAAATGATAACATGGTGTCTGCTTTAATGGAAGTTAATGCAGATCTATTTTTCACATAGTAATTATAGTACATATCTTGTAACGCTTTCAAAGTTACCTCATTATTTTAATTTTAATCATATGACTTACCTTAAATAAGATAAAGGTAAATTATTCATTATCCCATAAAAGTCAAAATACAATTTGCCCTTGTATTTTGTTATGATGATTTTGTAATTGATTCATTAGATGTAAATCTTGCAATATAAATTTATGTATTTTTTATCTCACTGTTACCAAACAATTAATTATTCTATTTTAAATATTCATCAATTCAAATTTTACGGCTTCAAGATTAAATCATACTTAATATTAATTTTAAAATAAATTGGGATTAAACAAATGTATCATGAAGTTTAAGGAAAATTTTAAGAATTGGTTACCTCTAGTTAGCTCAAGCCTCAAGTGGTTTAACTGCTAGAATATCACTAATCCACACAAATCGTTGTTAAATACTAATTGATCCTTCTATCCATGTGGAGAGTAAGATGAAGTAACCATCCGAGTAGAAATTGATGGCTCGGATTTAATATATTTTAATCAAATAGAATTAGATCCCATGATTTAATTACAAGTTGATCCGGCTATTGAGGTGTGTACAACTTGATCATCTATCTACAAGTTGAAATCCAGATTCCCTTTTATTTCTTATGATATTGTTAGTAATGAAGGTAGCTGTGTTAAAGCTTTATAATGTCATTTCAACGGTTTTTGGTTTTTCAATCGGGCTTAAAAAATAAATTGCAATAGACTTTGCAATGGTAAACATACTTTTAGTTTTTTTGAATGGCTTTGTGGTGAAAAATGCATTTGTTCAATTACAAATGTTTTGGTGGCATCAGGTTCAAGTTATTCTGTTGATTTTTACTTGCAATAGCGATGAGATCTATGATTTTATCAATGATACTTTTTGGTAATTGAATGGTGAAGCCAAGTATATACAATTCATGTTCCTGCTATAGATAGTCTTGGATTATTTTAAGAATTGCTTGAAATTTGCATGCAATGTCTTTGACGTTAATCATTATCTTTAACTATTCATTATAATTTAATGAAAATTTTGAATGCCATGTTTTCTTTGTACATTATTAGTCTGGGTAATTTCAACCAGGGAAATATCATTTATCCTTTGGCATTTAATGAAACATTCAAATGATATTTTCGTTATTATATTTCATACAAACTCACAAAGTATGCTTACATTCAAGCGTCGTTAGTTTGGTGGATCTTTCCAAAAATCTCAAGCATCATTAGTCTGGTGGATCTTTCCAAAAATATGTCCACAAATGTGAAATGATCAATCCCTTCCAGGTTCCATAGATATGACTATACATACATCCAAGAATACATGTTGATCAATGGATACAACACATAGTAAAAAACAATTAGTATTTCTGTTATTAGAATGAAGTTGATTTTAGTGCAACAATCTTGCTCTCTCGTGCTTCTAAACTAGGTTAAATTATATAAGGATGTTCAAAACATTAGAAACATTTGTTGGTCATGAAACTAAAAGTTGTATACTCTTCACACGATCACTATAGCAAGCGTTCTTCACATGATTACTACAATACTCTTTCCATTTTAACAATACTACTACTACCATACTCTTCCCATTTTAACAATAATACTAATTGATAGGAAGTCACATTCATAAGTCTTTCCCATATGTTGAACATGTAAAGTATGTATTAATGTACATCTTTAATATATCTAAATGCTTTAATGTACAATTGAACTTCAATATAATATTACACTGTACAATTTAACATTACACTGTACAATGTAGCATTGTCTCTGTGACACATGCATTTATACAAAATATCCATGGATTGCTTCTCTTTATATAAGGTTATATTAAAAGCATGTGCTATCTTCCTTCTTGGCAGAGAATTGTTGCTTTGCAACTCCACTTGTTCAAATTGAAATTCCCAAATTTTGATTAATTCTTTATGCCATAAAATATGTTAAGATCAAATTTTTGAGTTATAAACTTGTAGATATATAAGTTGCAATTGTCAAATTTATATCGAAATCACATTAAAAAAGGTGTTGAAAATTAAATATTTTTATGAATGTTTCCAAGCATAAGGACCCTTTTCGACGGACCCTTTCAATGACTTCTATCATTCCTCTTCTTTAAATCCTCATAACAAAAAATGCTCGCATGATTAAAAGGGTCAATACAACACCCATTGCAAATGAACATTATTATTTTGTACATTAAGCACTTGTAACCAAATTAGATTAGAAATCATGACTAGTTGGTAACACAATTGTATGAGAAGATTGGGTGTGGCCGTGGATGGCTACAACCGGTTGGGAGGGAGTGATTGGAGTCATGTCCGTGCGACGGGGTCCTTAGTAGAGTGACACTGGTGAGGTCACTACTATAGTAGCACTTGTTAAGTAGAAGATCTAAGAACAAGTATAAAATAAAGAAAAATGAATATTCTCATTTCTATAAGAAGTCATTGCAAACTCTTATAATATTTAAAATATTTAAAGATACATTATAATTATTAACCATGTATTCAAAATGGTACTTTACCAATATGTGTTTAATGGAAAAAAAGTTTAATCATTATAAATTATTTTATATTTTATATTTATATTAAATAGTAAGTATGTGGATTTATTTTTTAACTATAGTAGGAAAATATATCATAATTCAATTGTGAATTAGTATTGGGGACAATCATCATTGGTTGTTATTTGTGAATGCAGGTCGACTCATCATCCTTGTTTAGGGAAAACCATGACACATGGATCGAGGAAGATGAGATCTTAGCCAAGCATAAACAGTTTTAGGCCATACTCCACGACCAAATAATATGGATTTGTGAAAAATAGAAAAGCTCCTGCCAAATTCCTTTGGGTCTAGGGTAAACCCTCATTATGAGCTCAACATGTCACTTGCAGGAATTGAACCCAGGTGGGAAGGATAACAATCATTCCTCCTAAGCACTCGAGCTAAACCCAATTGGCATATAACTTTATAAGCACATTTGCATATTTTCTTATTTGAAAAATTCAAATGTATTACATATTTTTATCTATTTTTTATGCTTATAATATTGTTTACAAGAATAAACCATTCTTTTTTCAATGATAAACTCATTTTTTTATAACTTTATCGACTCATTTTAATATAATTCCTTAAGTTAAAATAGATATATGTCATGTCCCCACAATGTGCCTGCCCAAATCTTGTGATTGTGCACCTTTGGAGGGCATGCAAAACTACGCCATTTCTCACTTGGTTGCTTGACAACTGTAGATTTTAACCTTGTACAATATTTTACTACAAATAGATTTTCAATAAAAGACCATAAAATATACAATGGAAAATACACACATTACACAGAGATTTCTCCCCTGGAAACCCAAACCTGGAAAATCAACATATTTTATAGTCATTCATAGTGATACATTGTTTACAATAAAATATACATATAGGATCCAACGACATCCAAAACCCTAACCCAATGACATGGATTAGTCAACAACCCTAATTCCTTAACCAGAAATAGAAAACCATTGGAAAAAACCATGTGCTGAAAAACCACCCAACAATGGACATGAAAATTGAGGAAAAAATGAAACACGTTTATCGAGAAAAGAAGAATACGCCCCCCTACTACCCCCTCCCCAAACCACCCTGCATGCCCAACGCAATGTAGAAGACGCTAAAGCTAGTCATATAAAGAATATAACACATACCCAACATTCTCCCACTTGTTGTTTTCTTTGCATCCAAGGGGTTATAGGGTTACATAGTCAACAATCCAGGACAAAAAATCCCATGGATCCTCTACACCAAGAGAACTTCTTAGTGCTCATAGATTTTGTTAATGAATCTGCAACATTCTTCAAAGTGTCTACCTTCATCAACAACACTTTATTTTCTTCAACCATGTCTCTCACAAAGTGATATTGAATATCAATATTCTTTGTCTTTGAATGATAAGCCGGGTTCTTTGCTAGAAAAATTGCACTATGACTGTCACAATCTATCCTTACAACTTACTGTACCAACCCAATACCTGGACACAAGCTTTGTAACCATACTGCTTCCTTACTTGCATGAGTGGCTGCCATGTATTCAACTTATGTAGTTGAAAGTACCACTACATCCTGTCTTTTTCTCATCCAACTGATTTCTCCTCCAAACAGGTTAAACACATACCCTCTTGTAGATCTCCTATGATCCATATCTCCAACCTAGTCTACATCCACAAAGCCATGCATGCCCAACACTTTGTCCAATCCTTGTCTTCCTTCATAGAATAATCCATAGCTAGCAGTGCCACGCAAATACCTGAAAACCATTTTTACTACTGTCTAATGCTCATTTCCTGGTTTTGGCATATACCTGCTCAAAACTCCCATTGCATGTGCAATGTCTACCCTAGTACATACCATTGCATACACCAAACTGCCAACTACACTTGCATATGGAACATGAGACATGTGTTCCTCCTCTTCCGTTTGTCTTGGGACACTGATCCATAGATAACTTTACACCAACAAGAATATGGACCTTGACTGGTTTACATTCCTGCATATTAAACCTCTGCAATATTGTCTCGACATATTTTCTCTGATTTAACCAGATTTTCCTCTTTTTTTGATCTCTTTTAATTTCCATTCCCAAAATGAAATTTGAAGCACACAGATCCTTCATGTCAAATTTAGAGGACAACTGATTTTTCACATCCTGGATAATCTCCTTGTTTTTTCCTATCAACATGTCATCCACATACAAGACCAAATAAATCAAATGATCACCAATTAATTTAAAATACACACAATGATCCTCTTTGCTTCTTGTGAAGCCAAGTCCCATCATATACGTATCAAATTTTTGATACCACATCCTTGGTGATTTTTTTAAAGCATACAGGGAATTTTTCAGCTTGCATATCAGCTCCTTCTTTCCCTTCACAACAAAGCCTTCTAGCTGCTTCATATAGATTTCTTCTTTCAGATCCCCATGTAGGAATGTTGTCTTCACATCCATTTGTTCTACTTCAAAATAAAATGCAGCAACAACAAATAACAAAAATCTTATAGAAGTTAACTTGACAACATGAGAAAAAATCTCACCAAAACCAATTCCCTCAACTCGGGAATAACCCTTTGCCACTAATTGAGATTTGTATTTCTCCACTTTTCCTTCTGCATTCAACTTCTTTTTAAATACCCATTTTATTCCAATTGGATTTATTCTAGTTTACAACTCCACTAGATCCCAAGACTCATTCTTATCCAAGGCTGCCATTTCTTCATCCATGGCCTTTTTCCAGAACTTTCCATCCTCTGAATCCACTTCCTCCCTGACAGTTCTAGGATCATCATTAGTAATAGACAAATCAAAATTCGAACGAAAATTAGATGGAGTATACCTTTCCGGTAGCCTTCTTTATCGAACCAATCTCCTCAATATTGGAGTACGAGGATCTTCTTTTTCTTATTCTTGTTATTTTGTAGAGTTTGATTCATTATCCTTTAAATCAAACTATATTTTCTATGGTTCTTCCTTACTTGGTAGGAATTCCTATTTAACAACATACTTCATTTCTCTAAATACCACATCTTGGCTATACACAACCTTCTTATTTTATGGATTCCAAATATTATAACCTTTGAGACCATCTTTATACCCAATAAAGATACACTTTTCAACCTTCTTATCTATCTTACATCTGTTTTCCTTTAGAATGTGAACATAGGTCTCACAACCAAATACCTTGAGATGTGTGAGAGAAAGTTTCTTACCAGCCCATACCTCTTGTGGAGTCTTGTCATCCAACGCTAATGAGGGTGATCTGTTGACCAGATAACATGAAGTACCCATTGCCTTTGCCCATAATTCTTGCCATAACCCAACACCACTGAGCATGCACCTTGATTTTTCCATCAATGTCTTGTTCATCCTTTCTACAACTCCATTCTTCTAAGGTGTATATGAAGTAGTCTTATGCCTTTCTATACTGCACTTCTTACAAAATTCTTCAAATTCATTCTCACATAACTCTCCTCCATTATCTGTCCTCAACACCTTAATTCTTTTCTCTGTTTGATTCTCAACAAGAGCCTTAAACTCTTTAAACATGTCAAAGACTTCATATTTCTTCTTGAGGAAATATATCCAAGTATTCCTTGAGAAGTCATATATAAATGAGACATAGTACACAGATTTTCCCAATGATGGAACCAACATAGGTCCAAACATCACTATGAACTAGCTGTAAAATTCCTTCTGCCCTTGTTGCACCAGAGGGAAATCTTACCCGATTCTTCTTCCCATATACACAATGTTCACAAAAATCAAAATCCAGAGAGCAGTTAGACATACCTTCAACCATACCTTTACCATGTATTAGTCGAAGACCCTTCTCTCTAATATTCCCCAGTCTTTGATGCCACATCATAACCTTTTATTCAGAGACTCTAGTATTTATTTCTTATTCAACTCCAAATATTAGAAACAATGGAAATATTACACCTATAACTAATAGTGCCTCCATGCAACTTATACAAAGTTCCAAACCGAACTCCCTTTGACAACACCATTTCTCCTCGAACCATCCTGCAGGTTTCCTTTTCAAATATTATTTTTACCTCTGCATCATCCATTTTTCTTACAAAAATCAAATTTATGGCCAAACCTGGGATGTGAAGAACACCAGATAGTGTTCTAATCCTTCCATCTATGAGCCTCAACTTGAATTTACCTCGTCCTATGATTCTGGTTGTCAAGTCATCACCTAGGAAAACATTACCTCCATCATACCTTTCATATTCACATAACGACTCTTTGTGGGGAGTCATATGAAAGGATTCACCTGAGTCAACCAACCATGCCTCATGATATTCATGTGTGCTTGAAAAATCCAAGTACACATCCCCTCCTTCTTCCTTGGAGGTCTTTTCTTCTGTAGAAGGAGCCTCTTCAGATCCCTTCTTTTTCTCAATTTTGGATATACACTGCTTCTTGTAGTGCCCTTCTTTTCCACATATCCAACATACCTTTACAAACTTTCCGGGAGATTTAGATCTACCCTTAGAGTTAGATATCCCACTTGAGGACTTAGATCTATTTATTTCATGGGATCATCCTCTTGAAAAAAATGCATCTATTCTCTATCCTTCCATGTTCTTCCATCTCATCTCCTCTGAAAACAAGGATGAAACCACTTCATCAAACTTCAAGGCAGTTGTATTACTACCTATGGCCACAACCAGACTATCCCATGAGTCTGGTAAAGAGAACAATAAAATGATACACTTGTCTTCCTTTGAAATTTTAATCTCAATAAATACTAATTGACTTACCACAATATTGAAGGCGTTCAAATGATTTGCCACCGAGTCTCCATCTCTCATCCTCAGGTTATACAACTTCTTTCTCAGGAAAATTTTATTTACTAGGGACTTAGATTGATACAACTTCCCCAAATTATCCCATAAAACTTTGGTTGTAGCTTCCTATGACACATTCAATAATATTGAATTTGAGAGACACAGTCGGATTGTGTTCTTTGCCTTCCGATCCAACTTTTTCTAGTCATTTGTTGAAGTTCTTATAGGTGCAGTACTTGGATCCACTTTGATCCACTGATCTCTGTCCACCAACATATCTTCCATCTTAAGCTTCCATAGCTCAAAACTTTGCCCATTAAACTTCTTGATCTCCATTTTCAAACTTCTCTCCATTTCTTTTCACCTGAAAAATCAATACCACATATCTCCCACTATAACAAGGCTTCTCACACTCCCAAGCCAAACCTTTGACCATAAAGGCGTCCCCCTGAAGCCAACAAAGATCTTCTACCAAATGTAGATTTTAACCTTGTACAATATTTTACTGCAAATATATTTTCAATAAAAGAACAAAAAATATACAATGGAAAATACACACATTACATAGAGATTTTTCCCGTGGAAACCCAAACTGGAAAAACCAATATATTCTATATTCATTCATATTGATACGTTGTTTACAATACAATATACATATAGGAGCCAACGACATCCAAAACCATAAACCAATGACCTGGATTAGTCAACAACCCTAATTCCTTAACCAAAAATAGAAAATCATCGGCAAAAGCCATGTTTCGAAAAACCGCCCAACAATGGACACAAAAATCGAGGCAACACAAAAAACGAGGAAAAAATGCGACACATTTCCTGAGGAATTTTTTATTTCTTGGGGGCGCTTCCCTCGAACCCATGCTATCCCCCTATCCACCTACCAAAATGTAGCAATCAATAAATCTATTCATGCAAATAATATAACACATACCCAAAAATAACACCAATGATACTTCATCCAGACTACGCTTCTTCACCTAGAGCATACCCATACTCCGTTCTAGGCTATGAGTGAGTCACATTCCTACTCTAGTGCAACTCTCTTGTATACTTAGACAATTTGTTAACAATATTAACACTTAGTCATTTAAGCATACATCCATGAAATGAAGAGAATGCTTGTGAAACAAACAAGATACACACATGTATAGTGTGGGTGACACAAGACATGCCTAACACATGACTAAGTCTTCTTATTGCGAAACAATCACATTATGAGAACTATCGGCTTGATTTACAACTTGGGAAGAGTAACACGAATCACCTCACCTCACTAAGACACTCATACATAGATTCTTCACACCAAGACTCATTCTTCGTAACAACTTTCACAACTCTCGTGGTGCACCCTAGACATGTGCCCACCATAGACTCTCCATCTCTTCTCTATCACAAGAATTCACATAGACCCGTGGTTCTATCTCATAACATGCCTCACCCAGACCTGTGACAAGACTTCCCCAAACTCATCCCAAAGAAGGTTTCCCAAACTCTTTCCACATAATCACCTCAAGACAACACAAGTTGTAACGTACCCAACCCCCAACTAGGACATGTCATCACTAAAATGACCCCATAAAATTTCTGATACTAAATCAAAATGTGGAAATAATCACACAACATGACTACTAAACTCATGTAGCTGTCTATACTGCTTAAAAAAATGTAGATACAATTTCTTAACTGTGCATAGAAGAAATTAAATAACATAAAATTATATTTAATCATATAAACATGGATTTAAATGCATCATTATGCTCCCAACAAACATTTATAACCAATATAACTTAGAGTAAAATGCACAACAAATATATATATGAAAATTTAACACATCAACACATCAGATAAAAACACTTATCTTATACAAGTATGAAATCCACTGCAGAGGATGGACGTTCCTCCTAACCGTAGCCTTGTTGTTCCAGTTCTCAATAGAAAGACACCCCCGAGCCAGGGATATGAATCCATGAGAGATGTTGGCCCCTAAGGTTGACTAATGTTTCCCTCTCAACAATTAAACTCACAGCTAATTCCATTCCACCAGCTCACTTCCCCTCAACCTGTACAACTCAAGGGATGGAATCCCCCTTCACTGCTCAAAGTCCCTTAGGCCTTTCCACTCCCCTCCAAGGCTTCTAGTATAGGTTGGACAATAATTCTACTTGATGGGACTTAAAGAATTCTACATCTGTAATACAAATTCACCCAACATCCAAAACGCCTGCTTCTTCGACGAATTTCGAACAAATCGTCACTCCCAGGAACACAACCTATTTCTCTACGAAATGAAAACTCCAATAAAAAACAAAACATGTCCACAACAACTTCCTTCAAGCTTCCACACTTAGAACTCCATTGTTGTCCAAAAAAATCCATATAAAAACAATTCTCTATGCAAAAACTTGAATGCATAATTCTGGTCTCCTACCCATACAAATTTCCTCTCTTTCTCTTGCTTGCTTGACTTGCACTCTTCCCCAAGATGATTGTACTCATCCCCCATGATATCAATAACTGTGGGAAGTGAATCTCACACCATCCCTCTTACACGAATTCAATGATTGGGGCTCTAGAACACAATACTAATAGAAGTTTCATGGCAAGGATAATTTAAAGAAAAATAGGAAATGGGTTTTGGATAAATAGATATGGGTAACTCTCCCCCTTGAAACCCTTCCCTCTCTTGTGGATACTTAGCCCCCAAATATCTGTCTGTGTCCATTTGCAACTAGCAATACATTAAATTCAATTTACATAATTTACATATTACAATGCTTTGTCTCTCGTCCATATGCTATATTTACAATATACATCACTTGGCTCTCGACCATATATGACATCTACAATATAT
>ML784070.1:23148-49825 GCA_009831015.1 Picea engelmannii | reverse complement strand
CTGTCCTCAATGCACATAACCATACCATTTACACATTGACCTATTTAAAAACATTACATCAAAATACTTGATAATTCCGCAACTTAACAACTCACATAAAAATTCCAATGAGCAATGCCCCTTTCCCTTAACCCACACATCGACTGGACATGAAATTTCAGAGTTGTGGTTATAGGAACTTCAACTGCCAAAATGGAGTCTTCATTCACTTATGTACACATGTATATTCAATTTTCTTCAAAAATTTAAAAAATTTGCGAGTATGCTTCCTGCATGGATTCTTCGTTCTCCCATGTAGCATATTCAGGGACTGTAATAGGTCCATTGAACCTTTTCCAAGCTGATGGCTTTGTTCCCGATCACTTTGAATTTTTGGTCGAGGATGCACACTGGTTCCACCTGAAAATCCCCTTCATGTTCCGCCTGGATCACATTCCAATCAATCACATGATTAGGATCAAGTACATACTTTTTTAATAAGTACACATGGAATGAATTATGAATTCTCATGGATGCAAATAATGCTATCATGTATGCAACTGGTCCTATCTTTTCTAAGACCTCAAAATGCCCACAATATCTTGTTGCCAACGTTGGACAACTTCTCAATTTTAGTGAACTTCTCTTGGCTTTAAAAACACATTCTCTCCCACTTTGAATTCTCTATTTGTTCTCTTTATATCAACCTAGCTCTTCTATCGGTCTTGTGCAACTTTTAAATTCTGCCTGATTTTTATCATATGTTCTTCCATTTCCTTTAACAATTATGGCCCAATCATAGCTCTATCTTCTGGGTTATCCCAACTTACTGGTGTGTTTCATTTTCTTCCATACAATGAATCAAACATGTTTATATTCAATGATTCCTGATACCCATTGTTGTATGCAAAGTCAACTAAATGGATATAGTCCTCCCACTTAGAAGGCTTGTCCACTACATACATTCTCAATATATCTTCATTTATTTGATTAATTCTCTCTGTCTTGCCATATGAATCTAGGTGATATACTATACTGAAGTTTAAATTTTTTCCAAATACCTTAAACAACCACCTCCAAAAATTGGAAGTGAACTCGGGATCTCGATATGACACTATTGCCTTAGGCACACCATGTAGCCTAAAAATTTCTCTCATGTAAATTTATGCAATATTGGCTGCCTTATGAGTTACTTTTACTGGATTGAAATGTGCAACCTTTGTGTGTTTTTCCACCACTACCATGACATAATCATGTTTCCTGGTTGTCATGTAGTGTCCCTAATCCGAAGCCCTTTGTAATTATACATATAGGATGGTGAGCTGAATTAGTACTAAATGTAAATATAATGAACATTGGGATGGTAGCCAAAGACACTTGATTTTGGTTTTGCGTGCATCATGGTAGTGCGTGGAAAAGTGTTAACAAGGACAAGGTGCACATAGTCTATGTATTGCACGCACCTCGGTAAGTGCACACATTGCACTGTGTTGTGCGTACTTGGGATAGTGCACATGAATGAATGATTGTGTTTTGAGGATAATGAGCCTGGATGCAGATATGCCATTGAGCCTATCTATGTAAATATAATCATGAATAATATAATACTGCATCACTATACGCTGACTGACTTGGACGGAAAAGAGATGGGGGGCCTACTCCATCCAAAAATGGAAAAGGGGGGGGTGAGACGTAAGTCTTGGGAAATATTTTACAGTATTTTTGGGAAAAGTGAAAATGTCGGATATATTATTATTTTATTGTAAGTTTCCAAGGGTAGGGAACGAGTCACCAAGTGGATTAAAGTTACTATTGGAGGTGACAAGTGTCAAGTGGAAGGCATGCAATATATATTGCTGGTCTTAGTGTATTTTGGGGAATTATTGCATTATCACAATTATTGCATGGGAGATGATCCAGGGATTGGAAGATTATTATTATTCATGTTGCAAGCTCCCGTGAGAAGAAGGGGGTCATA
Source organism: Picea engelmannii (assembly GCA_009831015.1). NCBI lineage: Eukaryota > Viridiplantae > Streptophyta > Pinopsida > Pinales > Pinaceae > Picea > Picea engelmannii. Next base: position 47,868 of record ML784070.1, on the reverse strand, counting down.
AAGTATGGAAAATTTGATTATTACCTTATCTGCACAAATAAGTTTGTAAGGTGTTGTGGGATTGTAACCAGAGTTTCATTGTCGAAGAGTCGGGTTGAAAGACCATGAGAAATATCTCTGGGTAAGAGACTAGATATTGTGGAGTGGTTTTCAAACTCGTAGGCATACTCACCAGGTGAAATTTTTGCTGAGAATTGTTCCCTGGTGTGCTGGGCATTAGTCACAGGGCTTATAGACTTCCTGTCTAGCCTGTTGTCGGTAACCATGGGAAGGGAAGTGGGAAGACGAGGGATTGGTGAGTAGAGAAGGGGCACACTTCCTTAGGTGTGACAAGTGCATGGGGAATGAGGCATTGTGGGATAGATGCAACAATGGGCACTTAGGAATAGTCAATTCTATTGAGTTTTAGACCATAGCTTGTCGCTAGGACCCTATTTTTCGTGGTGGAGTTCAGCCCCAGATCAGGGGTTACCTATTGTTGAAATATTATGAGAAACATCGTCTATGGCTGGGAGGAACATCTAAGTCAAGGTTGCAGTTGGTGAATTTATTTTAAGATAAGTGTTTCTCATGTACTTGTCATGGTTACTGCGTGCATTTTGTCTATGTTTGACATGGGTTAAATTCTTGTATGTGTTGCATATAAGTATTTTCTATTATTTGGTTTAATGTTACTTGTGCATATAAGTATGGTGTTTTATCCTTTAAATGTAGACGTGCATGAGTATGTCAGTTGATGGTAAGTTTGTTGGTTAATCTTAACCTTGTAATTTGGTTATGAGTCATCAAAAAGAGGATCGAGTGGCTAAGTGCACACGATCATAACTTGTGTGATTTAGAGGCTAGAATCCATGTGTGTGTGGTTAAGGAATTGGATTCCATGCATAGTGATAAAAAAAATGGCGCATGACGCCCTGGTGGTTGGGTGTACAGTTTTACTGTGTGGTGAGTATGCTAGTGCACACAGTTTTTTGATTTAATTTCGATGCTTAATATTATGTTTCTAATATATTGTTGATTCTTCTGTTAAAATTTGTGTAGCATGACTCAAGCTTGGGCTAAGTGTGTTACTTCGGGTGAAACTACGTAGATTCTATTTAAAGAAAAAACTGTGTAGTGAAATTTAGAGTAACATGGCTTAATAGTATATTGGGGATGTTACAATTGGGTTGATTTGGAGCTACAAAAGTTGAGGATGTGTGACGTGGTCTAGCCTTGGGGTGTCTAAGGACGTTGCAGATCGATATCAGGGTATGTGTAAAGTGGTAAAGGGACTCAGTGGGATATTGGGTAGGTTACATTCTAGTATCAGAGCCCATTGGTTCAACACTGGACTTGCATGAGCTAGAGATTAGCGTGAATAAATGTGTGCACTAAGGATTGGTATCGTGCAATACAAAGATTAGTTCGCACGAAAGACCATTGGTGCGTTGTATAGAGTTGTGATGCACACAAAGACAATGATGTGTGGATGTATGAACTAGATTTTGGAATGATAAAATCATCCAAGAAATCCAAGTGAGAGGATTCTGAAAAAATGGTGCAAAGTTTTCATGTAGTTGTTGCATGAAACCATCTAAGAAATCTTAATTGTTTGCACATTTTGCATAATTTCCAGTGAATAGAGCATGACAGAGTAAATGCAGAAGGTTAAAAGGATGGAATATGTGCAAAATACTTATAATCATGATGATGAGTTTGGGGATCTGTATATCAATTTGGGTGCTGATGGTACATAATCCAAGGAGGAGTGCATGAATTTGGTAGAAAATGTAAGAGTATTGCAGAAGATGTCCAGAGTTATAAGGTTGATAATGAAAGGCTTATGGGAGCCAAGGTGCATCAAGATGACTTCAACGTCAAATTTTGTAGAGCATGGACATAATAGAAAAGAACATGGATAAGGAGATATAAACGAGTAAATCAAGAAGTCACGGGGTCTCATGATGAGAAAACAAGAGAAGAAAGAAGTGTGGGTAAGCATTCTTTCAAGAAAACGTGTAGTAGTTTGAGTCCATCTCCCATTGTCAAAAATCATAAGAGAAGGACTGGGGTGGAAAATATACAAGGAGAAATGAACAAGATCAAGCCTCCTACCTTTGACGGGGAGCGTAATAAGGATGAATATGTAGAGACCTGGTTGCTGGGTATGTGGAAGTAATTCCAGTTGCATAACTATTCTGCGCAAGCATAAGGGATAATCACTATCTATAAATTGAAGGGAAAGGAATAAATGTGGTGGGATCAATATGTGCAAGTGCATCATATTGATGAGAAGAAAGTGATGTGGAGAGAGTTCAAGAGATATTTCCAAAATAAGTACTTAACCAAGTAGTATTATGATAGGAAAATGAAGGATTTCTTCGAACTCAAGCTTGGGAGTATGACGATTGATGAGTACAAAAGAAGATTTTTAGAACTACTGAATTATGTGCCTTTTATCAAGGATGAATAGGTGAATATTCATAGATATTTTAGTGGGTTTCCATCATTTATCAATGACAAGATACAATATGATGACCCTAAGACGTTGGAAGAGACCATAAGGCGTACTAAGTGTCTTTTATGACCAGCAATGGGGAAGACCGACTTTCTAAAAGGATTGGGAAGAGAAGATGAAAATTAAGGTGGAATATAAGAAGAAGGGAGCTAAGCCACCATTTTTTAGAAATATTGCGCAAAGAAAAATGACTTTTTAGGATCCCAGAATGTTGGAGACAGTAGGACAGAAGTCATGGAAACAACCTATGCAGTGTTGCGGTTGTTGTGGAAATCATATGCACAAATATTTCCCTCAAAGAAGTGATAAAGCGAGGACTGTGCACAATGTACAACAAGCTACGACAGTTGAGGACATGGGTAGAAATGTGTCAAGGATTTATGCAGTGTTGGATAACAACCAGGCTGAGTTTCATTCGCACATGATTGAGGTGGAAGGTACAATTAATGACCAACCCATTGTTATTTTAATAGACTCATGAGCTATTCATAGTTATCTATATCCTAATATGGTGGAAAGATTCCATTTTCCAAGAAGCAAGCTTGGAAAATATTGTTGGTGTAGTTAGCTACATGAGAAAAAAGGAAAATCAATGAGATGGGTAAGGCATGTCCATTGGAGATGAATGGACTACACACAAAGGTTGATTTTAATATCATACCTTTGGGTTCATATGATTTCCTCATTGGTATGGATTGGTTGGATGAGCACCATGCTATCCTGGATTTTTATAATAAGGCATTTAATTGTTTGGATGAGCAAGGAAATTTGAGATCAGTTCAATAAATTCCAGGAGTTGTGACTATCAGGGAAATTTCAGTATTGCAGTTGAAGACAAGTTAGATGAAGGCATGTCAAGTATTTGCAGCGCACTTGGAAGATGCACCTAAGGATAAAGTGCCAAGTGTGGAAGACTGTGCGTAGTACTGAAAGAGTACGAGGATGTCTTTATATAGATACTAGGATTGCCTCTGAAAAGAGATATTGACTTCTCCATTAATCTGATGCTGAGAGCAACAACTGTATCTAAGACTCCTTATAGGATGAGAATGCTAGAACTGAAGGAGTTGCAGATGAAACTTGAAGAACTTCTGAGGAAGGGGTATATACGCCCAAGTGTGCTGCCTTGGGGTGTGCCATTGTTTTTCATGAAGAAGTGGGATGGTACACTGAGACTTTGTATCGACTTTAGGCAGTTGAATAAAGTAACAGTAAAGAACAAGTATCCTTTTCCAATGATAGATGATCTGTTTAATCAACTAAGGAGTGCAAGGATATTTTCCAAGATAGATCTTAGTTATGGATATCGCCAAGTAAGAATAAAAGAGGAAGACATCAATAAGATTGCCTTTAGAACAAGGTATGGTCACTATGAGTTCACAGTGGTGCCATTTGGGTTGTCGAATGCACCAGATGTCTTCATGTGTTTGATGAACGAAGTTTGTAGGAGTTACTTAGATAAGTTTTTCATTGCGTTTTTGGATGACATTGTTATTTACTAAAAGTATGAAGAAGAGAATGAATAGCACTTGAGGATGGTGTTGCAGGTGTTGAGGGAGCATCAAATTTATGAAAAATTGAGCAAGTGTACATTTTATCCGCGACAGATTCATTATTTGGGTCATGCTATTTCAGAAGAAGGAATAGCTATGGACCCAATGAAGATAAAATCCATTGAAGAATGACCAACACCAAGAAATTTCACAGAAGTGAGATCCTTTATGGGCCTGGCAAGTTATTATAGAAGGTTTATTGAAGGATTTTCATAGATTGTGCATCCAATTACATTTGTGCAAAAGAAAGGTGCACGATTTGAGTTGACTACGGATTACACAAGGAGTTTCCATCACTTGAAGAATTTATTGACAAGTGCATTGATTTTGAAAATTGATGGTTCAGATGCAGTGCGTGCAAGGGAGGACTCGGTAGAGTCCTGAGTTAGAATGAACATGTGGTGTGCTACAAGTCAAGGAAGTTGAAAGAGCATGAAAGGATATATGCTACAAATGACTTGGAATTGGAAGCCACAATGCATGCTTTGAAGATGTGGCAGAATTATCTCATGGGTAAGAGATTTGAGCTGAGAACATACCATTGTGGTCTGAAGTATTTGTTTGTACAACCAAGTTTAAATGCCAAACAAAGAAAGTGGTTAGAGTTCCTCAGTGAGTATGACTTAGACATAAAGCATATAAGAGGAAAAGAGAACAAGGTGGCTGACGCACTCAGTAGGAGGGTGCATGAAATGTATGATAAACCTTTTAGCATGTACCAGAAAAAATTGCATGATAGAATTTTGGAAGTTTCCAAATCAGATCTGCGCTATATGGATATAAGTGTGACTTTAAAACAAGGTATGTCATAGTATAATTTGGAAGGCTATGAGTTAAGAGAGGATGATATCCTCGTGTATATATGCATAGTCTATGTGCCAAATCATCAAGAGTTGAAGAGCCTGATTTTATTAGAGATGCATATGGTTCCTTATTTTGGACATCCAAGATACTAAAAGACATTTTTTGCAGTCAAGACACAATACTTTTGGCTAGGTATGAAAAATAAAGTTGCATATTTTATTGCGAGATGTCTCGAATGTTAGAAGTTCAAGGCTAAGAAGATACATCCAACTAGTCTATTGTAGCCTTTGCCCATTCCTGAGTTGAAGTGGGAAGTTGTGACCATGGATTTCATAAGTAAGTTTCCTAGGACTACTAAACAACATGATTCTATCATGGTGGTTGTGGAAAAGCTTACTAAAGCTACCCCTTTTATTTGAGTGAAGTCAACGCAGAAGGTGGTTGACATTGATGAGATATACATGCATGAAGTTCATAAGATGGATGGTGTACCTAAGATAATTGTGTCTGACATAGATTCCAAGTTCACCTCGAACTTTTAGAAAGGGTTATTCAAAGGATTTGGCACAAATTTGAATTTCAACACAAAATATCACCCTGAGACAGATGGTCAAATTGAGAGGGTAAATCGGGTAATTAAAGACATGTTGATGATGTATGTGATGGATAATCCATCCAAATGGGAAGACTACCTTCATTTGGTAGAGTTTGCATACAAAAATGGGTATCAAACATATTTAAAATGATCCCATTTGGGGGACTTTATGGTAGAAAGTGCAACACACCTGTAAGTTGGGATAACCCAGTAGACCGCATAGTAGTTGTGCCAGATTTTCTCTGGGAAATGGAGGAGCAGATGGTAAAGATATGAAAGAATTTAAAATATACCCAATATAGGAAGAAAAGATATGTAGATAAAGGTAGAAACCACAGGGAATTTGAAGTGGGTGATCACGTGTTTCTGAAAGTGAAGGCTAGGCGCAGTTCCCTGAAGTTGGGAAAATGTTCTAAATTAGCAACGCACTATTGTGGGCCATTTTAAATCCTTGAAAGGATTGGTCCTGTCACTTGTATGCTTGCATTTCCTACGTCCATATGCATTCATAATGTTTTCCATGTGTCATTTCTTAAGAAGTATGTACCTGATGATAATCATGTCTTTTTGGAATGTGATTTGGGTGGAGCCAGAAGGTAGATTTCAAGTGCGATTGGTTTTCATATTGTATTGGAAATTCAAGCAGCTCCAAAATTGAGACATGGAGTTGCTAAAGGTCCAATGGACCTGGTACGGTCCTGAGGATGCAACCTGGGAGTGTGGGGATGCTATGCAAGCAGAGTATCCTCATCTTTTTGACGATGTTTGAAATTTTGTATGTACATGTGTATACAATACACTGAGGATAGTGCATAAATAAGGGGCAGGGGATTTTAGTGTCCCTGATCTAGAGCCCTTTGTAATTGTACATATAGGCTGGTGAGAAGAATTAGCACTAAGTGTAAATGTAATGAACATTAGGTTGGTGAGCCAAGGAAACTTTGTTTTGGTGTTACACATATCAGGGTAGTGCGCAAAAAAGTGTTAACAAGGACAAGGTGTGCACGGTCTATGTGTTGCGCACAACTGGGTAAATGCACACATTGCACTATGTTGCACGTACTTGGGATAGTGCGCTGGAATGAATGATTATGTTTTGAGGTTGGTGAGCCTAGACACAGATAGGCCAGTGTGCCTATCCATGTAAATATAATCATGAATAATATAATATTTTCTAAGAACAACGTAGTAGAAAATTTGTGTAGCGCACTTGATTTTTCTTGAAACCTATGCAACTTATGGTGGTAGAAGCTTGATGAAGACCCGTGATTTCCTCAAAAATCATAAACCCATCACCTCTTTCTGTTCTTACTAATCATGTGTTCTTATTGTACTTGCATAGTGAGAGCTCGCTACGCAAGTGCTGTGTATGACGATTTCTTAGAAAAAACTGCAATTGTGCTTAGGAGGTGGATTTATGCTGTCATCCTTCTCTGAATAAAATATACAGGGAGTGAAAACAATGTTTCTTATAACATATTTTGAACCTGATAACATTTTCCCTCTCTTAATCACCATTGGAATTGCACCTTTGTAACATCCAAAATCTTGTAATGACTCTTTTCCCAAAAAGACAAAATTGTGAGGTTTCTTCATTCAAATATCTGCTACTTCTTCTTTTCCTGTGTTTTCATGGCTCTGTGGATATTTCTACAAGATGAAATTAAAACTATCAGAAAAAAAGAGGTCTTCAAAATCCACCAGGAAACTTATGCAGCAAATCAACAAGCTGGGGTTTGCTCTAATTATCACAAAAACTTTCACTGTATGAGAGGAAGGCTATTGAACAAGTATAATAACATGGATACAACATGATTTAATGGTTTTTACACAACAAACAATTGAATATGGGATGTGTATCGAGGAATGCAATACATAGTTTGCGTAGCAAGGGAACTTGCACATGATTTGCGTAGTGAACAACATAGCTTGCATAGAAGAATATTCTTGGAGCTTGATCGAGAGGAAAAGACTAATTCCTAGGTCGAGGATGCATGAAAATGGATAAAAGGTGGCGAATAGGCATGTATGAGTTGATAGGGAGAGGCTTTGAGAGGGAAAGTACCCGTTTGAGGTGATATGATTTTTCAAATTCATTTAAGTGACTTGCGCAACACACACATTTTTCATTTGCCAAGGTACAAATGACATGAGAACCATCACCATTTTCACTGACTTAATCACATGTGATGATGATTATTGATATACTTTGAAAATACCTTCCCTCCTAGACTTATGACTCGATTTTGACATAACACTTCCCACTTTGTGAAGTCATTTTAAACTCAAAACCAAGGACCTTTACAAATTCTTTCATGATGATAGACATCCTATGGACCTTTAATGGCTTCTTCTCCTTCATAACATGTAATTATGTATACAAACCATTTGACTCACACTTATGACTTTACTCTCTTTTGACATGCATCTTATCCTTTATTTGATCAATGACCTAAGGTTTCTTGAATCATTCCATGAATCAATATACACACACACTGTGACTTAATTAGGAATGCCTTGGTCTTCCAAAGACCAAGGCATGACTTTGAAAATATTTTGAAAAACCTATAACCTTAGCTTATGAAAACCATGGTGCTAACATCTGGGAAAAGTGAAAATGTTGGATATATTATTATTTTATCCTAAGTTCGTGAGGGTAGGGAATGGGTCACCAAGTGGCTTAAAGTTACTATTGGAGGTGACAAGTTCAAGTGGAAGGCATGCAATATATATTGTTGGCCTTAGTGTATTTTGGGGCATTCTTGCATTATCAAAATTATTGCATGGGAGATGATCCAGGGATTGGAGGATGATTATTATTCATGTTGCAAGCTCTCATTAGCAGAAGGGGGTCCAACAATATGGAAAATCTGATTATTACCTTATCTTCACATAGAATTTTGTAAGGTGTTGTGGGATTGTAACCATAGTTTCATTGTTGAAGATTCAGGTTGATAGATTGTGAGAAGTCTCTCTGGGTGAGAGACTAACTATTTTGGAGTGGTTGTTAGACCCGTGGGAATACTCTCCAGGTGATAGTTTTGCTGAGAATTGTTCCTTGGTGTGTTGCACATTAGTCGCAGGGCTCAAAGAATTCTTGTTTGACCTATTGTTGGTAACCCTGGTGTTAGAATAATAGGTGTTCTCATTTCACCATAGACAATATAGAAATAATGTCACCCAACCATAGCTACAAAGGGCATCGCTAAGCACCTTAAAATTGTCAGAGAGAATAATTCCAGAAGCAAACTTTAGAACCAATAGCTAATCAAGGTAGCATACCTCTCTCCAGAGCTAGCATACTAGGCAGAAAGTCCAAACCATAACCAAAGAAAAATTCCAAGCCAAAACCAAAATTTTCCAGTTGCAACAACTACAACTGCAACTCCTCTCCAAACTTGCGCACCACTGACCTTATGCAGTTGTGAGAAGTGAGGTGAAAAATGAGATCTAGAGCCCTCTTATTTATATTCCTCCAAGTGACCTAACTGGGTTGAATTCTACTTCTGGAGGCTAATAACTCAATAATAAATATTCTCTTGAGCCGACTTGCCTTCTAGGGTTATCATCCAACGTTTCAGGGTTTCTCTTTCTTCCCAGAATATTCTAGTCTTGTCAAGGTTACATGTGGAGGTTAATACCTCCCAAAAGTACCATAATGTCAACACTCCCTCATATATAGGTAGGTATTAAAGGAAATGGTCTTGAGCACAAAAAAACCATTCAACCAGTATCATCATCATAACCACACAAGCTATCTCATGGTCAAATCATGAGCACCATCATCACTATCAGTATCATCTGATAGCATTAATTGCATAATCTCTTGAAGCCATACTCCATCTGAGTAATCGAGCATGATGCTAAATAAGTCACTCACTCCACAGAGTGATACAATAATCATTATTCTAATACGTCCTAGAAGAATGATTGTCCTGGACCATTTTCCATAGGGATAATGTTTGTCCATCAACATACTAACTGTCCATATAGATGACAATCATCTCCAACAATAGTGATAGTCTCCGTGGAAATCAGAACAATGCCATCCAATAGAACACAATTGTGTCTATCCATAGTAGTACACAACTACTATCCAGTGGTACACAACCACACCTAGTAGCACACGACTACTAACCAGTGATACATAGTCACAACCAGTGGAACACATCCACCACAATAACATACAACTACTGTACAAAGACATACAATCTCCACAAAAGTCATATCATCTAATATCAACCTGTATAAAACAATATCATGATATAAACTGAGTCATCTGGGCCATTATTCCACTCACACATGTGAGATATGGAAGAGCATCTTCCCTCAGAAAGTAAAACATCAACCATGGGATATCTGGACTATTCTTCCCAAGAATAGAAGAATATCTGTCCCTGATTTTTGAGCCTGGACCATTAATCTAACTGGGCCATTCCTCCAGCACTAATCATAGTGCAACCTGGAGAGAATGAGTTTTCCCTAGGGAATGCATGTCCCTGATTGCTGAACCTGGACCATTCACCTAACTGGGCCATTCCTTAGACACTAATCATAGTGAAACCTAGAGAGAATGAGTCTGCCTTAGGGAATGACTGTCTGGACCATTTCCTAATGGAAATGACTATCCTACACCAACCTCCAAAATGGACCATTCTTTGAAACTTCTCACAACTGTGAACTTTGAAAGAATGAGTGCCCGAAAAGGCAAACCATTCCACTTGACCACTACTGAGAGTGACTTCCAAGAAGAATGACTGTGCTAGACCATTCCCCCACACTAGACACAAGGGGAATCACTATCTATGGTACATCATCAATCCATCAGACCATTTTCATTATGAAAATGACCGTCCGATCTGGACCATTTTCCAAACTGAAAAATACCTTTCCGTCAGAAATATCGAACCACTTTCTGAACTAAAAAGGAATTGCGCATCTTGGACCATTTTTCAAAATGAAAAATGGCTGTCCATAAATCAATAACATATCAGTGCTCCCTCCCAACCTAGGAGTAATCACTTCCTTTTCCTATAAGGAAATCGTCTCCATGAGTCCCAACTTGTCTCTTAAGTACACAAACTTTTCATCTTGGACAAAGGATTTACCAAAATATCTTCTATCTGATCATCTGTGCAGATATACTGCATAACTACTTCTCTCTTATGGAATTTATCATGGAGAATATAATGCTTGATCTCAATGTACTTCGACCTGTCACAGAACACCAGTTTCTCTGAAAGATTCACATGGATCTTATCATTAAAATATATCATGGTCGAATTTAACACTTGATCAGACGGTCTAGAAACCAACCTACGAAGCTACATTGCTTATGTAAAAGCATCACAAGCTGCAATATACTTTACTTCTATAGTGCTGAGTGAAACAAACTTCTGTTTCTTGCTAACCCATGACATTGTGAAAAATCTCAAACTGGAACATATCCAAGTAGAACTTCTTTTGTCATCTTCACTCCTTGCCCAATCTGAATCGATAAATCCATGCAACTGTACATCATAACTCAAATGTCCCACAAGGAAAATATCCAGCTGAGTATTTTCCAAAAATATTAATGAGCCAATCAATTGTCGATACAGAGGTGGGTCTACTGGATTAGAGTCTCTCAACTTGTTCAGATCTGTCATCATGCGAGTTTTCCATGGAATAACAATTCATCATCCCAGACTTTTTGATACACTTTCTCTATCATAGGAAGTTTTCGCCACTCTTCTATTGTATATGATATACTTTGCATCAATTTTCTTGAATCCATACAATTTCTTCTTATATCTTCATACATGAGCCTCTAGTATACGCTTCTTTCTCAATTTTCTTTATTGGGAAGAACAATCTTTTACATGGATACTACAAGAAGTATATCTGATTTACTGGAAAAAGATGTCGTCATAGTCTTCTCCTTCCTTTTGGAAGAATCTCTAGTTCTGAATCTCGCAATGCTTCCATTCATAATTCTTTTTCACATTTTCTTACATATACTGTTCTTCATCACAACTTCCATTTCTTCTAGTTGATTGCTTCTAGTGGGTTCAAACCAAGATGGTAGTCTTATGATTCTCGGTATAATAACTTTTTCAATTGGTTGTTCTGAATTTTCTTTCTTTCTAGGAATCTTCATGTTCTTCCTCATCTTCAATGTTGGATTCCATGAAATATTCTATAGATTCTATGCCCTTTCTTTCTAAAGGTTCCAACTTCTTATTTTCGTCATAGGAGCATAAATGTAGATGGACAACCAATGATATTCAGAGCTTCTTGAAGAAGAATTCTTCTGATCATGTGTTGTTTATCATAGATGCTACTTTCAATGGGAACATGGATACATACTTCATAATATTCACCGATTCTTTAATGGATCATATCATTTAGGATTAGCTCCCTCCTAATCCTGGCTTCATGCATGAATGCATGCTATTCTTTTGGAATTATGTAATCAACTCCCTCAATCTAAGAGAGTCCATGCTTTCGTCTGCATCCTTATTTCCCTCTGCAAAGTGTTACAGGTCTTATTCTAATTTCCTATTGATTACTGACTTCTTTCTTATTTGACTCCTTCTGAGTCTCTTCAAGTTTGATTCTCATTTCGGCTCATCTGGAAGTTGTTACTTGTATAATAGATTCCTCAATAATTTGCCAACGTACTTCATCTTCTTGTAGTCATCGTAATAACAATCCTTATCTTGTTATTCTTTCATAGGTATTGTTTCATTGACCATCCTTTTATTCTAAGAAATAGATATGCATGATATGTACAGGAACTATGTAAACATGTTATGTACAAGAATATTGTTACCTTGACTAGAAGAAGAAGTTTGCTTCATGATGCTTAAATTTCTTTCAGGGTTGCTTTTCTTTGGCAACTGTTGCTTCATGTGTTTCCTTCCTTTTATTTAACTCTGGAAAATGGTTCTTGTAGTGACCATATCTTTGACAATTGAAGCATTGTATTTTTGACATATCCTTTTCTTGATTTTGTTTCTTCCTTAAGACAAACTTCTTCTTATTCTTGAAATTATTGAATTTTGCTGTGAAGGATTTATCATCATATTTATTTTGGGATTTCTCTTTTGCATTAATCCTTGATTCTTCTTGTGCACAACAAGTCCAAATCTCTTCAAATGTGGGATACTCCTTTCTTGTGTTCATGCTTGTCGCAAATGCATCCCATGTCTTGGGAAGGCCATTGAGTACTATATTTACTAGTTCCTTTTCTGAAATGATTTCTTTAATAGATTGTAGTTGATCTCTTAACTGAGATATTCTCACAAAGTATGATTTTATGCTATCATAATCATTCATTTTCATGTCACAGAGCTCATTCTTCAAACTCATTACTTGTCCAATGCTTTTGACTGACAAGAGGTTAGTTAGGGCATCATACATCTTCTTAGATGAGTCAAGATGAGATATGTAGGGCATCAAGTGGTATTTTATAGAGTCCACTATGATACTCATAACGTTGGTGTCATTTTCATTGAATTTTTCCATAACTGCAACGTTCTGAGGTTCCTTCTCTTTTCCCGCTTCAAACTGTGGTTCCATGATCTTTCCTTTTACGATATCCAACACTTTATTCTTGGCAAGGATGAGTTCAATCCTCTTCTTCCATGCTATGAAGTTAGAAGCCCCTTCTAACTTATTTTCTGACTTCATAGAGTAAGTCATGATTGTTTTGACTTGGTCAACCTTTGACTTTGACTTGGTCAATCTTTGACTTTGACCAAAAACTCAAAATTGACGTCTTATATTGCTGAGAGTACCAGGAGGTGTGCTAGGCTAGGGTGCACTAGGCTAGGGTGCACTAGGCTATCTAGAAATTAGGTCAATATCTTCACTTAAGGTGCATTAATAAGAGGGTTAGGGTTTCGTTGCTGTAACAAAAAATTTGACTGCAACTGTAACTGAGAAAATCCTCCCAATCTATCTTCTAGCGGTTAGACTACCTAAAGATAGTGTGGGCTCATAAACTGTTAGAACAATAGGTGTTGTCATTTCACCATAGACAATATAACAATATTGTCACCGAACCATAGGCACAAAGGCCACCCCCGAGCACCTTAAGCTTGACAGAGAGAATAATTTAGGAATCAAACCTTAGAACCAATAGCCATTCAAGGTAGTGTACCTCTCTCCAAAGCTAGCGTACTAGGAAGAAAGTCCAAACCATAACCAAAGAGAAAGTCCAAGACAAAACCAAAATTTTCCAGTTGCAATAGTTGCAACTGCAACTCCTCTCCAAACTTGCGCACCACTGGCCTTATGGAGTTGTGAGGGGTGAGGTGACAAATGAGATCTAGCACCATCTTATTTATAGTACTCCAAGTGACCTAACTGGGCTGAATTCTACTTCTAGAGGCTAATAACTCAATAATAAATATTCTCTTGAGACGACTTGCCTTCTAGAGTTATCATCCAATGTTTTAGGGTTTCTCTTGCTTCTCGGAATATTCTAGTCTTGTCAGGGTTACACGTGGAGGTTAATACCTCCCACAACTACCATAATGTGAACACTTGGGAAGGGAAGTGGGGAAGCCGAGGGACTGGTGAGAAGAGAAGTGGAACACTTCCTTCGGTGTGAAAAGTGTGTGGGGAATGAAGGACTATGGGCTAGTTTCAGCAGTGGGCACATAGGACAAAGCAATTCTGTTGAGTTTCAAACCATAGCTTGTTGCTAGGACCCTGTTTTCCATGGTGGAGTTGAGCCCCAACTCGGGGGTGACCTGTTGCTGAAAGATTATGAGAAACAATGCCTATGGCTGTGAGGAACGTCTGAGTCAAGGCCGCAGTTGGTGACTTTCTTTTAAGATAAATGTTTCTTATGTACTTGTCTTGGTTACTGCGTGCATTTTGTCTATGTTTGACATGGGTTAAATTCTTGTATGTGTTTCATATAAGTATTTTTTGTTATTTGGTTTAATGTTGCTTGTGCATATAAGTATGGTGTTTTATCCTTTAAATGTAGATTTGCATGAGTATGTCAGTTGATTGTAACTTTAACTGTTAATTTTAACCTTGTAATTTGGTTACGAGTCATCAATAAGAGGATCGAATGGTTGAGTGCGCAGGGTCATAACCTGTGTGCTTCAGAGACTGGAACTCATGTGTGTGCGGTTAAGGGATTGGATTCTGCACACAATAATAATAGAAGTGGCGCATGATGCCCAGGTGTTTGGGTGCACAATTGTACTGTGTGGTCCATATGTTGGTGCCCATGATTGTTTGATTTAATTTTGCTACTTAAGATTACTTTATTAAGATATTGTTGATTCCACTGTTACGCGTCGTGTAACATGACTCAATCTTGGGACGAGCATGTTACTTCAGGTGAAACTGCACGGATTTTGTTTAAAGTAGAAACTACATAGTGAAATTTAGAGTAAGATGGTTTGGTAGTATGTCGGGGATGTTATAGCTGGGTTTATTTGGAGCTACATAAGTTGAGAATGTGTGACATGGCACAACCTTGGGGTGTCTTAGGATGTTACATATCAGTATGTGTAAAGTGGTAACGAGACTCAGTGGGAGATTGGGTACGTTACATGTCCTTGAAAATTCAGTAATGAAATCGATAGTAACAACTTCCCATTTCCATTCAGGAATGGGCAATGGCTGCAAAAATCCCGTTGGATGTCTTTGCTTGACCTTGACCTTCTAATATTCCATGCATCTAGCCAAATAATTAGTGACGTCTTTCTTCATACCAAGCCAAAAATATTGGCCTCTTACAACTGTAATAGTTTTCTGATATCTTGGATGTCTAGGGTATGGCAAATTATGCATTTCCTTTAGGACTAAATTTCTCAATTCTTGTATTCCGTATATTTATGTTGTATATCATTCTATTGTAAGATTTCTTTAACTTGCACATAATGTTGATCTATTGTTACATTCTCAATAATTCTATCTTTTAAATCCGTCCTATACATACTAATGGTTGTATCATGCATTTTATACACCTTTTTGTTGAGTGCATCAACCACCTTTTTGTCTTTTCCTTTTATGTGCTTGATATCAAATTTATATTCAATAAGAAATTTCAGCAATTTAGTTTTTCTAGCATTTAGTGTTGGTTGTTCAAACAAATATTTCAGACCACTATGGTTTGTCCTTAATTCAAATTTCCTTCCCTTGGGGTAATGCCTCTACATCCTTAAGGCATGTACTATGGATTCCAACTCTAAGTCACACGTGGCATAATTTATTTCACGTTCCTTTAATTTTATGGGCTCATAACAAATCACAAGTCCATTTTGCATAAGGAATCCACCGAGCTCTTCCTTGCATGCATCTGTGCACACAACAAAATCCTCATCTGGATATGCAACTTTCAAAATAAGTGCACTGCTTAGAAAATCCTTTAAACATTGGAAATTCTCTTCACACTTGGCACTCCATTCAAACTTTACCCCTTTCTTTTGCAAGGACATTAATGGGTGTGCAATCTTGGAGAATCCCGTAATGAATCTCCTGTAGTAACCAAATAGACCCATAAACAATCTAACCTCTGGAATGTTTTTCAACACTGGCCAACTCTTGATTACTTCAATATTTTCTAGATCCACTGCTATGCCATCTTCCGAAACAATGTGACCCAAATAATGGATCTTCTTTTGATAGAAGTGAATTTACTCAATTTGGCATACAATTGGTGTTCTCTTAACACTTTTAGTACCATCCTCAAATGTCACTCATACTCTTCTTCTGTCTTGGAATAGATAAGACATTCATACAAGAACACAATAAAAAAATTATCCAAGAAATCACTAAACACCCCATTCATTAGACACATAAATGTACTTGGTGCATTTGTCAACCTAAAAGGCACCACCACAAATTGATAGTGTCCATACCTTGTCCTAAAGGTTGTTTTGCTAGTATCCTCTTCGTTGATTCTTACTTGATGATAGCCTGACCTCAAATCAATATTGGAGAATATCTTTTCTCCTTTTTGTTGATCGAAAATATCATCAATCTTTGGCAAAGGATATTTATTCTTGACTATAACATTGATAAGTTGCCTGAAGTCAATACATAACCTCAGTATTCTATCTTTCTTATTGACAAAAATAACTGGGGCACCCCAAGGCGAAACACTAGGGCCTATGTACCCTTTATTTAACAACTCTTCTAACTGCATTTGAAATTCTTTTAGTTATGACGCGCTCATTCTATAGGGAGTCTTGGATACTAGGGCAGCTCTAGACATTAAGTCAATAGAAAAATCTATATCCCTCTTTGGTGGAAATCCTGAAAACTCCTCAAACATGTATTCAAACTCTTTCAAGTCTGGATAATCCTCAAGACTTGGCTCCTTATCCTTCATTGGCTCTTCCATATGGGCTGCATATATCTGGCACCCTTTTCTAAAACTTCTTTTTAGTTGCAATGTTGAAATATCTTAGACAGATATAGACCTTGGAATAGCTTGTACCATCCTTGAATTCGTTTTCATTTCAATCATGTGGGATTGATAGTCTGCTTGTCTATTTCCCAAGGCTGCATACATTCTTGGCATGCTTTTTCCCACATCCTCTATTGTCTCCTCCTTCTTGATGTTATGCAAAATATTTATCTTATCTCCTCGGTGAGGACAATATTTATACATGTGATCTCCTTCACATCCCCAACACTTTATGGGCTGTTGTCTTGGCCTCTTTCCCAAGGACTTTGTCATTTTTTGATCACCTTGAGATGGTTTCCCTTGTTGATATGATTGATACCCATTCCTTATGAAAGGTGGATTAAATCCTTTCTTCCTTTGATCCATATTTCCTTTCTTCTTGTCATCCCAAGCCTTTTGGAAAGTTGGCCTTCCTTTGTTTTTCTCATACAAATATTTGGCCTTTCTTATGGCTTCTTCTAAATTCTTGGGCTCATCAAATTGAATTTTATCCTTATAAAAGGATGGCAGTCCACTCAGGAACCTTTGAATTTTGACCCTCTCATCTTTGATGAAGCTAACATACCTAATAAGTTCCAATAACTTTCTCTCATATTCATCCATGTTCATGTTCCCGAGTTTGATTTGAAAGAAATCTTGCATTTTCTTGTCATAATATTTCTCTGACAAGTACTGTTGCTGAAATTATTTCTTGAACTTCTTCCAAGAAATTATTTTTTCATCAAGGTGCTTAAACTACTTCATCTAGTCCCACCACATAGATGCCTTTCCTTGAAGGTGGTAGGTTGCAATTTTGACTTCTTCATTTGATGAGTAGTTATGTAACTGGAATTATTTTCTCATTCCCAACAACCATGCTTCTGCATATTCGCCTTTCTTGTTTTCTCCATCAAATGATGGTGGCTTGATTTTCCTTAGCTCCCCTTGCTAGCTATCTGAGCCATGCCTCCTTCTTTGATGCTTGACATAAGATATAATTAGGATGCTTGCTGACCTTGAACATGCATATGTTTTTCTGGTCA
Organism: Picea engelmannii; assembly: GCA_009831015.1. Classification (NCBI taxonomy): domain Eukaryota; kingdom Viridiplantae; phylum Streptophyta; class Pinopsida; order Pinales; family Pinaceae; genus Picea; species Picea engelmannii. The sequence goes on along the minus strand of ML784070.1, from coordinate 29,972 downwards.
AGTTCCCCAGGGAATGATGTTGTTGATGTCTGCTAATACTCCTTGATCATATATACCTTCCATGAACATCCCTCCTATCATGAGACCTAGACACTTCCACTTGCTTGGCACTAGCTTCTTTCCTTGTGCCTAAATATTTGTTGAATTGATTTTACAACATGTTCAGTATTTGAAGTATCTCTTCTTGAGCCTTTATGATCCTCTCATTATCAACCCTATATCTATGCACTTATCTTTGCAGGCTTCACATAGTTACAAGTTTCTGCTTGTCTATTCTCCCATTAGAATCAGTCTCAGCATTAACCATGCCGATATGCAGGCCTCTAATTTATTCTTCAGGGCTGTAAGACCCTTGAGCATCCTCCATATCTCTAGTTATAGTGTAGGAACTAAAGTTTTCTTTTTTGTATCTCTAATTATGCAAGAATGTGCCTGCAATAATTGTTATTAGAATTAAGCATATTGCAAAATATTTATTAATTAGCTTGCAGGTCATTCTTCATTTTAAATTATGAAGAATATTAATGCACTACACCCAAGTATGATTCCTTAAATGCATTCCTCTCTAGAATAACTTTCCAGTGACTATACTCATGCCTTGATCTGAGTTCTAAGCGGAAAATTACAACATCCACATGCTGCAATTTCCACTCATTTATTGTTACAACAATATCTTTTGTCACTTTCTGAGAAACTATAACACTCAATTCAAAATTCTAGGTTGAAATATGTCTTATACTCCTCAAGACATTTCTAATGACTATTCATTTTCTCAAAACCAAGCTCCAAGTTGAAATTTATTGTCAAGGGAAGTTTAGGTTGTTTTACCCAATTTACCCCTACATGCTACAGGTGTCTTATTTCTATTCCTGCACATTTTTAGGTACCCATAACGCAATTATGACTTCACCACTAGTGTCTTTGGGCCATAATATTTCCATCAACTTCTCATGTGCCCCAAATAGACTTTCGAGCATGGATTTATGCCCTTCATAAGTAACTTTGGTGCCAAAATTTTACCCTCACTGTTTTGGTTGTAACTTCCTCATATGAGCTCTGTTTTGCGAATTATTTAGCTCATTGGATAGCTCTCTCCGAGTTATTTTATTTGAGATATGGGTTTTAACTAGCTAAAAATGTTTTTTATGGCCTCAAAATATCCCCGCAAGTTAATGACCTTCAAAAACCACAAAAATTCGCATAAAATTGATTGTTTTACTACTAAAACCACCCTTTAAATTTGAACCATTAATCTCAAATTGCGTGGAATTTGTGTTGTTGATCTGTGCTTCATTGTCCATCAACAACTGATGTTCTCCTTTGGGCACACCCAATTCTTTCTCCATACTTCCAACCTGATCATCGACCATCTACCCAAGTCCCCGATGACCAATTTGCACACAACTCTAAATCGACCGATCGACTGTTGGTCATCGACGATCTTTGTTGGATTATGAAAGCTCCTTACTAATTAGATCGACACCCTAACATCATCCCATTAGTGATAGATGATCCCTGAGGAGTGTCAAAAACACTCCCCCAAATCGACTGAACTGACCATCGGTCATCAGCCACTTCTAGGCTGATGTGGCATGACATGTGGATGTTGACGTGGCATGAAACATCATATTGAGGTGTCAAATTTGGTGACGTGGAATGACACATGGATGGTGATTTCATCATCCTCTTTTCCTTCATCGACTATCGTCCACTTCTCTTGGACAAATGAAAATTCTTGTCACAATCTGTCGATCCCCGATTCGTTGGTCACCGACGATCAACAGTGCCCCTGGACGCATGAAACCTTCGTCGGATTCTACTTATCCCCGACCATCAACCATATGTGATCGGTGATCCTCTATAGATGCATGAAAATTTCATCAAATCCTTCCAATACCTGACCATCGACCATCAACAAGTTTCATTGGTGAACTTTGACACTTAGAAAATTTGGCCAAAATCTGTCGATCCCCGACCATTGACCGTCGGTGATCGAAGACTTCTTTTGGATGAACTCAAATATTCTCCAAACTCGTTGATTCGATCGTTAGCCATTAGCGAGTTCAATTGGAGAACTTCAAACCCTCCACAAATCTCACCGATTTGACCATCGGTCATCAACAAAATATTTCGATGAACTCCTACACTTGGAAAATTTTGAGCACAATCTAGGTGAATCTTGACTGTCGATTTCCTTCAAATTTTAACTACCAAAATTAAATCTTTGCTATTGATTTGTTCGAACTTCCAAACAGCCAAAACCTTACAATTTTTTTAAATTTTATCAAAGTTAATCTCGACCATCGGTTTACCAAACTTCTTGTAACTCTACAACGACCATTAAAATGAAAAATTCGACCATTCCAAGTCGAATTTGACCCTGCAATTTTGCAATTTGGTTTCATTAAATTCCTTAAATAGTTTTGATTCAATGTAAGATGAATAATGACCATGAATTTAGGGATTTAACAGTGATTTTCTCCCAATTTTTCCCCAAATTCGCACAGACCAAAGTCTGCAATAGCGAATTTACTCAAATTCGCACTAGTTCTTGGCCCATATGGGTCCAGTGTTGAAGCAATAGCTCTGATACCATATTTTAACGTACCCATCCCCCAACTAGGACACGTCACCACTAAAATGACCCCATAAAATTTCTAATACTAAATCAAAATGTGGAAATAATGACACAACATGACTACTAAAATCATGTAGCTTCCTATGCTGCTTAAAAAAATGTAAATACAATTTCTTGACTGTGCATAGAAGCAATTAAATAACATACAATGGTATTTAACCATATAAAAATGGATTTAAATGCATCATTCTGCTTCCAAAAAGCATTTATAACCAATATAACTCAGAGTAAAATGCACAACAAATATATACATATATATATAGTAGAATTCCTGTCCAACTTGCGTTGGAAGCCTTGGAGGGGAGTAGAAAGGCCCGAGGGACTGTGAGTAGTGAAGGGGGATTCCATTCCTTGGGTTGTACAGGTTGAGGGGAAGTGAGCTAGTGGACTGGAATTAACTGTGAGTTTAACTGCTGAGAGGGGAACATTAGCCCAGCTCGGGGGTGTCTTGTTATTGAGAGATGGAATAAAAAGGCAACGGTTGGGAGGAATGTCCTTCCTATGCAGTGGGTTGCATATATATATATATATATATATATATATATATATAACACATCAACACATCAGATAAGAACACTTATCTTATACAAGTATGCAACCCACTGCATAGGAAGGATGTTCCTCCCAACCGTAGCCTTGTTGTTCAAGTTCTCAAGAACAAGACACCCCCTAGCTGGGGCTATGAATCCACAAGAGATGGTGGTCCCTAAGGCTGGCTAATGTTCCCCTCTCAACAGTTAAACTCACAACTAATTCCATTCCACCAACTCACTTCCCCTCAACCTGTACAACCCAAGGAATGGAATCCCCCTTCACTGCTCACAGTCCCCCAGGATTTTCTACTCCCCTCCAGGGATTCCAACGCAGGTTGGACAATAATTCTACTTGCTGGGATTTCAGGAATTCTACAGTTCTAATACAATTTTTACCAACAACCAAAATGCCTGCTTCTTTGTCGAATTCCGAACAACTCACCACTCCTAGGAACATAGGCTCTTTCTCCATAAAATGAAAGCTCCAATCAACAACCAAACATGTACACAACAACTGCCTTCAAGCTCCCACACTTAGAACTCCATTGCTGGCCAGAAAGCTCCATGTAAAAACAATGCTCTATGCAAAAACATGAATGCATAATTCTCGTCTCCTACCCATACAAATTTCCTCTCTTTATCTTGCTTGCTTGACTTGCACTCTTCCCCAAGCTGATTGTACTCAACCCCCATTCTCTCAATAACTATGGGAAGTGATTCACACCAACCCTCTTACATGAATTCAATGATTTGGGCTCTAGAACACTCAACACTAATGGAAGGTTCATAGAAAGAATAATTTAGAGAAAAATAAGGAAATGAGTTTTGGTTTAATAGATATGGGTAACTCTCCCCCTTGGACCCCTTCCCTCTCTTGTGGATACTTAGCGTCGAAATCTCCATCTGTGTCCATCTGCAGTTGGAAAACCATTATATTCAATTTACATCATTTACATATTACATTGCTTTGACTCTCAGCCATATGCTATATTTACAATATACATCACTTAGCTCTCAACCATATATGACATCTTCAATATATATATATATAGTTCGGGTTTTGAAAACAAGGATGTTACACAATTCCTCCCATGTGGAGTGACTTGGCTCCTTGAGGGAGCTTGCCTTTCTTCATCCAAGTCTACCACAGAACCTTGACTCTGATCTTTCTCTCCTTGTTGTTCCTTCTTAGTTATGCATCTTGTGTTCTTATATGGACTATAAACGTCACCTTCATGAATCGTTGCGTCCTTTGGGTGTGTCGTGCTCCTTCACAGATCAACATGCCCATATGAACCGCCATGCCCCTTCGTGGACCCATGTGCCCAAATGAACCTATGCGCTCATCAACCATCGTGTCCCTTGGGATCGACATGCCCCAACCTTTGGTGCACTCCTCATGTCGGTGCACCCCAACCTATTTGGTGCACCCATTCTCTTGGTTGCTTTCTCCCTATGCTTCACCTCATGCTTGGGCAAGCCTCTTGGCGTGTTTGCATGCCCAAGGTGCCCACTTTCCCAACTAGTGCAACTCTTGGGTGCTGGAGTAACCCTAAATTCCATCTCCTTGAGGACTTGGACAGGGTCTCCACACCTTTCTAGCTAAAGACCTTACAATAACAAAATTAGATACTATAATGAAAGACACTATAAAAATGTTTTAAGCTTTAAGTGAATTTACAATATTAAATATTATCTTATAATATTAAATTATATTAAATATTATCTTATAATATTAGAATATTATATTATATTAAAATATTCTCTTATAATATTAAAATATTATCTTATACAAGATTCTTACGTTGAATTTAATTATATTAAAATTTTGAATTATAGTGTAGATATTATTTTGTATTTATATTTTTAATGTAACATTTTTTTTCTTTTTCATTTTATATTATTTTATAACATAAATTTAATAGAAGCAAAAAATATAAAGAAAAAATTGATTACATGATCGAAATCTAGTTACAAAGTTAATGTTTTCCGACCTAATACTCAAGTTACGATGTAAATATCAATTAGATTATATATTTAATTACATGATTAAGGAAAACAAGATATCATAAATATAAGATATCCACTAAGAATTTAAGTAGAAATTGATAACGTCCACAACATTTGTAGTTTTATATTAGTTATGCTTAAGAAAAATCTGAGTTATGAGGTTACAATGGAAGGTTCGATATATTTCACATGATGAGATCTCTTTCACACATGTTAGGTTGGCAATTGTTGTTTGTAAATAGATGCATTTACATTCCACATAATTAATACAACATAACACATATTCTTTTATGTTAGAGGATGATATTTTTTCCAACCCATTATTATATTTCATTTCAAAATAATATGGTAGAAGATGATTTTTTCCCAAACCAGTGTCATATTTCAATTCAAATTCAAACAAGGTGAGCTGCAGAGCAACAAGTCCCTTCTCTGAAGGCAAGACTATCATTGCTTGACTAGGAAGTTGATTTGATTACCACTCCTTTGACTAGGTAGTTGACTTTAAGTAGGTTTAGTTTTATTGATGTTTGTAAGCTTATGAAACATACATCCTAAATAGTCCCCATTTGATTTGGGTGCATGTGGCATCTTACCTTAGACTTCTTTTATTTTCACAATAGATCAATGTTTCTTTTCCTTCCACAAGAGTTTCAGTTTTTTGTTGATGTGCAGGATATGCAGTGCCCTGTAATTTAATCTTTCTGAAAACAAATGACTATATCTATGCTTATTCTTAGTTTCATTTGAAAATCCATTTTAACAACTACGAAATTAATGTTGAATTTGTAGTTCATATTCTTTGTCATGTTGGCTGAGGATTCTTGGAAAGAATGCTTCACAAAAATACAATGGTTTCTTTTGGATCCTTTCATTGTAAAATGCTATAATTTGTCTTGCTATTAGAAATTGGTGCATGTATGCATGCATATATATACAATTATATATCACATTAACAATTGCTTATATTGATAGAGAGTTGATAGTCTATTGATTTTCTTATTCAATTTTTATCGTGTGGTTACTAGTCATGCCCAATATGTTATGCTGGTAACAGTTGAATCTTTCTATATGGAACTGGTTTATGTGCATTTTTGTTTGGTGATGTTTTTTCTATGTTCTTCTTCATTTTTCTAGGTTTGACCTATTTTGTATCATTAAGGAGACAAAGTATTTTTCTATGAAATTGATACATGGATATAAATTAATATTACATTTCTGTGCTATGATCCACTGGATTGGTTCTCAAAACTTCTAATGTTTTATAAGAGTTTATCCCCCAGCAAAGACATATAAAGAAGTAGTTATTTCACCAATCCAACTAATGTTTCATAATACTATAAATGATTTCTGAATTGGTGTCTTAAAAAAATTACAAATTGTTCTTATACCTCCAAGGACCAAGATTTCAAAAACATCCTAAACAACATGGCTAAGCTACAATACCTTAAACAATTTTCATGAAAATTGTCTATAGATTAAAACAAAAAATAATGACATGAATAAGCATAATATCAGACCCAATATCATTGGATATGAATAATTATAATGTCTAGGAAATTTTAAATTATATTATTATTCAATATGATTAATAGTTAGCTTATACAATTTAATTTAATTTAATTATATATATATATATATAT
>ML784070.1:6534-23060 GCA_009831015.1 Picea engelmannii | reverse complement strand
TATAGTTATTGAACCTATGATATGTGAAACTGTGATATGTGAAACTGTGCCAAAAATGATATTATTATTAGAGATATTTGTATATAAATGTAATGAATTTGCTCACGTTGGATTAAACTGTATAAACAAATCTAAGTAATTTTTATATTATTAAAACGATTAGAGATAGGACATAATTGAAGTCACTTTTATATTATTGAAAGCATTGCGTTTAAGGTGGTATTTTCTCATAGGATAGAACTAAAGCCAATTTTATATTTTTATGATGATTGCTTTAAGTTTGTTTAAAAATTAAAAAAAAAACAAATCCCAAGGCTAAGTATGCCTGTAGCAAATCATTTCACAGTGCATGGCTTCCATGTTTCAGTTATCGCATGCCTTGAATTTAGTGTATTGGACGCGTTCGTATGCTTTGGATTTAGTGCATTAGATACATTCCAGTGATTGCATGTCATGTTATCTATTGATTCCGTCAATGAGGTTCTTCAACAGAGATAGAAGATTGATAACCATAACCTCTGCACTGTTGGTGCTCAAGCCGCCAAGTCCTCCATAATTACATTAGGAAAGAATGCTCTGTCTTGTGGACCAGCCAGGGAAATAAGCCTATGACCATCGATCAGATAGTTCCCCATATACTGAATCCTGATCTCAAGCTGGGACTGGAAAAGGCGTTGGAATTAGAACACATCCTCAATTCCTTGATTCCTAGATATAGCTTTGACTCTTCGATATTTTATTCCTAGGATAGATAATAGCTGGAATCCTCTCAACTAGACAATAAGATGTCACTAGAAGTATGGGGAATAGTGAAGGCAGACACTCATTTCTCCGCTTCCCAGTCTAGACCATTCCCATCCGCCTATGGACCCGCCTATGGACCCAACTTCCGCTTCCACGCATTATAAGCTGAGATCTTCTTCCCTTTAGTAGCTTAGGGAGAGAGATAGAAATATTACCCATCGCCGGTCATAGTTTGCTCCATCCGGTTGTTTTTTTGATACCATTTCTCCACCGGTGGGAAGTGCACGTATAAAGAACGATTTTCCATGGCTATAAAGAAAGAAAATAGAAAGGTGGCAGTGTTCATGGTGTTCTGAATTTGTGGATCAATTCTGCACTAAGAGGGTCGAGACGGTGAGAGAAATTCTAAATTCTCCAATCTGTGGGAGCTCAAATATGGAAATAATTCTTTCAACAGGTCGTTGCTTGCTAGATTTATTATTGCAGATAGTTTCCTTGCCATGAGGCTAGAGGCATGGAGGGAGGAATCAATGCTGATACAACTTATCCAGATAGTTTTTCACGCCTAGGTTTTGAGCAGGCACCGTACCAGGAAAGCATATCTGCTGCCCACCGACAGATCCCCATAAAGCGCTATTAGTTTACTGCCCAGACACTCCGACCCTCCCTAGAGATGCATAAAAACAGTACACATTACTGAGTTTCATATCGAATTATTGAGTCTCCATATCGATTCGTTGTTGGTGGATCAATGTAAATGGTTGGAATAGGAGGTATCCCAACATCTACATGAAAAAAACAAAATCCCAATGTACTGTGCTCGGCCAGGTAATGATGGTTCGGGTAAATCCGAATGATTGGCTGGTAGCTACGTATGTTGGGATTTATAGTGCTGTAAGAGCGAGTCTTTTAATAATAAGAAATTATTCTAATGAAAATGGAGGGGTTATTCGCACCTGGATAGTACGAGGACCCTTGGTGCCATTCCTTTTAAAAAGAGTGTTTACAATCTATTCAAAGGAGGGACACAACATTTACAATGGACAATAACTTGTATTCTAGATGTGCGGCTCGACTATAAAAACAAAATCACAACGTACAATTGGGGACAAGAAATTCAAGGTTCAAGGAGGAGTGCAGAGGAGGGAACTATCTATTGCTCTAGGTACAGTAAGTCATAGTACACTTTGAATATTCCCTTACAACCTTAAGGTGCTACCAATATAACTGGGGTGAACATGCTATAAATAAATCTATAGCCATTCCTTTGAATTTTTTTTTTTCGGTGCTTTTAAAGAAATTTGTTATTTTATGTCTTATGAAATGAATTCACTGAATTCACAACAAAAAATAAATTTGTTCTTTTATGTCATATGAAATGAATTCACTAAAAAAATAAATTTGTTCTTTTAAATATTATGAAATGAATTAGTAGCAAAAAAACTTATCGTGTTTCCATGGCTGCAGCGAGGAGTCCCTTTGAAGAACCACCGTCTATATTTTTTCACATCATATTTAGAGAAGAAAGAAAAACTTTCTAAAACCGTGTTAGAAACGAAGTTAAGTCTAAAGGCAGTACCGAGTAGCAGCTACTTCATAATATAACTGATGATTAAAAAAAATTAAACAATGGAACCCGTCAAGATGTTAAAGGATACCGTGAGTTAATTCTTTGTTTTCCATAAGCTTATTCTTTGTTTCTTCATTTGTTAACAACATGCACTGTAAATCTCCTTTCACTGGAAAGCTCCTCAACATGCATAGGAAAATGATATTCGCACAGGAAAATTATATTATGCTGAACCAAATGCAGAATGGGAGCAAAGTTCACAGCAAGGCAAAGAAAATGAATGGGCAAGGCAAAGAAAATGAAGGGCAACTTGAATGCTATACTTATGTCAAGCATACCTATAATGCTATACTTATGTCAAGCATACCTATAGCCACATTTCCATGATACTTATAGTTACCACGTTGTCCGTGAAGATCATATTTTAAATATGATCATAGTACCATTTAATGTTAGAGAAGTAATGTTAGGCTTATTTCTAGCATTACTTTATTTAGAGAAAATTATTAAATCAAGGTGTGTTTTAACCTAATATTTAGGTGGGCAATGTGGCTCCATGCCTCGAGATGAGGCCAAATAAAGCATTGAACAAAAAATTTATAATAAAAATTGAAATCTCAGTTTGAAAATTGTATAAATCTCTTCGAACTTTGGTTAAAATTATTGATTTGTCTTAATTTACATGCATGGATTAATAAAACAATGAAAATCGATTACTAATAGTCCTTCATCCCGAAGGATAAGGACTAATAACACTCTAAAAAAAATCAACTTAACACTAAAGGCAAGTCTAACCATTCCACACATAAAGATAATTTTCCACTACCAAGTCATTAAGCAGTAGAATGTAAATCTTTTTTTTGATAGGGACTTACAACTCTATTTGCATTATTAATTTAACTTTGCATATTAACATATCTTTGTTTAGTCATTATCTTGTACTTTTATTCATTACCTTGTACTTTTATGGGTAAGATATTAATTTATATAAACTTATATTGAAAGTTTAATTATTAAGGAATTATATTATCTATTAATAAATTATATTAATATTTTTAATTTGGAAATTATAGTTTAAATTAATAAATATATAAACATTAATATTGTTTTAATTCACTTTTTTATATTATTGAATTTTTAATTTTGTTTTTTCATAAGAATATATTTTCAAAAATTCTATGTTTTATATTATATGACTTTAAAATCGATTTTTTTTTGTTTGTAAGTAAGAAAATGATTTTCTTTTGATATATTGACAAAATGTACATCTATAACCGTTTGGCTAAAGGATCCACTAGATGTCCATCAAAAGCACTAGAGTTTACTGGCCTACCCTGAGGGAAACCAAACCAACTAACAAAAGGACAAAAAATAACATGCTTATGAATAGAGTTATTATATGACAAGTTTAAAACAATAGATCCAAAACTACAATTAAAACTAGAAAAAGCTATCAAACCCATACTGCAAAAACTCATAACAACTACAAGACCATCACTCATATAAAACATGAACTTGAGGAGCCCCCTTAGGTTGAGCGTTAACAGACTAAGTCAACGACTGACGAGGCCGAGAGCTCAAAGGCTTGTTCTTATCTTTGGAAATTTAGAAAATGTCACCATCTTTCTTTACCAGCCACGAGACCATGGTAATCAAAAGACTAGATTGGTGTTCCAGAGCATCCATCCTCTGAAATAATTTCCTGTGTTCTAGATCCTGTGACTTCATTCCATGTGCCACCATTTCCTTGATGTGCCAGTAGAGATTCAAAGTCTGGTGGAACTTAGTGTCTCTGTTTCTGGTGCATCCCATATTAGGGATAATGTTCCCCACCTACATATCAACCGCCTCATCCTTAGTATGGGCACTCACATCCTAAACATCATCCTCCAGAGCCGACATTGATTCCTTGACAACCGAGTCGACCTCAAACTGGTAGTGCATCACAACTTCCTCAAAAGTGAGGGTTGCCCTCATTTTTTTATCCAGGTGGATCTTGGTGGCCATCCACCTTTTCCATTGAATCAACATTTCAAGCCTATGGTTTTGATAAACCATGATATTCACCTTTTTATGGGGAATCAAATGTAATGCCATCTTCATTTGTTAATTATAGACATGATCATGTAATGATTTCCTAGTGATCTTATGTACATAATTATAGCATAATGTTAATGCACATTAGAACTCCACAGTTAAGTGAACTTGGGATAGAGTAGTATTGGGATGGGTAACCACCTGTGAAGTCCTAGTGTTTTACATGCCTATGCAATTTTATAAACTTATACTAATTTATCCCACATGTATCATGGGAATTATTCTCCTCTCACTCTCTCATATATAATTAAGGTGAAGGAGGTCCTTTAAGAATCCAATGGAGTGTTCTGTAAAGCTTGTTGCGAATGAAGCATAGACAACATCTCTTTCTTTTCAGAGATAAGTGACCCCGTTCTACCAATTTTTGCTCTACAATGTTTTTCTATCTTATTCATTAATATATGTTGGGTTTCACTGTATTTCTGTGTTCTCTGCTTTATTTTTGTTTTTTTCTCATTTCGTTCTCAGCACAATCTGGATCAGTGTTATTAGAGAAATCTCCTCCTTGTAATCTATCATAGCAGGTCCCCGACGAGGTCAGGGTGTAGAGATTTGGGTCTCGAGCTAGTTTCACTTGAGGACAACCTCTCTCGCTAGCCCAAGCAACCTCCCATAGCGGAAAAAAAGAGAGATGTCAGAGCATGAGATCCTTTCAAGACGTTGCTCGAGGAAGCTCTCGTGCGACAGAGGAACGAGATGATGGAAAAATTCTCTCATATCCTTCGAAGACTACCGATGGCAATGGTCGAGACATCTTCGACAAGCAAGCATTTCGGAGGTGCAACACCCTTCAAGGTACAAGTCAATTTTGATATCCCCTTATTTGAAGGCCAGATAGATGCAAATGCTTTAGAAAAATGGTTGAATCTACTCGAAGGTTATTATTCCATCCAAATTTTTTCTGACAGTGAAAATATCACCTTCACACTCCTTAAATCCCTTCCCCGTGTCAGATCTTGGTGGGAAGGTTACTGGGAGAGGTACACCATGGATGAATTTACACCATTAAGGAGAGAACCCACTTGGGCGACCTTTGTAGATTCCCTAAAGGAGTAGTTCTACCCCGTCGAAAACTATGATGACCAATACATGAGATGGACGAATCTACTTTAGAAAAGAGATCAGATGGTGTTGCAGTACACTAACATATTTCATACCTTGCGCTCAAATCTGGGTATCAAAGACTCCGAGCGACAAGTAGTTTTGAAGTATCGTGGTGGTTTGCATAGGTACATCCAAACAAATATGGATTTCTTGGATATATCCTCATTGGGAGCTGCTTATCAATATGCAGTCAAAATTGAGAAAAAAATTCAAGTAGTAGAGTAAGCAGGAGTTTGGGTTTGAAAATACACCACAACAAAATGATGGCAAAGGAAACCCTAACTCATAGAACAAAGGACAGAGCAAGGAAGGCCAACCTCAAGAGAGCCAATCCAAGATGCAGGAAAAGAATGGTATCGAGAAGTCTAAGAAAGACACTGGAAAGTGGTGCAAGTTCCACAAAAGCCTCTAGCACAACACCGATGAATGTCGCTTGAAACGGTCATTGGTGGCCGAGCTCAAAGAAAAAGAATCAAAACTTGACTTGGAATCTGATTCAAAGCACAATAAATGGAAACCAATCATAGATGCAGAACCCACTGCTACCATCGCGGCCACAACAATACAACCATAGGAACCAAAGGAGCTTGAAGAGGGGGACTGCCTCTTCCACTCATAGATGTGGGTAAAGGGGACCACACTGCATTTCATTGTTAACAACGAGAGTCAAAAGAACCTGATCTCAACCGAGGTTGTTAAGAGATTGATTCTGTCGACGATGCCACACCCCCAACCATACACCATCAAATGGTTGAGTCGCAGATGAGACATCCATGTTAGCCAACAATTTCTCCTATCTTATGACATCAATCCCTTCAAGGATGATGTCATAAGATGTTGCCCCAATTGAAGTCTGTGATGTTCCTTTAGGAAAACCATATATGTGGAAACATCATGATATTTATGAGTCTCTGTTAATCCCTAAATATTGGCACATTACCCCTTAATTGGGGCATATTACATTAGTATTTTTATTTTATTTATGTCGGCTTGGGTCCATTAGTTTTAATTGTAACTCCTAGTCTCCTATATATACCAAGGAGACCGTTTCATTTGGAATCATCTTGTATTTGTAAATTTATGTGGTGTATAATAAGTTTTCCCCCTTGAAGAGGCTTATTATCTGAAATTATCTCTTTTTCAAGGCATTGAGTACTTATTCTGAGGTTTTTTTTATGCTATTTTGATATTTGGTTCTTAACATTTGGTATCAGAGCTCAAGGTCTTGGGGTTTCGCTGCTTCATTTGAGACACCTTGGAATTTTAGCTATAATTTTTTTTTCTACAATGTTTCAGAAGGAACGCCTTGGAATATGTTTAACAGACAGATCAAGGTACTTTGGGTTCAAATTTCAGCTCCTGAGGCCTTATAATTTTGGAGATATAGCATGTGTAAGATATGGTTTTAGAATCATCCTGAATTTAGTCATCATGGAATTTTCGCTATAAATTTTTTTATGTGATGTTTCAGACCCTGAAACTCAGATAGTATTCAAAGAAAGTGTCAAGGTATCTATGATCAAAGTTTTAGCTTCCAGGTCATCCTCCTTTTGTAGATAAACCCTGTGTAAGATAGGGTAGCTGACTAGTCATATTAACTAGTCTCAAACAAGTGTTCTGGGTAAAACATTGATATATTCTTCACTGAGTATCCAAATTAAGTGAGACTAATGTCATTGGAAAGTGGACAATCTGTAGTGTTTCTGGTGTAAGTTTCATAATCAAATATTATACATTTTTCTCTTGTCACACTTTACAAGTACGCTCTCTTGGAAGGGAAAAAAAATCAGCAATGTGTGGGGAAGTTAACATAATTTCCACTTGGCACATCCAATTTTTATCAGACTTGTGGCATTGAAGAGAACATGTATCAGAGAAATACAAAACAATATTTTTAGACTTAGAAGGGCCAAAATTTGGAGATACAACAAAAGAAAGATCATCTAGTAGAACCACCTCGAATCAAATTTTAAAAGTGATACTTGGCAAACATACGACCAAAAAAGAGTACTTCTACACCAAATAAGCCTTCATACAGGCCTTCTTGGACTCTTGATGAAGGTGAAGAAATTCATAGGGGCATAAATTATTTACAAAAGAAGACAGTAACAAAAGATGAACTACAAGGGATGATGGATTCAACTGAGGCTAAGTTGGAAGCAATAATAGATACTAGGATGGATGGTTTAAAAAGGGATATCATGGAAGGATTGGAAATTTTTCTAATAGAGAGGCCACCTAAAAGTGAAAATGTATCGCATGGAATTCATGATGAGGACACAAGGAAGATGAATCAAGACTGGAGAAACTATAACTTTGGGTTGAAGACCAACCACTTTCCTAAGATCGATATGAGGAAGTTTGATGGCAAGGATCCAATCACATGGATACTCTAGATGGAGCATTTCTTTGATATACATGATGTACCATACACACAAAAGGTACGAATTGCATCTTTATGTTTAGAACCCAATCAATTTGTGTGGTATCAATGGCTTTGTTCTCGCAAATAACTTGTCACTTGGACAATTTTCATAGAAGAAATGATAGAACACTATGAGGATACAAGGAGCAATACCTTCTTCAGGCAATTGATAAATATCAAGCAAAAGGGTTCAATTGAAGAACACATTGAGAACTTCCAAAGATTGAATATAAAAGTAACATATATTCCAAATGAGCACCTGATTGATGTATTCATAGGAACTTTAAAATATATCATTCAACATGAGGTTCACCTTTGGGAACCCGAATCATTGGAGAATGTGTTCAGGGTGGTGAGAAATGTTGAAAGTAAAAATATGGCTATGGCTACTCTAAGGACCACTCCTAACATCTATTGAGAGAATAATGTTCCTTCTTCTAAAACACCTCAAACAACAAGGTTGACACCTCAACAATTGGAGGAAAGAAAAGAAAAAGGTTTATGATTTAATTGTGGAAGCAAGTACAGTAAGGGACATAAGTGTGGTGATAATAAATTATTCTGCATAGACTGTGAAGAGGAAAAAGAAGAAGAACAAGCACCATCTCAAGATGAAAACATAGAAGAGATTTCTTTTGAAGATTTGACTCCCACCATATCATGCAATGCATTGGCTGGAATTAACACTCCTCAAACCCTCAAGATCGAAGGATATATCAAAACTAAAAAGGTAATAGTCCTAATTGATTCTGGTAGTACTCATAATTTCATTCACTATAAATTAGCCAAATATCTCAATTTCTTTATATATCCAGCGCCATAGTTTCAAGTAATGATTGCATATGGAGGAACTATCAATTGCTCAGGAAAATTCCATAAGATCAATCTTACTATGGGAGAATATTTAATGAATATTCCCATGATTTGTATACCCATGGGTGGTGTTGATGTCGTACTAGGAGTCCAATGGTTACAATCATTGGGAACAATGGATTTTAATTTTCAAGAACTTTTCATGAAATTTTCATTGGAGGGAAAGGAAATTGAGTTAAGGGGTATCACAGGGAAACCTAGTAAGGTGATAAGGTCTAATGGCATGAAAAAATTATTGAAAGAGGGGCATCAAGGTGTAATTTTACAACTATTCTCACTAGATGTTCAAAGATCTAAGCCATCTATCCCTCTAGATCTCCAAGGTATCATTGATAATCATTCCAAAGTATTTGAAGATATTCCCAGAGGTCTTCCACCCACTCGCAATCATGATCATGCTATTCACCTAATTCTTGGGAGTGTTCCTCCTAACATTAGGCCTTACAAATACCCTTACGCCCAAAAGAGTGAAATTGAGTGTATTGTTGAAGAAATGTTAGAGGCTGGCATTATTAGACCTAGCCAAAGTTCTTACTTTGCACCGGTGGTAATGGTACTCAAGAAAGAGGGTTCATGGCGTATGTGTCCAGATTATAGAGAGCTAAATAATATCACTATTAAAGATAGGTTTTCCATTCCCGTAATTCATGAATTGTTAGATGAACTACATGGAGAAATATTCTTCACAAAGTTGGATCTCTGTTTAGGGTATCATCAGATTAGAACGAAGGAAGTAGATATCCTAAAAAAATTATTCTGAACTCATGAAGGCAATTATGAATTTTTGGTCATGACTTTTGGCCTTACAAATGCACCTTCCATATTCCAAGGGTTGATGAATTCCATTTTCAATCCCTTCCTTTAAAAATTTGTGTTATTATTTTTTGATGATATACTAATCTATAGAAAGTCTTGGGAGGATCATGTTCGACATGTTGACAGGGTGCTACAACTACTAAAGGAGCAACAAATATATGCCAAACCATCCAAATTTTTCTTTGGGGTGAAGGAGGTAGAGTATTTGGGTCATATTGTATCTCATGAAGGTGTCAAGGTAGACCCTAACAAGATTAAGTCCATGATGGACTGGCTGATTCCCAAAACATTGAAGAATCTTAGAGGATTTGTGGGTTTGACAGGTTACTACCGCAAGTTTGTTTGGAACTATGGAAGAATAGAAACACCTTTAACAACATTAACTAAGAAGGATTCATTTTCATGGACTCCAGAGGCAACTCAATCTTTTGAACAAATTAAAGGGGCGATGTGCAAAGCTCCTATCTTGACCACACCAGACTTCACAAAAATCTTTATTCTAGAATGTGATACCTCAGGAAATGGTATTGTTGCTATTCTAATGCAAGAAGGAAGGCCCCTTTCTTTTTAAAGTCATCCACTCAAGGGAAAGGACTTACACAAAACCATTTATGAGAAGGAAAGGATAGAAATACTGCATGCATTGAAGAAATGGTGCCCTTACCTAAAAGGTAGGCACTTCAAGGTCAAAACATGTCATGATAGTCTTAAATACTTCTTGGAATAAAGACTATCTTCAGAAGAACAACAAAAATGGGTGACCAAGATGTTGGGTTATGATTTTGAAATCATCTACAAAAAAGGGAAGAAAAAAGTTATGGCAGATGCACTCTCAAGAAATGATGAATATATTGAGGTGTTTCTCTGTGCTATCTCGATCATCTAACCTGATTGGATAATAGAAGCAACGAATAAGTGGAAGAATGGCGAAAAAGTGTGGACTCTCATTCAAAGGTTGCAATAGGATTCAGTGCATCAGATACATTTACATGGAAAAATGATTCACTATGATACAAAGATCACTTATATTTATGTAATAACTCCAAAATCAAACCAAAGGTACTATTGGAATTGCACACCTCTCTGATAGGAGGGAAATTAGGATTTTTGAAAACCTACCACAGGGTTAAGAAGGAATTTTTCTGGGATGGCCTTAAATTTGACGTTCAAAGGTTTGTGGCAGAATGTTTGGTTTTCCAACAAAATAAGGTGAAAACAATTAAGACCCCAAGTATTTTACAACCATTAGTCATCCCAATTCAGAGCTGGGAGGAGGTTTCCATGGATTTCATCACAGGGTTACCAAAGTCTAAAGGAAACAATGTCATTATGGTTATTGCTGATAGACTAACCAAGTACACAGACTTTTGTGCCCTCTCTCACCCTTTCAAAGCTAGTACAATTTCCACCGCATTCACAGATACAGTTCAAAAGCTACATGGAAGCCCAAAGATTATTGTAAGTGACAGAGATCCCATCTTCACTAGATATTTTTAGACAAAAATATTTTCTTGTTTGGGCACTCAATTGGATCATATCTCATCTTATCATCCTCAACGTGATGGAAAAATAGAGATAATGAACAAATGTCTAGAAGGATACCTTTGTTGCTTTGTCTCTGATAAACAAACACAATGGTTCAAGTGGTTACCCTTGACAGAATGGTGGTATAACACTTCCTTTCATACTACAACAAAAATGACACCATTTATGGCACTCTATGGATATCACCCACCATCCATCACTTCTTCTCTAAAATAAAAATCTAAGGTTCAAGCAGTGGAAGATCACATCGAGCATCAACAACAAGTTCTCCAACTATTAAAGGAAAACCTGACCGTTGCATAGAATCGCATGAAACAACAAGAAGATCAACATCATAGTGAAAGAAGTTTTGAAGTAGGGGATTGGGTATTTTTAAGACTACAACCATACAAACATATGTCCCTCAAGCAAGCGAAGAAGGATAATAAATTATCACCAAAGTACTATGGTCCTTATAAGGTGTTCAAAAATATTGATACTATGACATACAAATTGGAAATGCCTGCATCTTCGCGAGTACACCTAGTTTTCCATGTTTCATGATTAAATAAGGTTATAGGTGACAAGATCCCAGTTCAAACTATATTTACAGAACTTGAAGAGGAAGGAAAAATCATATTGGAGCCTAAAGCTATCACTGACACAATAATTCGCCAGCTGAGGAATAGATCCATTTCAGAGTATCTCATTAAGTGGAAGAAACTATCTGCTAAAGATTCCACTTGGGAAGATGAGTCTTTTATACAGAAGCATCCATAATTACTGAAGCATTGTGGAAAACAGTTTTCTGAAGGGGAGGGGCATGTTAAGCCCTAAATATTGGCACATTAGCCCTTAATTTGGGCATATTACATTAGTATTGTTATTTTATTTATGTCAGCTTGGGTACATTAGTTGTAATTGTAACTCCTAGTCTCCTATATATACCAAGGAGACCTTTTCCTTTGGAATCATATTGTATTTGTAAATTTATGTGGTGTATAAATAGGTTTCCCCCTCGAAGAGGCTTATTATCCGAAATTCTCTCTTTGTCAAAGCGTTGAGTACTTATTTTGAGGATTTTTTATGTTATTTTGATATTTGGTTCTTAACAGTCTCGACCTCGCAGTGTCTTTGTTACTATGGGAGGTGAGCTCTATAGGGTACTAAAGGTAGCTCCAACTACTTCCACTTCATTAATCTCATAAAAACAATGCTAGAAAGTAATCTCTCAGGCCATAAAGTTTTCCCTATTCACGATCTAGTCATACGATGAAAAAAAAGTCACTACGACCACTAAAGCCTCGGCCCAATATGTTTCTATCCAGCAGAAGCTGGTCGACAAGATGGTAGAGGAGCACAAAGAGAATGAGGGTCTTCCATATGTTCAACATAGCTCTATTGGCCATGACCCTTTTCAGGTGTGCTTGGGGTTCCAACCATTAGCCCCCATTGATATAGCTCTTCTTGTTGCATCTTCACCGACAAAGTCCTCCCACACTCAGACCAAGGAAGATCATGCATCCATATTTGTTGAATATATCCAACACCTCCAATAGTTTCATGACATCATTCCATAGGAAAATTATAGGAAGGACATCTACTTCAACAAGGAAAACAACTCACCAAGGTTCATATTCAACAAAATTTTCCCCATCTCCCGAGGGAACTTGATGCAATGGGGACCATTACTTCATAAAGGGTGAGGAATGATCTAGGTGGATCTCGGTGGCCATCCACCTTTTCCATTGAATCAACATTTCAAGCCTATGGTTTTGATAAACCATGATATTCACCCTTTTGATGAGGAATGGAATGTAATGCCATATTCATTTGTTAATTATAGACATCCTGTAATGATTTCCTAGTGATCTTGTGTAAATGCTTATAACATAGCGTTAATGCACCAGATCCCCTTAGAACTCTGCGGTTAAGCATGCTTGGGATAGAGTAGTATTGGGATGGGTGATCGTCTAGGAAGTCCTAGTGTTTTACATGCCTATGACATTTTATAAACATAGAATAATTTATCCCACATGCATCATGGGAATTGTTCTCCTCTCACTCTCTCATATATAATTGAGGTGAAGGAGGTCGTTTAAGCATGCAATAGAGTGTGATGTAAATCTTGTTGCGAATGAAGCTTAGCCAACATCTCTTTATTTTCAGAGATAATCTACCCCATTCTATCAGTTTTTGTTCTACAATGTTTTTCTATCTTATTCAATAATATAAGTTGGGTTTCAATGTGTTTCTATGTTCTCTGTTGTATTTTTGTTTTTGTCTTGTTTTGTTTTCAACACAATCCAAATAAGTTTTCTTCACCCAAATCTTCCTTTCACTTCCTTGGCATCATGATACCCCATGCCCTACCTGACATGCTCCCTCTATTGAAACTATTCAAAATATCAAGAAACCACAACTGCAAACCTCCCTGCATAGACACAGACTGAGGAACATGAAAAACAATATGAAACCAAGCACCACCTTACCATGTTTTCGAAGTCCTCCCACGTGTAGGAATAATGTATTCTAGGATGGAGTCAACCAGATCAATAACATTGATTAAAGGGCTCATAAATAACAACCTTAAATGGATCTTGCGAGTCATACCCTCCCACTTCTTGCTTGGTCCTTTAGCCATCATGCTCAAGTTAGCATTCATCCCTCGTTGGAGTATAGGGTTCAAACTGGAGCACACAAACCTAGGAGTTGACAAAAGATGAGATAATGGATATGACCTCCCATGCATGGATATATTGTCCCTCGTCCCTACCAACTGCACCATTATCTCGACCGTAGTGTCCATGTGGCACCTGATCTAGGTGGATTTAAAATTGTTTTATTTGACAATATGATAACAACTAATATAATTTCTATTCTGTATATTCACTTGACCATAATAGGAAAAATGTACATTTTTACTAGTGCTATATCCCAATTCAAGATTCACATAACATACCCTATTTTTACCAATGGAGGGGTTTTCACTATGTTCCACACCTAAAATTGGATTTTATTTCATGGATAAGTATCCATTCAAGCCACACAATTAAATAAAAATGCCTTTACCCCTTAAATCATGGCCAAGCCATCTTTGTCCCCATAATATACCTATATTTTGAGGAATTGTCCATAATTTATGGGCGATTTATATATTTCAAAGTGTTTTATATCATTAATAAAATACACAACCATAATTTTTGAACCTACCTAGCTACACCATATGTGTGGATCCATTCCACATGTACACAAACATTAAATACACCTCTCTATTCTCCTAGTTTGAACAAACCCAAATATGCATGTTTCCTAGCCTTTGTTCATGCACACTTCCTTTTCATCCTTTTAATATTTCTTTGCATGTATAGTATGCACAACCTGAATTCTTATGTACACCACTCAGAGAGTAAGGTAGGTTGGATAACCCATACCTTTTAAGCCATCATTTCCCATGTCAATGATGCCCACTAGGTCCTTAAAATCATGAGCACTACAACACATTATCTATTTTCTAAGGAAAACAAAGTTATATATGGCTATGAAAAACACGTGCAACAACCTAATTAAAATCACAAGCACTACAAAAAATTATCTAATTTTTAATGATTTTTTTATTATATATAATATGGATTTGTTGGTTTTTTCTTTATCTTTTTACCTTTTCTTGGGTTGACCCAAGTTCAGATCTCAACAGGTTTCCAACAAAACCCTCTAAAACTATCATCCCTCTTGGTAAACCATAAGGCAACGCTACACACAGAGTGCATAGCGCAGTCTCACCTAAGATATCTTTATGGATGGCTGCAATACCCAAGTGTTTGTAGTCTTGGAATGAGTGGGGATCTGGGATTGTGTTCTTCCTTCTTCATGCATCAACCTTGTTCTTGATTTAAGTATTTCTAGGATTCATTCATCTTTAACCTTATGCATGCATGCTAATACACCTAGTTAATCATTCATTCATAAGCTAATAATTAACAAAAAGTAAATACTCCATAAAAATCTCACATAACACAAGTTTTACCATGGTGCAACCCATCCTAGGGCTACATCCACAAAGATCTGGCTTCTCTGCTCTTTTATTTAAACTGCTGCAAAATATTGTACTACGTGCATTACACCTCAGTAATACAATCAAGATGAAGGAAAGATTCCTTTATGAGGCAGACTAGACCACACTAGGATCCTCATTCTGTGACCTAACCCTCAAGGACTCACCTATTCAAATCTTCTACATGAATTATTATACTTGACAACATAGATCATCTTCTACTACAACCAATCAAAAGCTAATAACCCCCTATAGACCTCCTAGGTATTTATTTATACTATTTTATAGGCTTATAGCCATTAAAATCCTTAACAAAACCCCTAGCCCTATCATGGTTAGGCTTGCCTGCCTGCTTTTCACGTTGATTTTCCTCTTGCATGTTGCTTTTCCTTCTTTTTATGCATGCTTCTTTCTTGCCACTTGTTACGCCTGCTCCAAAACTAGGTCTTCCTTTCCAAAAATAGGTCTTTCTTAAAAAATAGGTCTGCGCCCAACATGCCCCCAACACTAACATTTGGATCGTCCCAAGCCACTCAGGTGGTGCACGCTTCCTGAACAGCCTTTGCCAAGATGTTAAACTTTCCTTCTAATTTGTCCCTTTTGGATCTCGCTTGCGCAACTTTCCATGTAAGGTATTCTACCCTCTATGCTATAATATGTTCCTTGAGAGACTCTACGATCTCAGAATTATCCTGAGCCATTCTTTTCTTCGCTTCCTCCATTTCTGAAACTATTTGCACTACTTTCTCTTGGAGAGGTTCTAACTGGGCTTGTCTGGCTTGCTTGTTATTCTGCGCAGTCTCCAATTCTGTCTGCAAGGTCTTCATCTCCTCTACACTCTTCAATTGTTCTGTAATTCTCATGGAATTTTGTTGCTGCTTTAGCTCCTGAACTGCAGTGCTAATTTCATCCTCTTGCTAATCTAGTTGTTGGACCCTGTCATCTTCCTCTAACGTCATCCATAGTTGCGCGATCTTTTCAAAAAGTTTTGTGACCTTTTTGGATTCTTTATCCATAATTTCTACTTGTAAAGATGCATGTTTTTCCATTTCAGTTGTGATTTCGGGAGGGGTGGTGGGTATTAAATTTTCTTTGAGATCCTTAATTTCCTTTTTATAGTCTTCAAGCATTTTTGCAATTATTTGAATCTATTCTTCAACATTGCTCGTGGTTTCCTACGTGTTGTCTAGAATTCTTGTGAAGATTTCCTTAAGCTTCTCCTCTAAGTTATTTGTGTGATGCTTCTCCTCTTGTGTCTCCATCTTGACCTGCTCTACCACCACACTAGTACATATTGTAAAAATTCCGACGTTTTATTT
>ML784069.1:985171-998320 GCA_009831015.1 Picea engelmannii | reverse complement strand
ATGTATTGAGATTGCTAATTAATTTCAGGGTTAGTACTATAATTGGAATTGTCCAAACTGACAGTTGTATGATATCAGACTCTTCAATTTGATAAAGCTAGTCACTCTGTATATAAGTCTGTGTGTGTGATTATTTTCTGTGTAAAGAATCCAGTGTTGTATCAAGAGTCTCGGGCCCTTTAAAGGCAGGGTTTCCACTCTTGTGACACACCTGACAGAGATTACTAGTTTCTGCCTGAGCAGTCGGCCAGGAGCCTATCTGACATTCTCTCTCTCTGGAGCAGAGAACTAAGATTAAACACCCTTCTTTCCTGTGCAGAAATAGTAAAATCTACTACTATGGATTCTTCCATCTATGTTCATATTGTACCTAACACAGTACGTCATTTAATGCTTGTAGTTACTTGTTTTTCACCTTATGTCTTCTTGTTGTGATCATCATGGTTGTGTCTTGTTAGTCGTCGGGTGGCGACGTAGAGTCAAGTGTGTCTGTTCCTTTTTACATGCGTGCACACACCTTTAAAAAAAATAAAAAAATAAAAATTGCACCTGTTAAAGGGTGGTTGTCGTAAATGAGGAGGATGTTACAGATTTCATGGAATAAAAAAATGGTAGCCACTTTTGTCTCCGATAGCACAGATTTTGGCTGAAAATCATTTTCAGCCAAAAGAGTTTTTGGCCAAAAGGTTTTTTTAGCCGAAAGGTTTTTTCAACCAAAAAAATAATTTATATATAGTTGACCTTTCGCTCTATTGTTACTTTATAGACATTCAAAGTGAACGTTGGTGGTTGGTGAACATTGGTATTTTTGGAAATATATGATTTGGTGGTTGGTGAATGTTGGTGTTGCTGGAAAACCATGTGTTGTCGACAAATACCAGCATAGGGCATAGGAGGCCAAGCAAGGTAAATGTGTTTTTATTTGTAATATTTATTTTTGTTTTTTAAATTTTTATTTTTTTAGAGTTTTTTAATTTTGGTTGGCCCTTGTGCAAATGGACAAAGTCCATATGGACTCTACGCAAAGTCCATATGGACTATGATAATCCAACAGAGTCCATATGGACTTTGTGTGAATGGAAGGAGTCCATATGGACTCTGTCCATTCGCACAGAGTGCCAAATGGAATCTGTCTGAATGGAAAGAGTCCATATGGCACTTTTTTCGATTGGCAGAGTCCATATGGATTCTATGTAGAGTCCATATAGATTTTTTCCACTCGCACAGAGTATCATAAGGACTCTATCCATTCAGACAATTTCCATATGGCACTCTATGAATGGACATAGTCCATATGGACTATGTCCATTCGCAGAGTCCATATCAACTATGTCCATTCACAAAGTTCCATATGGACTCTATCTGAATGCACATAGTCCATATGGAATTTATCTGAATGGAAAAATTTCATATGAAGTATGTGCCATTTTCATAGAGTGTCAAACGTCTAGAACATTTTCAGTGAACTGCCCAACTTCTCCAAGCCTTTTATCTCTATCATTTAACTTCACATATTTTTAATTTCCATGAGATGTTTTTTAAAATATACAAATTATTTGTTATATTAAGTGTCCATTGATAATGAATATTTTTTCTGTCATTCAAAGTGAACGTTGGTGGTTGGTGAACATTGGAGTCGATGGAAAGTTGGGTGTTGGAGGAAAATTGGGGCATAGGGCATAAGGCCGCCAGGCCGAGTAAATGGGTTTTTGTTCTTAATATTATTTTTGTTTTCTAAATTTTAATTTTGTGAGCAGTTTTTTAATTTTGGTTGGCCTTTGTGCGATTAGGACAACCAAAATAAAAAAATGCTCAAAAAATTAAAATTTAAAAAATAATAACAATATTAAGAACAAAAACCCATTCACATGGCTTGGCCGCCTACGTCCTACGCTCGGATTTTTTGCCAATGCCTTCAATTCCCAGAGAGTGCCATATGGAATCTGTGCGAAGGAACATTGCCTATATGGAACATGTACTATTCACATAGAATGCCATATGGACTAGATGTATGAATGGCCAGAGTCCATATGGAACTCTAGGCGAAGCACAAAGTCCATATGGAATCTATGCGCAGAGTCCATATGGACTATGTGACATTCACACAAAGTGCCCAATGTCTGCAAGATTTTTCAGTGAAATGCCCAATGTTTGCAATATTTTTACCTGTATCATTTAACTTCACACATTTTTCATTTCCACGAGATTTATTTTGAAATATACAAATGATTTATTATATTAAGTTTTCTTTTATAAAGAATATTTTTTCTTGATACGCGAGTTTTCTTAATAAATCATTATTTTAAATAGTAAATTATGTACACTATAATGTTGCAATTCTTCACGTAAAATCATTTTATTATTGAAAATATATATTGAGCAAATCAAAAAAATTACATATAGTTTATTAATATTATAAAGAATATAAAAATTAAATTAAATATTAATATAATATACATTATTCTTTCTATTAAGATTGAAGAAAAAAGGAAGTATACACATTAACTATTTTATATTAGTTTGAAAATATTTAGTTAAAGTATTTTCATGATTAGATTTCRRTAGTTGGTTGGATGGTTGGACTAGTTTTCATTTCCCTGTAATATTTTCATTTTCTTTAAAAATGTTGCTRAATTAGAATGTTATTCCTTGTTATGTGTCTTSAAGTTTGGTCATTTAAGATAACTTTKCATTCATTTTGTTKTTTATCCTTAACARCTATTGCAATCTCATTACTAATATTCTTTCTTTTGTTGTCTCTGCCTTGTGTACTTTCAAGTTCTAACTTGTTAGAATGACCAATTATTTTTAARCACTCACAAAACATCCATATGACTATTATTATAATGCAAATTTATCACTTSAATTGATTTTCAACCAACATCATCATAAAGATTAATTATGATTCTTTGGATAGTGTAGCTTCCATTAGTGAACATAGTCAATTATAGTCAACAATGGTCATCAACTTAATCAATCATGGTAATTTTAGTCAATATAGTCAACATAGTTAGCATCACACTTTGTTAACTATATTGAATTTTTAAGTATTAATACGTATTTTGAATTTTTTATGTAATTTAATGGTAAAGGTTTAACATGAACTAGATGTAATTATTTTTCAAGGTGATGAATCTTGGTAATTTAGGGATGGGTCAAGGGTATGGGGGTTAGGAGGAGGAGTGTCAAAACCCTAGCTCTTTTCACCCAATCTATTTCCTTGGAAATCTAAGGTATGCAACATTTCCTTGCATAGGACTCAGTTGATCAACCACCTTAAGATTACTTGCATGCAAGGTATGCCTCTTCCCTTATAAAATTACCATACCTTATGTTAAAATACACTCCTTAGTACTTCAACAAGTTCATTATCACAAAGGTTCAACATAATCTCAAGTTAACAAATTAAACACTTAGCTAATTAAATAAATGCAACATCAACAGATCAACAACACAAGATATGTGGGTCACGCCCAAGCTAGGAACCTTTAAATTTATTACAAAGAAGATACAACCAAATATATTTATAGTCTAGTAAGTTTGGCTAACCACCAAGAGTATATATTCAACCAATAGTTGAAGTCTCTTCTAGATTTGTTGCTACACTACAAGTAGAGCCCCTCCAAAACAATCTTCAAGAATACCTCCTATAGCCTTGGTATTTCTCCAAAAAGAACTTCAACTATGAAGCATTTTTCCGTTCCTAGATGTTTTCCACTTCTATGTTGAGATTCTACCCTAGAGGGATCCAAACTACCTTGCCCACCAAAATTTATTGTAAACTCTCACAACTCAAAAATACCAGCCATCAAATCTTAATTCAATTTCAACTTCACCTTGAGACCAAATCTACCACCTTGATTTACTTGTCTTCTAGAAATTTCTCTAAGTAATAAAAATGAACCACAAATGTCTTTGGATTTTTGAAACATGTTTGATTCCTTGAAGAGGAGACATTTTTTAAACTTTAGTAAGTGAAATAAAAGTTTCCTCATATATTGGAGAGATCCCAAAATACTATTCTTTAGTTAATAACTTGAACACAACAAGGACCTCCACTTTTTCATCCAATATATTATGAATTGGCATTGTTTCCCCAAGAGGAATACTGATCAATTCAATAGCATACTTTGGGTTTTCATTAGGCCCTACACAAATTTGGTTTTCATCATTCCCTTTGTATCCTTTAGAGCACTATAACAAACCTTCCTATGGTATTTCTTGTCATGATCAATTTGTATTGTAAAAAACATTGTTTCACTATACTTAGACCTACCTACCTTGGTTTTCATGGCACTCTATTAAAATTTCCTCACCTCCCCTAATTAGGTTTCTTGGTTGTGATTCCATTTAATCCTTAGGAATACCTTGACTAATGTTTACACACACATACATGTATCAATTCAATATTAGGATGGAAATGAACGCACATGCACAACAACTTCCCCAAATCACTACAACAAATATTTAACAACATGCATGTTTTACACAATGATTTTGATCAAATTATACAATTAATCATTCAAACACACAATTCTCAAATTATTACCTTGTTAAATAGAAGAAAATATCAAAATACTTTAAAAAGATCTCTACATATATATAATTAGAATTCCTTCTAGTTATGTCATATTTTTGATACTCATAATGTTATATGCATACATTTGGCATGGTTTCCTCTTAATTTACACAATAGAGGCTAAATTATGGACTATATAACATGCATTGATGGATGACGCAACCTTAGAAATCTATACATAATTCCTATAAAACCCAAAATATATATCTTGAACATAATCATTCACCAATTTATGCTCATAACATTTACTAAAATGAAAAATACAATAATTAATTCTTATAACTTAAATATTTAAGATAAAAATACTTAGTTGTTATAGAACTTAATAAAATATCTCCATGGTATCATTTTTCCTCCCAACCATAGGCACCAACTCATGTGTGTGAAACCTCCAGGATGGGAATGAAGCAACAAGGGTCAATATGTTAGCTTGGGTACCCCCACATAACCGAAACCCGCTTTTAAATATAATATGGATTCCCTCTTTGAAGGACAGAGGTCCAAACAACTCAACCCATAACACTGGCCATGTAAGGAAAAATATATACTATGCTAGATTAATATGTTTCTTGAACCTATAAAGACATGTTTTTTTTAATATTATTTTTATCTTCATTGAATAACTCCTTCATAAATAAACATAGGTAAAATCCTAGCCCTTTTATAAATGATTATATCCTTATCCTAGACTTGGTGATTTGTATCTTAGTCCTCATGATTGAAAAAAACTAACTCTCCAAGCCTCACTTATTAGACTTGGCTAGCTAAGCCAAACTGAAAAATGCCATCACTAAGTGCCTAAACTCCATCATGCTCAACCAATATTGAATGTTCCACCAAGAAAAGAACTATATTATAATCAATAGCCATACATAACCTTCAACCTTTATGTCTCTATTTAAGGTGTTTGATCCATCTAACTTGACCATGCCTTTTTCGAAGTAATATCACATTCCACCTTTGCCAAAAAAATTGACTGTAGATCTCTTTAAGTCCAAACTTGGGCTAGGCTTGTAGATGTGGATGAAGAGTATGGGGAGAGTCTCGGTATTGTAGTAGTTAAAGTTTTTTTTCTCATGTAAGAACAAATTATATGACTTGAATATGTCTTTTTTCTCCCTTCTAATGAAAAATATTATTGGCCCCACATTCATTGGGTTTTTGGCTTCACTTTGAGCATATTGAGTGTATTAGTTAGTTTCTTAGATATTCCTATGCCTTTAAGTTATCTCATTCAAGCCAGCCCATACTGATGAGAATACAATCCCAAATTTAGATGTTAGTTTCTTCAATATATTTCTATGATTTCAAGTTTTTAAAAATATATCAAGTATTTTCTCATTTATTTGTTGTTTTATTCGATTTATACTTTTATGCCTTGAAGTTACGTTATAACTGATGTTTTTGTTTATTTTTATTTTTATTCAATATAAAATTATGCCTTGAATTTGTTCTTTGGTTTATGCCACCCCATACTTGTGAGAATAAACTCACACATTTATTTGTAACTTTGTTTAATATATGCCTATGCCTTGAACTTGTTCATACCTTATGCTTTCATTTTCTTGTCCAAATTTTGAAAGGATGGATTGAGTTGATTCGTTGGGATGCAAGTATCCAAATATGCCTCGCAAACATTTTAGTTTATCTAATGAAGGAATAAGAGGGACCCCTATCTTGATAGAGAAACCTAGGTCATCAGAGACCCTTACTTCATCAAGGTGTCATAGTCAAGTAGGGGAAGCTAGTGATAGAAGGAAGTCTAGTGGAAGGAGGAAATTATCAAATGAATCATTCAATAGAGCATCGGGATAGAGTTCTCAAGATACAGTTGGAGATTCAACTTATTTAAATAGGTTGAACATAAATACCCCCACTCCATATAATATAGAGACCCATCACATCAACAACATATGTTTGGTAAATTGCTTCTATTTTATTTATTTATTTTTTATTTTTTTGTGTCTATTTTTAATATGTTTTTTATGTTTTTTTGTTTCATGTTGTGAATATTTTAATTTTTTTATTTGTGTAGAGGATTGGTTTTATCAGGGGACCGATAATGATAGAGAGAGTGAAAATCATGTAGATTCCAATGTTCACGTAGAGGGTGAAGGTGGATCAAGGAAACATTATCAATAAAATGAAGATTACACCCCTATGACCACCTATCCCTCTGATGTTGGGGAAGAGATTTATTTTGAAGGAAATTTTGAAGCAATGATGGTCCAATGATGTTCATCCCATCATGCTAAGATAGAGAATGATCTTAGGCATATGGAACTCCCTGTAGAGAGCAAGCAAAGCTTGGAGATTGTTTTGCATTATTTGAAAACAAATATTAATGTATATTGGAACCTTGGGACAACGTCTCATACATTCATAGATTTGATGATAAGACAAAAGTTAGAGGTGATGGGCCCTAATAAACGGGAAGTAGTAAAAAATGGAGTTTCAAAACAGGAGGCAATTTCAATGTTCAATTTCAAGGAAGGTCCAAAGCAACTGATGTTGAAGGTCAAGTATTTCAAGCACCCTAACATTGCAAGACATATTTATAAAATATTCTTAGCAACATATGGGAGGTTTTCATGGAATGATGAGGTACCAATTTAGTTTTCTACACTTTTCTATGTGGTGTTTTTTTGGGCATGCACCCCGATTGTACCAGCCTACCAAATCGGTATTATGGGGTTGGTAGAGGTTGAATATATAATTGGAAAGGGGAATATCGAGATACATCATTGTTGACTCCTCCACCATCATTGGTATCTGACCCAACAAGGGAATTTGCTTCACAGGAAGAGATGCAATTTACATCACAAGTTAGGAAGTAAGCAAGGAATGAAATGAGAGATAATTTAGAATCTGTTTTGTATGGTATTGACATTGGTTTGAATCAACATAGGGAACAATCCAGTGCTCAAGAGAGTGATGGGATTATGAAAACATTTGTCGCAATGGATGGAAAGAGTTAATTAGGAATGAGGAATGAGGCCTTGGATCTGTATGTGTTTTAGTTTGTAAATTTTTCATGCATTCGGGGATAGTTTTCTTCATATTAGATCTAGATACATATCATTTCATTGTTATAAATAATTGATGTGTTACATGTTCATTAATCATATTTTGGTCAAATGTTTAACGATTCCTCATTAAATAAGGGACTTGATTCATTGTCTTTAAATTTGGATGCAATGAATCAGGTATGTTTTTAAAAATATCTATATCTACACTTTAGTTGTATAATTTCCATATTGTGTTGAAGAATCAATGCAAAAAATTTATATATCACCATTAATGTGAACACATTTCTCTAAAATTTAAAGTCGCTTCATTCACAGATTCTCTTTCCATCTCCCAACACATTTACAATTTTATCTTAGTTGTCATCGCAAATGTTGGGGGAATTTCAAGAGGGGGATGATATTGAGTTTTGCACATCATAGGCATTGCATTTTGTGAAGTTTAAAACTATGATTTCAAGTGTCAATAATTTAATTTTAACTCATCAAATATTATTTAAAAGTGTTATTTATGTAAGTAGATTCCTTTATGGACATATGAAAATTTCAAATGTGTTATAGGACAACTTGGATAAAAGAGTATCAGATAGAGTACCTAAGAAGGATGTGTCCATACCATAGAATGATGCATCCATACATGATGATGCATAGGTCATGTATATGTACATTGAATTTGTAAGTTCTAGTGTGTTTTTATGAGGACTTTATTATATACACATGAATGCTTAAATTTATTTTTCTACTTTTTTGAAATTTTATGTGTTACATTATAGAAATGTACATGATGAAGTGTCCTTGTATTTATTTCATCTGTGTCAATGGTCTAGAATAATATATTCTTGGGATTTAGACATAACTACATGTATTATCCTTAATGCATTTGTTAGATCTATTTTTTCCTTTTGAAAGATGTGCAAAACAACATTTTAGGTCCCCTTTTTCTTTCATTTTGAAAGATGTGCAAAACAACAATTTAGGTCCCCTTTTTCTTTCATTTTGAAAGATGTGCAAAACAAATTCAATGTCATTTTCCTTCATTTCTTTTGCAAAAAGAGTTCAATATTATTTTTAAAACCATGGCTTATTTGTAGTTGAAATACACTTGTAGAAAAACTGAAGTTTTGGTTGATCATATAAATTCAATATCCTTCGCCTACATTTATTTTGCAAAAAGAGTTCAACATTATTTTTAAAAACATGGCTTATTTGTAGTTGAATTATACTTGTAGAAAAACTGAAGTTTTGGTTGATCAAATATTCCTATTTTATCAAATATTCCTTGTATAATATTTAAATTAAGCATTTCTATT
Source organism: Picea engelmannii (assembly GCA_009831015.1). Classification (NCBI taxonomy): domain Eukaryota; kingdom Viridiplantae; phylum Streptophyta; class Pinopsida; order Pinales; family Pinaceae; genus Picea; species Picea engelmannii. The sequence continues at coordinate 989,405 of ML784069.1, read as the reverse complement.
CATTGGAGGGTTAGTCAACCAGTCCCTATATACATTTACCATCATTTAAAATGGTATATATTTGGGGAAAGAATGGAGAAGGTTCAACCACCCCTTATTTATTTGACTATTGACTTGATATATTCACTAATTTCTTACCAACCACGAACTAACTTTTCTAGACTTAAAACGAATGGGGAATGTTCAAACCACCCCTTATTTCTTTGAGTATTGTCTTGAACTCTTCACTAATTGCTTACCAACCACAAACTAAATTTTCTAGATTTACAAATATGCTTGATACATTATCTTACTTACGTTTAGATCATGGTGCATGCATTTTTGAAAGAGAATTTGATTATATTAGGACATCTATCCCACAAATAAAAAAGGAAAGATTTGTCTTCTTGGAAGAATGGCGTAATATGGAGATTTTTTTTTTCTGCATACAACAAAGTGAATTTCTTCTTGGGGTATTGTCAATATCTTAACTTGTTTCTTACTAACCACCAACCAACATTCCTAGATTTATAGATCTGATGTACATGATCGTAGTATTGTCAAAATCTTAACTTGTTTCTTACTAACCACCAACCAACATTCCTAGATTTAAAATTATGTTGTACATGATCTTATGTTTAGATCATGGTGCAAGAAATTTATTATATGAGAACATCTATTTCAAAACAGAAAGAGGAAAGATTTATCTTCTTGGAAGAATCCATCTTAATATGTCCATATTTTTGAACTTTCACAAAGAACGAAGTGAATTCCTTCTTGAGGTGTTGTCAAACTCTTAGGTAATTGTATACCAACCAAAACCAACATTTGTAGAGTTTAAAACATTGTCAAATACATGATCTTAATTATGTTTAGATCATGATGAAGACACTTTTGAAAGATAAATTGATTATCTAATAACATCAACATCCCAGTAGAAAGATTAAATATTTATGGTTTTCAAAGAATGACTATTTATACATCTGTATTTGTGTTTTTTGCATACATCCAAGTGATTTTGTTCATGGGGTTTTATCTAACTTTGAACATTGATTCCTTACCAACCAGACATAAGATTTTCTCTTTAAAAATATTGTGTATATGATCATACTTAGTTCACATTAATGTAGGCATTTTTGAAAGAGCATTTGATTATAATATAACAACATCTCAACCATAGTAGAAAATTAAATATTTATGCTTTTAGAAGAATGTCATAAAATGGAGAGTAGAATCAAAAGAGAGCAATAATCTTAGATCCATGGAACTCTAGTTCGGTATGTTATTCTTTCTCATGGTTGGGTATGTTATTCTTGATTGAATCACTTATTTAATATTTATATCTTTATTATTTTAGACAAGTATATACTAATGTGTATTATTGGTTTTTCTTCCTTGTTATAGTAATGTATGTGCATGGAGCATGAAAGAGAGCATGAATGTGTGAGGATGCACTCCATCACCTTTGGTATGCCGATTTTTCTTGAGTTGGTTTATTTTATTTATATAAATATTATTTTAAACAAGTTTACACTTTATGTTAAACAAGTATATATTTTATTTAAGCTAAGTATTGGCCATGGTTATAAACTAGGCTTGTGATATTTGTGTTGGATATTCTTATTAGTAATTTGAAATTCTTTTCCTTTGCAGGGGGATGTTGACAGTGTGATTGATATGATCTGGTAGAAGAAACTCGAAGTTAGTCAACGATTTTTTCAATATTGCCAAGATGTCATATTTGAATTTGAAAAGAATGTGTACACCTTATTAAATTGCTCTATGGAAATATACATTTATGAAGACAAACTCTTAAACTCTCTTAAATTCTATTATTATTAATTTTGTTATTAGATGAAGTTGAATTTCCTATAGAAGTAATTTATGTGTTTCTACCATTTATTCATCTATTTGAATTTTTATTTTTTGGTTTAAAACTCTCAAAATACTCATTTTATAGCTAGTTGTCTGCAATGAATTTAAATCAGCATTTGAATAATTCAACAGAAAGTTTATATATAATATTAGTTGTGGGAGACTAAATAATCCATGTAAGAATATATAATATATTCACTTGTATATTAAAAAAATGAATTTTATCTTATAAAACTTTTATAAATTTACAAATTACTACTAAATCAAAGACTTTATCTAAACTCTTATAGGGCACTTTCTGTTTTAATTTATGTTCTTAATATTTTTGAGGTGAATTCGTTGAGGACTCTTATAGGGAACTTTCTATTTTAATTTATGTTGTTAATAGTTTGGCAGTGAATTCATTAATGATGTAGTTATTTAGCTAGCATGTATAAATATTTTAATATTTGTCTTAAGTGGACCAACCCCAATTGGACTTCATAAGAATCAAGCAATGTTCTCCCTACAAACTACTCTTAAAAAATAACACTTAAAAGAAAAACCTAGAAAACAAAATAATCAAGTGCACAAGAAAGATAGTGTAACTAAATTAATACAAAATGTCAAAAGACTAATTGTTATGAAACATTATATCCTTAATTGGAACCAATCATATAAATACATACATGCATACAACATTGATGAACCTAGGAGGTTTGAGAAGATGCAGGTTCTTGCCTTTGACATCTTGAAATAATTAAATTCTTATAGGGCACAAGTTTTGTTTTAATTTATGTTGTTAATAGTTTTGAGGTGAATGCATTAATGATTTAAAGATACATGTGCCTAAAACATTGATGAACCTAGGAGGTTTGAGAAGATGCAGGTTAGGTTCTTGCTTTTGATATCTTGAAATAATTAAATTCGTGTAAGGAACTTTTTGTTTTAATTTATGTTGTTAATAGTTTTGAGGTGAATTAATTAATGAGTTAGTTATTTAGTTAGCATGTATTATGATTATAATATTTTTCTTAAGTGGACCAACACTAGTTGGCCTTCATAATAATCAAGAAATGTTATGTGATATTTATTTGATTTTGTGTGTAACTATTCTTTGGTTTATTCTTTCTCATCTTAATGTCATCATTTTTTCAATGATGGGAGACCCAATGGTATTGGGTACTTGATAGTTTCATTTTATCATTTATTTTGAGATATATATACAACTTTAAAAGCTTCTCCTCATTAATTTCCCATGGCTCTCCTACATAGCTAGGATATAATTAACCTCAAACCTTTTATTTCTCTTATATTTCAATGGCAAAAAACCGAAGGAGGGAGACTAGAAAACTTCTACCTTTGCTTCTCCTCTGATTTTTTATGGCTCTCCCACATAGATAGGTTATATATTTTTATATTTTTACAACCATTTTCACTCTAGACCATCTCAAAGGATGTATTAAAGGGAGAGTGGGTGTCATTGTTAGGAAATCCAGTCACCTACATTTTCCTCTTTCTATGTTGAAATATACCTTTTTTCTTAGGACATAAGAAAAACTTTATGAAACTCCTTCATACTGGTTACAGTCTCAATAATTCAATTCATCGTAAAATATGAGAGAACTCGGAAATCAAGAAAAGTTCAATTTGAAATATAATAATATCATTGGAATGATTCATCGAGAAATAGGTGAAATTTAACTAATATTTTATGTTTCAATATATGTAAGTGTTGAAATTTCATATTTGAAGTGGATGTTATATTGAAACTTCAACTTTGAGGATATAATAACTCACTTCAACTTACTCATGCAAATTGGTTAATAATTTTGAATTTGGTTATAAATAAGAAACCTTAACTAATTTCAATTTCACTTTGTTCAATTAAAGTGGATCAAAATTCTCTACTCGGTAAGCTAAATCTAGGTTGAAATTTGATGTTTCAATATATGTAAGTGTTGAACTTGCATATTTGAATTGGATGTTATATTGAAACTTCAACATTTATGATATAATAACTCACTTCAACTCACACATGCAAATTGGTTCATAATTTTTAATTTGGTTACTAATAAAAAAAAACCTTTTAACTAATTTCAATTTCACATTGCTCAATTAAATTGGATCAATTATCTACTCAATAAGCTAAATCTAGGTTAAGATTTGATGTTTCAATATATGTAGCTGTTGAACCTGCATATTTGAATTGGATGTTATATTGAAAATTCAATTTTGATGATATAATAGCTCACTTCAACTCACTCATGCAAGTTCATAATTTTGAATTTGGTTATGATCGTATTCATAAATATAAATGGAGAGATAGAAAAAAAAAAGTATTGGTGGAAAATCAATTTATTTTTTGTTATTATTTTTATTATTATTTTGGAGTTGGCAT
>ML784069.1:970586-983828 GCA_009831015.1 Picea engelmannii | reverse complement strand
TTTTTCTACACTACTCTATCGTTCCTGCATCAACGTCTCTCTCCACGCATCTGTTGCACTTTCTATTATTCTCTCATATATGCATTTATGTTCCTTGATTCTTCTATGCTTCATCTCCTGCACACAACATTCTTCTACATGCATGAATTATACTCCATAGCCTCACCCAACTCTTCTTTGTTCTGTGTTTTTATACTCTCTGTGCACCTTCTGCATCCTTCATGCACAATATGTCTGCATGTTCTTCACAACGTCACTGTTCTACCCCATATGTTGTTCACTTTAGCTCTTCCTTACTCCTCCATGGCTTTACAACAAAATCACTTCACAACTTTGTTCTGCATGCATTTCTCACATCGATTCTTCTCCTAATCATAATGGAAACTCTCCATCTTCTCTGGTGGTTATGTTGCCTTTGAGTTCATCATTAATGGTTTTTATGTTGAGATTCCTTAGCTTCTCTGGCAGTCGAGACTCTTCATATTCTCTGTCAGTTATAGTCAGTCACCTATGGCTTCTTTGGCTTTTAATCCCCTTCCTTCACATATCCATCGACGGTGACCAAATGCCTATTCAAAAGGCACTTCCTGATCTCAGTCTAGTAAGCACTACCTCCTTTTCTCGATATGACCTTGGGATATGAACTTCATGTGACCACACGATTGCAGGCCCATCCATGAAAAATTAAAGCCTGAGCATGTTCTGGCCCCACAATGGAGCACGACCATCGATCTCATGATATTGATGGTTCTCTTGAACAGAGGGTTTAGATCTTTCCTCTCGAGTCCACAGACCAGATATCTCCTACCTCCATCAACGGATGAAGTTTCCTTCATGATATGGGCTCCGGGAGTTTCAACTCTCAACCCATGTTGTTGCTAGCTAGATATCTTTCAGAATGGAAGATCTGTTGACATTTGTCCTCTTCAATTGATGGTTCTACCTTCTTTCCTTTATCCACACGTGATCCTTATTCTCAACGATCAGATGACATGTGTCCCTCCAAACCAACAAACAAGATCGATTTTGCGATCCGGGCTCTAGGAGTTTCAATTCTCAAGGTCTCGTTTTCTCTTGGAGCATTTCACCTAGATTCCACGATCCAATGACATGTTTCCCTCTCAGATCAATGGTCAAGATCTCCTTCATCTTTCTGGACTTCAGATATTTCAATTCTCAAACTCTCGTTCATCCTTTCTTTTCTTTTTCCTGGAGTTGACAATCCACTGATGCGTGTCCTCTTTAATCCAATGTCTATCCTCCACTCTGCGATTTCAGCATTCAGTACTTCGAGCCTTTGGGTGATTACTAGTGGTAAAACTCTTGAAGAAAAACTTCTGGAGTGACGTAACTCTTGCATCAATCGATGACGCATCATGAGTCGAGTAACTGCCATGTGTCCCTTGGATTTATGGTTTCCACATCCCTGAAATTCTGAATCAACTTGACACCTTTCATTATCTTATTGTGCCACATGGTCTGCCATATGTCCTTCTCAAATCAACGGTCCTCGTTCTCCCTTTGATTGATGGATGTGATCAAATCGCGATTTCCTATTGTGAGTTGCCTCAAAACTCCCAACTAATGAAACTCTAAAATGATTCATATCAGATCAACGGTTGAGATATCTTGGTGATTCGATGGCCCAGATCATTTCGTGACTTTGCATATCGCGATTTTCTACAACTATCACCTTTGACTTTCCTGATTTGCAAGTCAGTTAAATGTTGATCTCCCGCCATGTGTCCTTTGGATTCAATGGCTCAGATCTCATCGTGATTTCAAATTTCATGGAGTTGGAGGTTGGCTCACCTCTATTCTCACGATTCTCGAATTCATAATATCCACGGGTGCCAAATCAATGGCTCATGCTCCCAATGATATAACGACTCAGATCTTATCCCGATTTCGCATTTCGCGACTATGGAGGTTGGCTCACCTCTATTGTCCCAATTCATGAATTTCTGATATCTACAGGTGCCAAATCAACAATTCAATTTTCCTTGAGACCAACGGCTCCTATCTCTCGAGTGTTGGATAGCTTCTCAGCCTTATCCTCCTCACAGTTTTACTAAATCTAGCGGCGCATGACTATCTGCATTTCTCCCTCTAAGGACTTCTGTGTTCCATCTAAGTTCCTCATAATGTTATCTCTCCTAGGCTTTCACAACTAGTTAACCTCGGCCCTGGCACACACTTGCGCTCTGCATGTGACTCTATGCTATTCCTCCTGAGATTTGTAGACAACAATTTCTCATGATCTTCATCATTCTTGATGCTATCATTGCAGATTTTTTGTTTGTTTTCATTGCACACTCTGATCTTTCCATCAATGACAAGCACACTTAGCTTGTAAACATGTCAACAATCTCCTCCTTTGGCATTTATGGAAACCTGGAATGACTGCACTAATTTGTTTGGACCTCCACCTATAGCATTCAAACCACTCATTTTCTCCCCCTTTGACATCAATGTCAAAGAAAACATCCTCCCCTTGAGATGTTGAATCACTTTTCAGAGGTATCAGATATTCAACCAATATATACGCTCCCTAACAGGATGGACGCTCTTAGGTTGATAATGGGTACATGACCAACTTCTCATGTAGATACTCAAACTGAGCTTTTGCAAGCAGTTTAGTGAAGATATAAACAATATGATCTTTGGAAGGAATATAATGCAAAGAAACAATAGTGTTGGTCACCTGTTCCCTCAAGAAGTGATACTTCATGGGTATATGCTTGGTCTTGGAGTGAAACACAAGGTTCTTTGACAGACTGATTACACTCGTGTTATCACAATGAATTGGGATTAGTGCAGTACATTTTACCTCCAAGTATGCAAGTGTCTAAATCATCCACAATACTTGGGTGCAACATGTGGCAGCTGCAATGTATTCATCTTCTGTAGTTGATAAGGAAATGGAACCTTGCTTCTTGCTCAACCATGATACAAGGGAATCTCCTAAGAAGAATGCACCTCCACTAGTTCTTTTCCTTTGATCAACATAGTTAGCCCAATCAACATTTGAATAGACTGATAGTTGGAAATTCTTATTCCTAGGATACCATAAGCCATAGTCCATTGCTCCTTTCAAGTATTTGAATATTCTTTTGACAGGTAACAAATGAATTTGTTTAGGTGCGGTCTGATACCTTCCTACCATTCCAACAACATGCATTATGTCTGGACAGGATGTTGTGATGTACAATAGGCTGCCTATCATAGACCTATATGAACTTTGATCAAAATCACGTGAATCATCATCCTTGCTTAACTTACATCCAGTGACCATAGGTGTGCTCATAGGTTTAGAATCTTCCATTTGAAACCTTTTCAACATTTCTTTTAGATATTTTTCTTGAGAAAGAAATTTTCCTTCAAACATTTGAGTAATTTGTAGGCCAAGACTAAATGTCAGTTCCCCTATCATAGACATTTCATATTCAGATTGCATGGCATAAGAAAACGATTTTACCAATGAAGCATTATTACTATCGAAGATGATGTTGTCTACATAGACCAACACAATGAGCAGATCATTACCATATGTTTTGATATATAGATTGTTGTCAATTTATCCTCTCTTGAACCCTTTGTCTTGTAGATACATATCTAGTCTATGATACTAGGCACGAGGAGCTTGTTTCAACCCATATAATGATTTCTTCAGCTTGCAGACAAAGTCAGGGTTATCTGAAAGTTGGAAACCCTCTGGTTGTTCAATATAGAATTCTTCTTTTAGATATCCATTTAGAAAAGATGACTTGACATCCATTTGATAGACTTTAAATTGTTTATGATAAGCATAGGAAAGAAACAATCTAATATCTTTTAATCTTAGTACAGGCTCAAATGTTTCATCAAAGTCAAGTCCTTCTATTTGAGCATATCCTTTGCAGACTAATCTAGCCTTATTTCTTACAATATTTCCTTGCTCATTCATCTTATTTTTTTATAACCATTTGGTGTTGATACTGAGAGGGGGGTGAATCAGTATCAAGTAAAATTTAAAACCTTTTTTAACTTATACTTAAACCATTCAACTATATCTAATACACCACAATACACCATGCACAATATATGAGAAATAATCAATAGTTATTGCTCAAGGGAAGTAATGAATTCCAAAGGTAGCTACAACTTCCAAATGTAAAGGGAGGGATAAAACTCCAAGAGGAAGATACAATCCTCCAATATCAACAGAAAATTTAAATCTCCATCCTTGCCCCTTCCTTCCACCCAATAATATATGAGATATAATAAAACTTTACATTAAATCATCACCATCAACCAACCATCACATAGAACCTGATAATGCTTCCCGAGACTTCTTCAATTTCTACAATTATTCAATTCTTGGAATACTCTGATACTATAGATAACATTACTCAATGTACTCTCTGAAACTTCTCCAAGTTTCACTCCTTGAATCCTCCCCAAAAAGAATTTATAGAGAGAATGGTAGACTTTGTTCAATTCTAGTTTATTCAGGAGACCAAACTTGTACAGAATGCCCTGCACTCAATATTTAACATCAGATTTTGAAACATGCACAAAAGAAACCAAAGTCTGTACTATTTCCAATTAAATTTGTCCCACTTAATTTGGATTCTATATGAAGAGGTTATGACTATTTTACCCAGAACACTTGTTTATTGACTAGCTTCAGGACTGACCAAAAACCCTATCTTCCACAGAGTGTATCTCCATAATTTTAGCGAATCAAGAGCTGAAAATTTTACCATAGGTACCTTGATATGTCTTCTCAATACCATAGCAATTTCACCATATGAATGATTCTATAAAAAAAGTTATAGTGAAAATGGTAAGATGGCCTAAAAATAACATACCTTAGAACACATCACAAAAAGACTTCATCCTCCCTTAAAATCTGGCCTTCTTTACTTCTGTTTTCCTCTAAAATTCTACTTGTGTATCAAATGAATGTATAATGATACTTATTTATACCAGTTATGTCACTTCCTTTTAACATTAGGGCCAACCTGACACTTTCGCATTTTGTAATTATGTTCTTTAATTATCTTCAGGGCCTACATGTACTTCCTTCTTCAATTCACTTTGTCATCTTCAAAAATTGATTTCTCCTCAACCATGACGATCCACGTGACATGCCACATACCATCGGAAACAAAATGATGTATATTATCCATCCATGGGTGTTGTATCTACATGTGCATTGTTCTTCATGTCCAAATACCTTCATCAATATTGGGTTCCAAAACCCATGACTAGGGTTGACATCAATGACAATAACCAATCTTCCAACAATCTCCCCCTTTGTCATTGATGGAGACACTCATGCTCCCCCTATCATCATGATCCCAATTTCTCTCCCCCTTTCACATCAATGGAAAAGGGTAGGGCTTCTCCCCCTGAGTTTAATGGAAAAAGTTAACTCTCTTCTTTGGGGTTGCTCCCCCTGAACATGTGGCACTCAATAATAATTCATCCTTATTTTTGGTTTTTGGGACTTTTTCTTCCTTGGAATCATTTTCCGTGGCTTCTATCTTCTCTCTCTTTTTCATGTCTAGGATGTATATGTTGTTCAGTCTTCTTGTTGCAGTTGCAACCAATCTTCTTGAGTTATTTTCTCTGATTTTACATTTTCGGGAGTCAAACGTAAGAGTGTCTCCTTGATCACATATTTTGCTGACACTGAGGAGATTATTCTTTAGATCTTCAACCAATAGGACTTTTCCTTCTTTTACATTTTCACTTCCAAGATTTACAATTCTGTTTCCAAGTATTTTAATAGATGATTCATTTCCAAATGTAATATTTACACCCCTTTTTTTCAAGCTCACAAATTTGCTTTGATCTCTGGTCAGATGAGATGAGCACCCACTGTCTATGAACCATTCATCTTCTTCTTTGCATTCTTTAGCGACCAATGTTATTTGACAGTTTTCATTTTGTGGAATTTCTTTCCTTTTCCATGTTGTAGTTGGTATATAGATATTTGGCATATGATTATCTTCCTTCATTGCTCTGCAATCTCATTCTTTATCACCAAGATTATTGCACTTCTAACATACAATATTTTGATCCATTAATGGGTCAAATGGATTATAATTTTTGTTGATAGGTCTACGAACATTTCCATATCTACTATTTTCACCATTCATGTAGCTTTCATAGTTACTCCTTTCATTGATTCTATAATTGATTGCCTTGTGTCCAAAATTTCCACAAGTATAACAATGTCCAAGAAAGAAATTTCGATACCTGGGAGTAAGTGATATTCTTTGTGGTGTGGTCCATATGGGTTCATGATCTATTCTTCTGTAGTTTCCTTCATAATGATTTCTTTCATATCTGATGGGAGAGGATCTTCTTGATGTCTCATTCCTTCTGAATTTTAGTCTTCTATCTTATTGTTCAACTTGTTCTGGAGTGTTGGTTTCATCATTTTCATCTTCCTTCTCTTGTTTTGTTGTATTCAAAGTATCATTGAGTCTTGTTTTATCATTTGGATATCTTTGATTTCTAAGGATCTCATCTAATTGTTCAATGCTTTTTTCGAACTTCTTCAACTTTTTTGTTGTCAATAGTAGCTCCCGTTTTCTGTGATCCAATTCTTCTTTCAATTTCTCATAACCTTCTAATTGTTCCTTCAATCTATCAATGGTCTTTTCAATCTTCCAATTCTCTTCTTCACAACTACTCAATTCACCTTTTAGTATTATGTTTGTGTTTCTAAGATTGATATTTTTAGTTTCAACATGCTTCAACTTTTCAAGATTCTCATCTTCTTGTTCACTCTCTGCATTGTCTTTGTATCCCCAAAATGAATCAAGGTTGGTTTCTTCATATGAATCTTCTTCACAAATGATTTCTTCTTCTTTAGAATTCTTGTGATCATCATCCTGGGTTTCTTGGGTTATGAAGAGGATTTCTCCTCCATCATTTTATTCTTCATCACTCTCATCTGAGGAGATGTCATCATCCTTGGAGTAGAAGCTCTTTTTATTGTTGAGACTTCTCTTTTTATAGTAGCATTTTTCAACAATATGTCCTATTCTACCACAGTTAAAGCATTTTAGAGGAGACTTACGTTTGTATCTTCCACTTCCCTTCTGAAACATTCTTACAAAATTTGTTATTTCTTCATCAAGGTCGATATCCTTGTCTTTTGTATTCTTTATGGCTTTAAAGGCTACTTCATTGTTTGGCTGGTCACTTTCTGTACCTGATCTCATTTCATATTCTATAAGATACCCATGTAATTCATCTATTGTCATTTTGGTCAAGTCCCTAGTTTCTTCAATGGCAGAGACCTTAGCATCATACTTCAAGAGAAGTGATCTCAACACTTTTTGTACAACCAATGATTCATCGAGATATTCACCTAATCCTCTGATAACATTAACAACTTCATCAACTCTAAGAAGATAGGTTGCAATATCTTCCTTTTCATTCATCTTCAAATTTTCAAATTATTCTCTATGTCATTGAAGCTTGACATGCTTAACTTTTGGATCACCTTCATAGATACTCTTGAGTTTCTCCCATACCACTTTAGCAGTGTTGTAGCCCATCACTTTGCTAGCAATGGTTGGTTCCAATGTCGCTAGAATAAAATGTCTGGCTTTTGAATTACAACTCATAAGATTCTTCTCATTTGGATTGGTTGGAGCATTATTTGGGATTACATAGCCACTTACAACTGAGTACCAAATGTCTACTGCCAAATTTGTTAGGTAAGTTTTCACTCTATCACTCCAGTATGCATAATTTCTTCCATCAAAATTTTGAATCCCATTTGAACTATGCTCATAATCATCCATCTTTGCTCATGATTTTCCTTCAAGTGGTTAAATTGTTCTGAAGGCAGCGTGCTCTGATACCAATTGTTGATACTGAGAGGGGGGTGAATCAGTATCAAGTACAATTTAAAACCTTTTTCAACTTATACTTAAACCATTCAACTATATCCAATACACCACAATACACCATGCACAATATATGAGAAATAATCAATAGTTGTTGTTCAAGGGAAGTAATGACTTCCAAAGGTAGCTACAGCTTCCAAATGTAAAGGGAGGGATAAAAATTCAAGAGGAAGATAAAATATTCCAATATCAAGAGAGGATTTAACTCTCCATCCTTTCCCCTTCCTTCCACCTAAGAATATAAGAGAGATGATAAAAATTTATATTAAATCATCAACATCAACCAACCATCACATAGAACCTAATAATGCTTCATGAGACTTCTTTAATTTCTGCAATTATTCAATTCTTGGAATACTATGATCCTATAGATAATACTAATCAATGTATTCTCTGAAACATCTCCAAGTTTCACTTCTTTAATCCTTCCCAAAAATAAGTTATAGAGAGAATGGTAGACTTTGTTCAATTCTGGTTTATTCAAGAGACCAAACTTGTACAGAATTCCTTGTGCTCAATATTTAACATTAGATTTGGAAACTCGCACACAAGAAACTAAAGTTTGTACTATTTTCAATTCAATTCGTCCCACTTGTTTTGGATTCTCTAGGAATAAGTTATGACTATTTTACCTGGAACACTTGTTTATTGACTAGCTTCAGGACTGGTCAAAAACCCTATATTCCACAGAGTGTATCTCCCTTATTATAGTGCATCAATATATGAAACATTTATCACAAGTACCCTGATATGTCTTCTCGATACCATAGCATTTTCACCATCTGAATCGTTCTAGAAAAAAAGTTATAGCGAAAATAGTAAGATGACCTGAAAATAACATACCTTAGAACACATCACCAAAAGACTTCATCCTCCCTTGAAATTCGTCTTTATTTACTTATGTTTTCCTCTGAAATTCAACTTGTGTATCGAATGAATATATAATGATATTTATTTATACCATTTATGTCACTTCCTTTTAACATTACGATCGATCTGACACTTTCTTATTTTGTAATTATGTTCTTTAATTATCTTTAGGGCCTACATGTACTTCCTTATTCAATTCACTTTGTCATCTTCAAAAATTGATTTCTCCTCAACCATGAGGATCCACGTGACATGGCAAATACCACCAGAAACAACATGATGTATACTATCCATCCATGGGTCTTGTATCTGCATGTGCATTGTCCTTCATGTACAAATACCTTCATCAATATTGGGGTCCAAAACCCATGACTAGGGTTGACATCAATGACAACAACCAATCTTCCAACTTGGATCCTATTACATTTTTATTTGCTAGCCTAGGAACGACTTCCAAAGTCTCCTTCTTTTCAATCTCGTCCAGTTCCTCATTCATTGATTTTAACCAATTTACATCTTCATTGTCTTCATTGAAGTTCTTGGGTTCCACCATGGATATGAAGGCCATATGTGATTATTTGGTGTTTTTTATTATCCTTCTCTTGGTTTGTACACCTTTGTATTTCTCACCAATTATCTGACTTGCAAGATGATTTTTTTGAGTAATTCTGGAGGAAGGATTAGATGTTGTCTGTTGATTTGAGTCTACCTAAGTAGTTACATCTTAATCTGACTCAGAGTCTTCTTGTTCGGATTCCTGGACCTGTTCAACTTCATCTTCAACTATATCCTCTGTTGTTGATTCATTATTGTTCACCTCTCTTACTGGGACTCCTTCATCAACTTTTATGTCAATACAATCAACCAATTTATGCATCCTTTTATTATAGCATTTGTATCCTTTATTGTTTGTAGAATAACCTAAGAACATGCCTTCATCAGCCCTGTCATCATACTTTCCAAGGTTTTCATTATTATTATTTATGTAGCACTTACTCCCAAAGACTTTGAAGTGTTTGATTGTAGCACGTCTTCCATGCCACGGTTCATAAGGTGTCTTGTCACTGTGTGGTATAATATGAGATTTGTTAAAAATGTGGATTGTTGTGTGTATTGCTTCTACCCAGTAGATTTGACCAATGTTCTTCTCATTCATCATTGACTTGCCCATTTGTTGAACTGTTATGTTTTGCCTCTCAACTACTCCATTTTGTTGTGGAGTTCATGGGATTGTATTTTCTCTTTTGATCCCATGTTTATCACAAAATTCCTTGAACTCACTTGACATAAATTCCCCTCCTCTATATGATCTTACTGCCATTAACCTCTTGCATGTTTGATTCTCAGTTAAAGCCTTAAATATTTTAAATCTCTCAAATGCTTCATATTTTTCTTTGAGAAAAGAGACCCAAGTAAGTCTAGAGTAATCATCAATGATAAGCATACATTAGTTTTCCTTTCATGTGCCTTCTTGTCTTGATGGTCCACATGAATCCATATGAACTAATTAGAGTGGTTTCTCCGTTGAAGTAGAGCTATTGGATTTAAACCGTGTCTTGGTTAGCTTTCCTACTTGACAAGGTTTACACACAGAGTCTTGTGGCTTTGATATTCTTGGAATATCTTTTACTACCTCATGATTTTTGAGCTTGATTAAGTGGTCAACTTTTAGATGTACAAGTCTCATATGCCATAACCAGCTTTCATCATGTTTTATTAGATGACACTCTTCTTTATCTTCTTTCAGCAAATATACATTATTTTATGTCCTTATGCCTTTAGCCACCACTTGTCATGAGTTTACAGACTTTATCTTACAATCCTTGGAAGTGAACACCACTTCAAACCCTCTGTCACACATTTGAATTACACTGAGCATATTATGTTTCAGCCCATCTAGAAGAAGAACATCTTGGGTTTTTCCTTTACCATTACTCAAACTCACCATCCCTTTACCCTGGATTTTACCTGGTTCATCATTTCCAAAGGTTACATTTTTTCTTTTTCTTTTACTTATAGACATAAACTTATCCTTGTCTCAAGTCATGTTCTTGGAACATCCATTGTCTATATACCAAGTTCTTTTTTTTTTTTGAGATGAAAGTACTAGACCACATTTTTCACTATCCTTGGATCTTCTTTGTACTTCCTCAAATGGCAGTTTGCAGCTTTGTGGCTGAAGTTATGACAGTTATAACATTCGAGCTCATTGTTCAGTAGGTCAAAGTAATTGGTGCTATGTTGTCTATTCATTGGATGCTTAGTTCTATGTTGTAAAGATTGTTTATTTCTTGACCTCCTCAGTTCCATGTATCTAAACTTAATTTGAAAGTTTACAATCTCATGACCAAAATTAGAACAGTAAAAACAGTAGCCATGAAATAAATTTTGGTACCTAAAGGATGGCCTTCTTCTTGGAATTTGTCGCTCCATCTTCTGATCTCTTTGTTTTTTATCAGGGATCATCTTGTCTTTATTAGCTTTAGGTGATAGAGTACTCTCATGGTCTGATTGTCTATTGGCTTGGAACTTGATCATCTTTACTAGCTCTTTGCTTTCTGGTTGTTTGTTTCTTGAACCATTTACATAACCTAAACTAATCTTCAACAACAGAGATTTATGTTTTCTCATAATGTCGTTTAGTTATGTTGTGTATTTAATGCTTGGAAGGTTTTGAAGATACAATGTTTTAAACCTTTCCATCTCTTTTCAATTTTTTACTACCTCTTCTTCCAAGGCTTCACATATTTCCTTCTTTTCTAATAATTGTTATTTTAGAATGTCCTCTATTTTCCTTGCCTCTTCTAATTCCACTTTTAGTAGGGAAAATTATTCACTAGGTTCTTTATTGTCTTTCTCAAACTATATCAACAACTGTTTTTTCTTTTTCTTCTTAGATATGAGGCTGGAAATTTATTCTAGAGCATTGATGAGTTCTCCTTCCAAGTCAACCATAGCTTTTTCATCTCCAAAATTATTTCCTGTGTTTTTATTATCATAATCCTCTTGGGCCATAAGCATAAATTCATTAACGTTATCTTCACATGAGGAGTGACTATATGTGCCTTCTGAAGAGTCATCATTTTTTACGCATAAAATTTTCTTTTTACCAAATCTCTTGGGTTTGAACTTCTTTTCTCCTTCTGAATTTTGATCCTGCTTATTGTGTGGACACTTAGATGCAAAGTGACCTATATTTTCACAGTTGAAACATTTGAAGGGCAATTTGCCTTGGTACTTACCTAATCCTTTCATTAGTCTTCTCACAATTTTTTCTTCAATTTCATCAGGCTCAGAATCCTCATTCTTATCAGCTTTAAATGATGCTTCTCTAGATGTGGATTTATCTTTACCTATCCTCATTTCATATGCAATCAATGTTCCTAGAAGTTGATCAAAAGGAAAAAAAATTAGATCATTAAGTTCTTCTATGGCATAGACCTTTGGGTTGAACGTATCTGGCAAAGATCTTAAAATCTTCTAGACTAAAACTACGTCTTCAAAATTCTCACCAAGAATCTTCATGGAATTCACTAGTTATTCAACTCTCAGAAAGTACTTCCCAACAGTTTCATCCTGTTTCGTCTTTAGTTGTTCAAACTAGAATTTGTAGGTTTAAATCTTGGCATCATTTACCTTCTCATTACCTTCATAATTTCTAATGAGTTTGTCCCACATTTCCTTGGCATATTCTAAGTGCATAACTTTTACATATTCTTCTTCTGCAAGCCCACTCAAAATAGAATTCATAGCCTTAGCGTTGAAGCTGAATTATAGCTTGTCGTCCTTTGAGGCTAGTACAACTAGCTTTACATAACCAGTATCTACCACATCCCATACATCTGCACCTAAAGCCATTATGTAGGTTCTCATCCTAACTTTCCAGAAGGCAAAGTTTGTTCCATTGAACAGTGGGGCCTTATTGGTTGAAGTTCCTTCATGTATAGTCATGTTTAAGCTCTAGGATCTACCCTTAGATAAAAGGAACCTGGCTCTGATACCAATTGTTGGCAAACTAAGAGGGGGGGTGAATCAGTGGTTACTATGCTTAAAAAAATGTGCTTATTTTAAACTCTTTACAAAGCACACAATGAAAATCACAATAATGCAGGGAGGTAATAAATAGAATATTCAACATCAATCACACACATGAAATATATAGAGACAAATATTTTCTGAGGAAACCCATAAATGGAAAAACCTATTCTTCTTGATATGATAAGTAATCTTTAATTTCTATACATTATCATTCTTATGAGTGCCAAATCATTTTGAGGATACCACCTCTGATTTACAAGATCCAACTTGTTGAGAGCACCAACTCTCTGGTTTCTCTAGAACCTACTAGAAGGAAGCACATACTCCCTCAGTGTTCTAGCACCAACTAGATGGAAGCAACAACTTCCAGTCACACATGCACCAACCTGTTGTTAGGACCACACAATGTACCTTTTTG
>ML784069.1:939592-957782 GCA_009831015.1 Picea engelmannii | reverse complement strand
GACCTCCTTTCAACTCTCATGGGTTCAAAGCCACCCTTCAGAAATATCATATTCAGCAGAGAATGACTACAGCATACCACCCCCAAGCCAATGGACAGGTGGAAAGCACAAACAAAGTAATAGAAGCCATTCTCACAAAAACATTGAAGGAAAGTAGAAAGGATTTGTCCCACAGGCTCCTTGAAGCACTATGGGCCTACAAAACTACTTGGAGAAATACTACAGGATTTTCTCCCTATGAATTAGTTTATGGAAAAAGTGTTGTTTTTCCTGTGGAATTTGAGATAAAAACCTCAAGGACTGCTTTATCTGTCAACCTTGATCTAACCGATGCACAGACAATGATCTGAAAATAGAAGGCTAACTTGTTATGCTATGCAAGCACCCTCTACCTCATAAATAAATCTTAACAGGACCTTGCTTCATGTGTTAAAATGTGCATATTGGTTTATGTGTTAAGTTCTTGTTGCTTCTTGTCAATGTATGTGTGAGAGGAAATGTTCTTTTAAAATCTTGAATATGTGTTATAAACCACTGAACAGCAATAAAAAGTGCAGCAAATAAACACAGCAAAAACAAGATGATAAAGGAGTTCACCCCTCTCTAGGCTACGTCTCCTTGAGCCTCCTTCAATGGACTTGGCTCTTTGGGATTAGTTTGTCAAATTCTCATTACAAGATTCTGCTCAAATCAAATGGATTTACAGACTGTACCATTGAGTTCAGAATACATAAAAACCCCAAAAATGACTGTAAAAACTCTGAAAATGGACAATGGCTCATCCAACAATGACCTCTCCTACATGTGGCCTCCAAGCTTCCCTGAGCAAGAATGAGGAAAAAATACCTGTAGAAGTCCTCCAATGGACCTGAAACCTATCCCAATGTGTTCAGAGCATAATAAGCAGCCAAGAATGACTATTTAGTCTCAACAAATGAATATGTGCTCATCATAGCAATGCCTCCAACAGCTCAAGCACTGAAATGGCCCTGGTGGCCCTGGAACTTCCACGAAGCAAAATCACCTGCAACTGACCTCATATGGCTCTGAAACCTGCTCCATTGGCTCCATAAGGTCGAAGAGACCCAAAATCGACCAAAAAAACGTCAAGAAAGGTTTCCTCTAGCTCCAGTTATCCCAATAACAAACTCCCATTCTCTTTTCCCCAAAAAACTCCACTAAATTAGGAGTAGCGGGAGTTATTCTTACTAAAAATAGCAAAAGAGCCAAATTGGCGGACTCCTCCCCCAAAAAATGTGCCAACCGTTACATTCAACGTAAATGGTTTGACGTGGTCACATGTTAAAATGCAACTTAACCATGGCATATAATTTCATACACCATCGCGCGCGCCATTTTATAAAAGATATGGTCATATGTGTTTTTGCATATAACCGTGGGTTGGCTTGTAAAAACCAACGCGCAACCACAATATATAACGGTCATTTTGCAATGAGAAAAAGAACCGGGGGTAAACAAATGTGAAACCAAACCGCGCGTTTTGTATATATATTAAACCATATATTAAATCTCCCCGCGCGTTTTGAAAATGAAATGGTCACATGCGAGTTGCATAAGACCGGGGTCGGGGCTTAGCCCTGGCCCGACCCCCCACCATTCAACCTTCATGTAAATTCAAAATAATTTAAATCCATTCCCCATACAAGGAACAGTACGCGGTATGATGGCTAGTGGAAAATTATGAAGTCGTTGCAAATAGGGAGGTCACCGGTTCGAATCCGGTCGACCCCAACAACATTTTGAAACTTAAACCAATTAGACAAAAATTGGGGTGCCACATGGCAGCCCTTGATTGGGCCACGTGGCACCCTATTATTCGCCAAAATGAGATGCCACATGTCACGATTTAATTCGCCTAGATGTCACCATAACTGCTCGCCACGTGTTAATTGTACCGTCCAGTCACACGCTGCATCAGCCTGCCACGTCAGCCGACACGCAGGATGTTGATGTCAGCATGTGCCACGTGTCACCCATCCATTGGTGACACGTGTCACTTTCCAATTGGTCCAAATATGCTCTAAAATTGCCAAAAATGCATGACACATGTCACGTCCAGAAGCTGCCACGTGTCCTGTACGGTCCTGCCATATCACTGTACGGCCACCACATGTCCTGTACGGCCTGCCATGTCAGCTGTACGACATGCCCAGTCAGCTTCAAAATTTTGCTTGTTTGGCCCAGCGAACAGATCGCGATAACTTCTCCATACGGACTCCGTTTGCGAAAATAAATATACTGCCGGAATCAGGAGAATGAGACGGACGCAATGGTACTGTTTTCATTGCATTCCGAGCACTTTGAAAATTGAGCATTTTTTAGACCCCGGGTCCAGATTCTGATCACGCCTTCCCACTGAAAGGCTTTTGGACCCACAAAAGCTTATAATTATCGATCAGAGTTTAAATACTCTTCTTCCTTCAAGTTATATCATCTGATTCTACTTGAAAAATCCTTTTCGACAATCACCTGGGTACCTTGACATGCCTTGCCCTGCAACTGGCTATGTCCCTCAACCACTGCTCTCTTGCTGCTGCTGACCCACTGTTCTCTCTGCGCTTGGAAGACTACCAGCCTTCCCACTGAGAATCAAGTCCCTCATGTGAACTTCTTTGGCGTCAACAATCCGCTCTCCAATGGTTGTAAAATCTCCTGCGACATCTTGTCACAAGCCACGAAAAACATCAATCTTGAAAATAAATTGATACAAGACTGAAAAATAAAGACAACAAAGTCTTTTTTCTCTTCAAGCAACTGTCGCATCTTGTTCTTCATCAAAGCACATGGTGTTATCCT
Organism: Picea engelmannii; assembly: GCA_009831015.1. Classification (NCBI taxonomy): domain Eukaryota; kingdom Viridiplantae; phylum Streptophyta; class Pinopsida; order Pinales; family Pinaceae; genus Picea; species Picea engelmannii. Next base: position 954,965 of record ML784069.1, on the reverse strand, counting down.
CCATCTCAATGTACTCAAAATGACTTACAAGACAACAACACCATTGACTCAACATAAGTCAAGAAATATGAGCGACATACACAGTCGTTAAGTAAAATCGACACAAGTCGAGACTCATGTGAAATGTTTCAACCTTCCAAAATGAAAAGTCGAAAACATGATAAACAATCATGTTACAAACATGAACCAATCATGACTCATCCATGATGACAATCATCCAGTTCATTGTTTATGCACTTTCAAAACCAAATGCATATGCATAACTCTTCAACTTTCCTTCCTGTAGAAACATAGGTGTTTAAACCCAAAGCATGTGGGTACTAAAGAGCTGAAAATGAAAAGTGTATATGGTTGTAACAAAGTAGACAACATACTCCTCTTTTACATGTTCTTGAATGAGGAGCATAACACAAGTATGCTTACCAAAATAAAAGCATTCACATGCAACTTGCCTCTACCAAAATGATGACAAATTGCTGCCACTTCTCAAACTTCAACAAAAGTGAAATCCTAAGGCTGAAATATGCCTCTATACAGAAAAAAATTCAAGCCTTACTTATGCAAGAAAGCAATCCATTTCTTACCAAACCAACTCAATGGCGAATCCTTCTGCTGAAAGTTGTCTTCTTGTGAATCATCTGGACCCACTTCAATGATGGAATCTCCTCTTCCATTCTTGTCAATCTTTTCACCCAACTGCTTCTTGTGCCTTGGATGAGAGGTTGGATGTAATGTCCAACATTGGTCAATGAGATGACCACTCTTCTGACAATGAGTGCAAATCTTTTGCATTTTCTCTTCAAGTTGCCTTTGCTTGGAAAGTTTCCTGAAAATGGACTTTCTCTTCCAACACTTTGAAACACGATGGTTAAATAGACCACAAAATGTGCATGGTATTTTTCCATTGTTACATGCAGATTTATCATGCTTAATATAATCAAAAGCAACTGAGTTATAGGCAGATTTATACCTTGAACATTCACCTTTATCGCCGCTTTGAGGAGGTGAATCGGAAGTGTAACAAGCTCTCTTTTGAAGACCCTCAAATCTGCTCTTGTCCTCATGGCTGTCACAACCTTTTTGCTTCACACATTTGCATTCATCTTGAATACAAATCTTGCATGTTGAAGAGGTTAAACTTTGAACCAAAGTTCTTGAACTTTCACCTTTGAAACCTTCTTGAGGAGGTGAACTTGAAACAAAAATTGTGCTTGAAACTTTGTCATTAGTTTCCTCAACCTTGGAATTTGTTTCATTAATTCTTTCATAACCAAGACCACAATACTTAGGCCTCTCTTCAACTACAATAGGCTCAACAATGCCTTGTGCATGCTTGCCTAACCCTTTTCCTTCATAGCCCATTTTTAACATTAATTTGGACCCTATTCCTTTAGTGTGGTTTTCAAAAACACCAAGGCAATCTTCTGGAGAGGAATTTGAAGGCAAACTAACATTACATACCTCATGTGCATGCATGTACTTGGTAAGGGTTTCTTTTGCTTCTTGGAGTTGATTTTCCATCTCCTGCAACTTTTCAAGAAGTTGTTCATTCTCCTCCTTCATGGCCACCAACTGCTCTTGAAGGACAATGCTCTCTTCCCTATCTTTCCACAACACATGTACCATATCCTTCATGGTTAGCAATGCATTAAACATTTATTTATCAAAGAAATTAGAATTGGAATATGTAGGAGAGCTATCAATATTTGAAGAATCCTCCATACTTGCAAGATAGCAAACTTTAACACCAAAACTTGCACAAATACCAACAGCTAAATCTCAAGCTATCATTGGCAAATACATGAGCAAACTAAACTGTGCTCTGATACCAACCTGATCTGAAAATAGAAGGCTAACTTGTTATGCTATGCAAGCACCCTCTACCTCATAAATAAATCTTAACAGGACCTTGCTTCATGTGTTAAAATGTGCATATTGGTTTATGTGTTAAGTTCTTGTTTCTTCTTGTCAATGTATGTGTGAGAGGAAATGTTCTTTTAAAAGATTGAATATGTGTTATAAACCACTGAACAACAATAAAAAGTGCAGAAAATAAACACAGCAAAAACAAGATGATAAAGGAGTTCACCCCTCTCTGGGCTACGTCTCCTTGAGCCTCCTTCAATGGACTTGGCTCTTTGGGATTAGTTTGTCAAATGCTCATTACAAGCTGCTTCTCAACTCAAATGGATATACACACTGTACCATTGAGTTCAGAATACATAAAAACCCCAAAAATGACTGTAAAAACTCTGAAAATGGACAATGGCTCATCCAACAATGACCTCTCCTACATGTGGCCTCCAAGCTTCCCTGAGCAAGAATGAGGCAAAAATACCTTTAGAAGTCCTCCAATGGATCTGAAACCTATCCTAATGTGTTCAGAGCATAATAAACAGCCAAGAATGTCTATTCAGTCTCAACAAATGAATATGTGCTCATCAGAGCAATGCCTCCAACAGCTCAAGCACTGAAATGGCCCTGGTGGCCCTGGAAATTCCACGAAGAAAAATCACCTGCAAATGACCTCAGATGGCTCTGAAACCTACTCCATTGGCTCCAGAAGGTCGAAGAGACCCAAAATCGACCAAAAAAAACGTCAAGAAAGGTTTCCTCTAGCTCCAGTTATGCCAATAACAAACTCCCATTCTCTTTTCCCCAAAAAACTCCACTAAATTAGGAGTAGCGGGAGTTATTCTTACTAAAAATAGCAAAAGAGCCAAATTTGCGGACTCCACCCCAAAAAAAAGCGCCAACCGTTACATTCAACGTAAATGGTTTGACGTGGTCACATGTTAAAATGCAACTTAACCATGGCATATAATTTCATACACCACCGCGTGCGCCATTTTATAAAAGATATGGTCATATGTGTTTTTGCATATAACCGTGGGTTGGCTTGTAAAAACCAACGCGCAACCACAATATATAACGGTCATTTTGCAATGAGAAAAAGAACTGGGGGTAAACAAATGTGAAACCAAACCGCGCGTTTTGTATATATATTAAACCATATATTAAATCTCCCCGCGTGTTTTGAAAATGAAATGGTCACATGCGAGTTGCATAAGACCAGGGTTGGGGCTTAGCCCTGGCCCGACCCCCCACCATTCAACCTTCATGTAAATTCAAAATAATTTAAATCCATTCCCCATACAAGGAACAGTACGTGGTATGATGGCTAGTGGAAAATTATGAAGTCGTTGCAAATAGGGAGGTCACCGGTTCGAATCCGGTCGACCCCAACAACATTTTGAAACTTAAACCAATTAGACAAAAATCGGGGTGCCACGTGGCAGCCCTTGATTGGGCCACGTGGCACCCTATTATTTGCCAAAATGAGATGCCACGTGTCACGATTTAATTCTCCTAGCTGTCACCATAACTGCTCGCCACGTTTCAATCGTACCGTCCAGTCACACGCTGCGTCAGCCTGCCACGTCAGCCGACACGCAGGATGCTGACCTCAGCATGTGCCACGTGTCACCCATCCAGTGGTGACACGTGTCACTTTCCAATTGGTCCAACTGTGCTCTGAAAATGCCAAAAATGCATGACACGTGTCATACCCAGAAGCTGCCACGTGTCCTGTATGGTCCTTCCACGTCACTGTACGGCCGCCACGTGTCCTGTACGGCCTGCCACGTCAGCTGTACGGCCTGCCCAGTCAGCTTCAAAATTTTGCCTGTTTGGCCCGGCGAACATATCGCGATAACTTCTCCATACGGACTCCGTTTGCGAAAATAAATATACCGCCAGAATCAGGAGAACGAGACGGACGCAATTGTACCATTTTTGTTGCATTCGGAGAACTTTGAAAATTGAGCATTTTTTAGACCCCGGGTCCAGATTCTTATCAGACAGCCAGGTTGCAGCAGCTTAATGAACTAGAGGAGAAAAGACTAGATTCCATTCAGCAAACAACCATAATTCAACAGCAAAGATCACAATGGCATGACAAAAATATCAAGAACAAGCAGTTCCAAAAAGGTAATGGGGCCCTACTGTATGATTCCTGGTTCAAAGAATTTCAAGGGAAACTGCATACAAGATGGCTTGGACCTTACGAAGTAGACACAGTTTTCCCCAATGGAATAGTAAGGCTCCTCACAATCGATGACTCCAGAACTCCGTTACTTATAAATGGTCATCGGCTCCATCTGTACCAGCAACCTATTTCTAAAGAAGATTTTAAGGCCACATGCATGGCAGACGCCCATTTTCTCTTCGTTGAGGGGGTTTCTACCCCTAATAGCAATTAATTCCTTTAAGTTTATTTTATTTAGTATTAGATTAGATTAGATTTTGTTTACTAATAATCCCTGTCAAGAAATACCATGCTACAATCGATTTTTGTAGATTCCCGATCGAAGCACAGCCACTAGAAGAGGACGATCCCAGTTCAAAGAGACAAGCTTTCACGATGCTGAAACACCATTGTTCAGCACTATTGACTTTCACGATGTTGAAACACCACTGTTCATCACTGTTTACCTTCATGATGTTGAAACACCACTATCAACAATCCGCCCCCTTTCCTTCATTACTGAAACACCAAACTCACACCCTTTTTCCCCATCACGGCTCGACAACCTTTTTGCCACTTTTTCCCACTCCCTCACCATCCTTCATCGACGAAACAACTCTGTCTAGCAATTGTTTGGCCTTTCCCCTTCTGATGTTGAAACACCATTGTTCAGCATTGTTGACTTTTTCCTCGATGTTGAAACACCACTATTCAACACTTTTTTTCTTCCCACTCCCAAAACACTACAGTCCAACATTTCCTCACCATCCTTCATCGACAAAACAACTCCGTCCAGCAATTGTTTCACCTTTCCCCTTCTGATGCTGAAACACCATTGTTCAACACTGTTGACTTTTTCACCGATGCTGAAATACCATTGTTCAGCACTTTTTTTATTCCCACTCCCAAAACACTACAGTCCACCATTTCCTCACCATCCCTCATCGATGAAACAACTCCGTCCAACAATTGTTTCGCCTTTTCTTTTCCGTTGCTGAAACACCATTGTCAGCAACCCTTCATCATTTTCTCCGATGTTGAAACACCACTGTTCAGCACTTTTGACTTTTTCCTGATGCTGAAACACCACTGTTCAACACTTTCGACTTTTTCCCGATGTTGAAACACCACCGTTCAGCACTTTTGACTTTCTTCCGATGCTGAAACACCACTGTTCAGCACTTTCAACTTTTTCCCGATGTTGAAACACCACTGTTCATCACTTACAACTTTTTCCCGATGTTGAAACACTACCGATCAACACTTTTGACTTTCTTCCGATACTAAAACACCATTCCTCAACAGTTCTTCATCCACACCAATTGTTTCATCCTTCTCTGTTGCTGAAACACCAGTCTTTCACCATCGTTTGTCCGCAACCTTCTATGCCCTCAGATTATAGTTCGTCCTTCTAGTCAGCAAACCCTAGACACAATTTATCTATTCGATCAAAGGTCTCCGCCATGACAAGACTACCACGGACAGGCATGATATCTTGTTTGCAGAACAAATCAAACGATAAGGCGAGGCACGTAAATATTATGTAATTCAGTTAGGCTATAGTTAATGAGAAAGATTCTAAGTCATTATGACCATTCAAGTGCAATCATTACTAGTCGTACTTGACGGGAGGGGAAGTACACATCAAATCCGCGATACCATCATTTCACCTGATTTCACCGCCACCATCCCCATTTCACCACCCTTTCACGCATTTAACCACTATTCCTGCATGAAGTCGCTTGGAAAACTCACTCTGTGCAGAGCTGGTACACAAACTCTCGACATTGTATTTTACTAAGCTAGTAGCCATGGGAGGAGCTGTCATACAAAATGAGCCCGCCACCACAACACTGCTCGAACACTATCCAGCAGCGTATCAAATCTTCCAGTAGGTGGGATGGCTCAATTACTTCCACAAAATTCAAGGATATAATGAACAACAAGTCCTACAGCTCACCCAAAATCTTCAGGAGGACCATTCCGTCATCGAAGGGGTCCGAATATCTATAACAGAAGAAGACATAGAAGAGGTCTCAGGCCTCCCCATCGACGACACTCGCATGTTCAGCCGAAAGCATATCATCGGGAATGTTCAGCAGAACTTCTTCCTGCACGAGGAACGAATCGAATTGAAAGGCAGGGGTGTTCAACTCAGTTCATTGCCACCCCCATGGCCGGAAGTCGCTAGATTCATCAAGCATTACTTGACCTGCGAAGGTCAGTATCAGGTAGTTTATCAGCATGACTTCCTTTTTCTTTCTCATTTAAGGCATAACAGACAGGTCAATATAGCCTATTATTTGCTGGGTTGTTTGAAAAATATGGCACATTACTGTAGAAAGGCCAAAGATCCAACCCTGTCACTTACCCACCACCGTCTTGTTCAATTGCTCATCCACAGGGGTTTTGACAAACAAAACCGTCCACTAAATAACCCACCCATAAATAAACCCCCAACCAGCTGCCGAAAATCCTCAAGAGCAGCAGCCGCAAAACCCCCCAGACTTCCCCTAAATACCCAATATCCCGCCCACAGAACCAACCAGTCCAGTCAATTCCCCTACCCCACCAAATCCACCGCATACCCTACCAGAGTCATCCACTCCCGCCCTTCATATTCTCAGTGATGACTCTGAACCAGATAATTCCTCCTACTCCATCATTGAAGAAAGCCCCTCACGAAAATGAAAACAAATCCGCCCCTTTCCACCCTTCTTACGGAAGAAGCGAATAAGAGCCTCAAAAAGGCCACCCTTTATGACCACTACCCTAGATCCCCCACCAATTCGACTGATACCTCGTACACCTCCAACCTCCCCAATCCCGGGATCTTTGCCTATTCCAACCACGGGCACTGAAACACAAGAACCAGATGCCCAGGATACTGTAACATCATATGTCTCACATAAAGTAGCTGAAACACAAGAACCAGCTACCCACTCAGTGGTTGAAACACAAGAACCAGCCATAGCTGAAACAAAAGAAACAACTACAGCTGAAACACAAGAACTAGCCGCTGATATTGACATGGAGTTACAGGAACCAGATGCTCAGACATCATTTGTTTCAAATAAAGTAGCTGAAACAAAAGAACCGGCTACCCATCCAGTGGTTGAAACACAAGAACCAACCACTGACTTTGAAATTGAATTACAGGAACTAGAGGCCCAGAATGCTTCAACACTACCCTCCTCAAACCAAGTAGCTGAAAAACCAACTACCCATTCAGTGGCTGAAACACAAGAACCAACCACTGATACTGAAATTGACATACAGGTATTAGAGGCTCAGGGTGCTGCAACTTTACTTTTCCTACACCAAGAAGCTGAAACACAAGGAGCAGCTCCCATACCAGCAGCTACTCCCCAACAACCAGAAGCAACAATGGCATTTGTCTTGCAGGAAAACGAGTTTTTAAATTCAAAATTGGAAGCATATAAGTAGGAACTAGCCACGATAAAGGAAGCATATGAAAAGGAACTAAATTTGTACACCTTAGGCCGTATAGCAACCTTGTTAGAAAAAACTACAGGGAGCTTGTGTAAAGAATATATGTGTTGCCAATGTGGAGATATTTACTATCAAGCAGGCTACAAGGTGATTCAAGTCCTAGTGCTAGGAGCAGCCCCTATTCCTTCACCTTTTGTAGCCAAGGAAGAACCTACTGCAACACAAGAAACAATAGGCCCTCCCAAGCTTAAGACTGAACCTGCTGCAACACAAGAACCAACAGGCCCTCCCAAGCTTAAAACTGAGCCCTACATTGCAACAAACGAGGCACCTACCTTTGTCAATAAGGTTGTACAGACAGTGCCTATGGAGGAATTTACACCTCCCAACCAGATCAATCTCCCCACTTTCAGGGAACAATCCACTCAAACCTCACCGCATCCCACTACTTCCAATGCTGAAACACAGACTCAGCTATGGGATGAGCACGCATAAATACAAAAATGGAAGAAAGAGTATGCTGAAACTCAAGCTAAAAACCTGCAAGTGCACAAACAAATCTGGATAAATCATACTTACTCAAATTGGGAAGCATTAGAATAGATACGCCAGGAAGCTCGTGACCTTAAGAAGAAGAACAAATAATTGAAAGGCAGAATGGTCTTGGTATTTGATTTGGTGCAGAAGCTACTGGCCACAAGAAAGCCATCTTGCAACTACTCCTTATTCCTTATGGAGAGACTCACATGGTTTTAGATCAAATCCATTATAGAAGGTAAACCCCATGCAGTAATACAACCAACAGATTTTGTCAAAACTTTTGTAGTTACCTCTACCAAGGATCAACACCTCCTCTGTGAGGCATACTTTCATAATGAGGCTATTCCAAAAAATAGGTTGCTAAACATAAATCCCCTTGTTGGGGACATCCAAATTTGAGCATTTACTTCCTTTCTCTCTAATCAGATTTTGTGGCACGATGACTTTTTGGCTGCTAAGTACAATGAAGATAATCGCCTCCTCTAGATTAGACCAAAACCACAGAAGGCAGCCACTTTTATCACAGAATATTATGAGTTCTTAAAACAACCAGGGGTGACTGAACATGTTCAGCAGCTACAATCAGAAGTGCTCCAGGATTGTGAGCACATCATCAGATCCATAGAGATTCCTGCCCTCCAGGCCAATAACCTATTTTGGCAGCAATCCATGGAGAAGAGACAACAGCACAATCCTTTTGGTCCTGCCAACCTAGAAGTAGCAATTTCCAGGATACCCAACTACATCCAGTGTGTTAGACATTGTGCTGAAAATTGGATAGGGTAGCGGTTTTATTTTCCGATTCTCTGGTTGCCAATAGAAAGGTATCAAGTCAGTTATAAGCAGCCTAAGAAAGTAGAAACAACAGCATGGCAAAGATTACAACAGGTGCAAGGGTTCAAAACACCAACGGACAATACCTCCCACAGTTACTGCTTGAGTAACTTACATGATCAGAGTCGGTATCCAGACTCTGATTCAGAGTGAGTTGCCTGAGGACACGCAACACCTTGAGTTGGGGGGGATGTTAGGACCACACAATGTACCTTTTTGCCTATACTTTTTKCCACTATTATACTCTTGATCACCCATATTTAGACTCATACTATCACTTTATCTGATCATCCCAAAGGTATACAACGTCCCTTCTCATTACTATATGTTTAATCTGTTTTGCATAATATTTTACATCACTCTTGTACTTGACCATTGATTAGAAATGCATAAGTGTTCAAAACTGCAGATTAGCATTTGAGGCCTATTGCTGAAACATGGAACTATCCAAGGTCATTGTTGCTGAAACACAGAGATGTCATACAGTCTGAGGTCGCAGATGCTGAAACAAAGAGATGTTATACAGTCCGAGGTCGCAGATGCTGGAACACAGAGCTGTTATACAGTCTGAGGTCGCAGATGCTGAAACACAGAGCCATTACATAGTCCGGAGTTGCAGATGCTGAAACATGGAGCTGTTACACAGTCCAGAGTTACAGATGTTGAAACATAGAGGAAACTGCCAGGACCGACGATGCTGAAACACAAAGGAAGCCGTTACAGTCAACGGTCAACAAAGCACTAACCATCGCTCCTACACAATGTCGACATAGTCAAAGGGCAATTCACATGGCTGAAATAGCCCGCGAATTGCGATGTTGAAACAACATCAGCAGCAACGAGAAGAAGTTGTTACACCAGCCGTAACAACAATACCTCATTCAAATCCTGTAATAGCACTCTGTTGCGCGATACTAGGACATCCTATGCTGGTTTAGAAAGTAGATCCGACTAAAGATATGACTCAGATACACATTGAAATTTATTGTATCAAAGGGGTTCCCTCTTTAAATAAGAGGAAATCATCATTCGAGGGATCCAAGTTTTTATGTATTGAAAAGATTCAGACGAGGGACGTACTTCATTTTCAGACTATAATATGATATTTTGATAGATGAATAAAAGACTGTTTTGAGTATCCGTCTCTAGCATTCTCGTTTCAGGGGAATCTTGTGAGAAGGGAGGGCCCACCTTCATCACAAGATTCACCCATTAGTTTAGAAGTGTGTTAGTACAATATCTTTTTATGATTTGATTAACTTTTGTTTGCTGAAACACTGCTTTTAATGAATTCCGCTTTGCTGAAACACTACTAACTCTGTCTTAGATTATTGAATGAAATTTGTAATTCTTTTTATTAGCAATCTTGTGTGATGATTTTATGAGGCTAGCCAGAGACTGGGTTAAGGGTTCCTGCTCAGACAGGAAGGGATCAGAACATCCTGTTCTCTGTAGATTTCATTCACTTCTGCAAGTGTGCTAGCCAGAGACTGGGTTAAGCGTTCCTGCTTAGATAGGAAGGGATCAGAACATCCTGTTCTCTGTAGATTTCAATTACTTCTACAAGTGTGCTAGCCAGAGATTGGGTTAAGGGTTCCTGATCATAAAGGAATGAATCAGGACATCCTGTCCTCTATAGCTTTCAATTACTTTTGCAAGTGTGCTAGCTAGAGATTGGGTTAAGGGTTCCTCCTTAGAAAGGAAGGAATCGAAACATCCTGTTCTCTGTAAGTTTCCATTATTCCTGCAAGTGTGCTAGCCAGAGACTGGGTTAAAGGTCCCTGCTTAGAAAGGAAGGGATCAGACTATCCTGTTCTATGTAAATCTCAATTTCACAAGTGTGCTAACAGAAATAGGGCTTAAGGTTCCTTCTTAGAAAGGAAGGAACTAGATGGCCTTGTTCTCGGCTAGATAGAGTTAACTTTTTCTGCATTACCGTTTTCATGAAAGAGTGTTGGTACTGAAGTCTCTATTTGAGAGTAAGGGTCTTGTTCTCTGGTTGCAGAATAGTTGTTCATTCCTATTGCAAGTGTTATTTTAATGTAATCCAGGATTCTTAGATTAGTCTTTAAGATCTGCAATAGGGAGGTTGCTTTCCTGTGATTTAATTCAGAACTTCAGTTCACTCAAAGCAAGTGTGATTAGTATAAGTTTCTTTACTACAACTCTAAGTTTCTTTTGGAATTGAGCATATATAGTGCATGGTTATCTTTGAAATAAAAAGACTTCCCTGGGTTGACAATTTATGTATCACTTGATTGTTTGAATCAATTAAGCAATTATAGTGACCAACATTTTGGCATCGTTGCTGGGGAAGATATCTATAGTTTTCAAAAGCACTTATGATTTCTTTTCTTTAGATAAAAATATTGCATGAAAGACCCCAAAGACACTAACCCTACAGGTGGCAAGGGAAAAGGAAAAGGAGGAAGAAAGACTTACATTGACGAGATTTTATCAAAGTCTGAATCTGCTGCCCAACGACCAAACCTTCGAAAACAAAACTCCCAGCCTTCGTTTCAAGCAATTTTCAGAACAGGGAAAGAAGTTTGGAGTCCGGAGACAGTCCAGAAGCCAGTAGGAGACATTGAGGACAGAGCAAGTGCAATAGGGGAGCAGACAGAGGAAAACATGGACGAGTACAATGAGGAATTACATCATGAAGAACAGGCAGGTCCTGAAGGCGAGGTAAAAGATGAAAATTCTTTCTCTACACTAGGATTTCCTATTGCCGATCTCCTTAGAGGAGTAGCCCCCATGAAAAACATTCCACTTTCAGCATTGCCTAATTTTCATGGTTTATCTTCAGAGGATCCTGATGAATTTCTGTTTGAGTTTGATATATTATGTAGGAGTTATGATTACATTTCTAATGCTCAAAAACTGAAGTTATTTCCATCAACACTAAAAGAGAATGCACTAAGATGGTTTATGAGTCTTGGAGGCCATGTAATCACAACATGGGACCAAATGAAACATAAATTCCTGAACAAATACTAGGACTACTACCAAACGAGAGAAAAGAGGGAGGAGCTATTTAAAATGATGCAGAAAGAGGATGAGAATCTAGAAGACTTTGTAGAAAGGCTACAATACAATCTACAAAGATCCAGTCATCCTAATGTAAGTAAGGATATTCTCAAAACTATTTTATTAAAAGGATTAAGGGATTACTGTATAGATATGCCGAACATGCTTGGAAAAGGGGACATATCCAAGGAATCATATGACGAAATTGTCAATTTATGAAAAAGATATTCAAGGGGAGCTTTGAGAAACAGATTAAACAGCAGGGACACCACACTTTCAAGAGTCCAAAAATCATCCAGTGGGGGAGCAACAAGAGCTGAGATAGGTAATTTACTTGAATATTTTAAAAATGAAATGTTAAGCTCTTTTTCCTCACAAATGGATACCCTGCAGATTAAGAAAAAGCAAGCAGAAGCAGAAGTAGCCTTGTCCATATTTTGTTCTCAATGCAGAGATAATCACCCAAGAAGAGAATGTCCACTAGACAAAAAGCCAATATGGACTATCTGTGACAAAGATCATGATACCCAAAATTGTCCATCTTTACCAGGGATCAAGGCAGAATTACAACCAACGGACGAAGAAGCTGAAGATGTCTATCTGATGACACAAAGGAGACAATGGAAACCGCGGGGACAAGGTATGAACTCTAACATTCCATTTGTGTCTTCTAATCGTTGGAATAATTATTCTTCTTTCAATCAAATGAGTTACCCCCCCTACAATCAAATGCAATATACTAATCAAATGAATTACCCATCCATGCAACAAACTTACCCACCCATGCAACAAACTTGCCCACCCATGCAACAAAATAACCCACCCTTTGTTGATCCCTCAATGTGGACCTCTTGGCCTCCACAACAACAACAACCATATCAGAATCAATGGAATCAGAATTGGAGAGGAAAACAACCCCCCTTTCAAAACCAATTACCTCAATTCTCACAACCACTCTCCTTACCATCATGTACTCCTCAAAACAATCAAACGATGAGACCCCAACTACCTGTGCAACCTAAACCCAACCTGAATAATAAAGTTGTGCAGTGCATTGATATTTATAACCAGCCTACACTTTCCCTTCTCCCTGCACAATGCAATGATATTCATCTTCGATCTGGGAGAATAGTGGAACCTACCATAGCTGATGTTACCTCTTCTGATAAAGAGGAAACAAAAGAGCATGATGTACCTGAAAAGGTACAATCATCCTCTAACAATGTTGTTGAAACAACAACACCACCATTTCCTGAGCGTTTAGCCTTAAATAAAATGCTTGAACCACCAGCCTTTAATCTTCTAGGGAAATTACAAAATTTATATGTTAAAATTCCTCTACTACAAGCACTCTGCGACGTACCTATCTATGCTAGGACAATGCGAGATATCTGTGTTAAAAAGCCTGGTAGGAAAACTAAGGATCCCCTTACAGTCCATGTTATGGGAGACCTGTCTGCATTAATGTCAGGTAAGACTCCCCCAATCAAATATGGTGATCCTGGCCACCCTACTTTTACCGTACAAGTTGGAAAAACAATAATTCCTCGAGTCCTAGTAGACCTAGGTGCAACCATCAATATCATGACTTTAGAAATCTTACAACTGTTAGAATTACAAAATGAAGTCAGAGAGACCCCAACTATCCTAGAATTGGTTGATCGATCCATAATTAAACAAGAAGGAGTCATTGAAGACCTCAGTATCTCTGTGGAATCCTAGAATTATCCAGTTGACTTTACAGTGCTGCAACCCAAAACAAAGTTGGGGGGCCACCCTCTAATTTTGGGTAGACCTTGGCTAGCCACAACAGATGCTTTTATTAGCTTTAGATCAGGGTCAATAAAAATTTCAAATGGTTATGAAACTAAGTAGCTTACACTCTATCCTCATGTTACACCCTTGGCTAATAATGATAATTCTGTATGGGTAGATTTTGAGGATCAACCTACTCAACCTCTTTTGACTATCGGATAGGCTTTAAGTCTGAAAGACCCTACTGAGGATGAAATTATCAATAATTTTATTTGCGAGCCCTCCTCTATCACTCCAGAAATTCATAATCAATTAACTGCACTATTGGAGTCTGATAATCAAGAAAACCTCAATTCGGGAAGCCCACTTCAAACACCTAAAACCATCTCCTCCAAAAGCATACCAGTCGAAATTGAACCTCGAAAAACATTGAATATAAACCCTCATTTGACAGATGCTGAAACACAACAGTTAATGAAGTTACTTTGGGAAATAAAGAAGCATTCGCATGGGATTACACAGACATGAAGGGAATCTCCCTTGAATTATGTACTCATAGAATATATATTAACGAATATTGTCGACCAATCTGTCAACCTCGACGATGAATGAACCCAAATTTAAGAGAAATCCTTAAGGAAGAATTTCAAAAATTGCTCAATGCAGGGTTTATTTATCATATATCAGACAGTGAATGGGTGTCCCCATTGGTAATAGTTCCTAAGAAGAACGGAAAATGGAGAGTATGTGTGGATTATAGAGATTTAAATAAAGCCACTCAGAAAGATCACTTTCCATTACCATTCATTGATCAAGTGTTAGATAATTTGTCAGGGAAGAAATTTTTCTCATTTTTAGATGGTTTCAGTGGGTACAACCAGATTAAAATTGCACCTTAAGATCAAGATAAAACCACCTTCACCAGTCCTTGGGGAACCTTTTCCTATAGAGTCCTTCCATTTGGACTATGTAATGCACCAACAACCTTCCAAAGGGAAGTTTTAGGAATCTTTTATGATATGCTTAATGACTCTATGGAAATTTTTATGGATGAATTTACTCCTTATGGTGTTTCTTTTCAGGAAGCACTGGAAAACCTTGAGAAGGTACTTAAACGATGCATACAAGCCCAACTCTCCTTAAGTACAGAAAAATGCCATATGATGATGAGTGAAGAATAGTGCTTGGACATTTTATCTCATCTCAAGGAATTCAGGTAGACCCATCCAAAATACAAGTCATTAAGGATATTCCTACTCCCAAAACCCAAACAGAGGTAACAATATTTCTAGGACATGCTGGATACTACAGAAGATTTATTAAGAATTTTTCCAAAATATCTTCTCCCCTGTTTGTTTTACTGATGAAAAATGTTGAATTCAATTGGACTAATTTTTGTCAAGAAGCATTTAATACACTTAAACATCAGTTATCTACAGCTCCTATCCTTAGAGGACCTGATTGGGCACTCCCCTTTCACATATCCTCCGATGCTTCAGACACTGCTATAGGAGCTGTCTTGGGACAAGAAGAAAATCATCTCCCTTATGCTATATATTTCATCAGCAAGAATATGTCCCATGCTGAACTCAATTATACAGTCACCGAGAAGGAATTCCTAGCAGTTATCTATGCAATTAATAAATTTAGACATTACATTACTGGCTATTCTAATTTTGTCCATACTGATCACTCAGCTATCAAGTACTTAATGAATAAACCTATCACAAATGC
>ML784069.1:921681-939464 GCA_009831015.1 Picea engelmannii | reverse complement strand
CTCACTCACCTTGGTATGCAGATATTGCTAACTACTTGGTTGCAGGGAAGTGTCCATCACATCTATCCTACCGAGAGAAAAAAAGTATTATTCATCAAAGTGCTCGGTATAGTTGGATAAGTGGGTACCTCTTCCATATAGGAGTTGATCAAGAAATCCAAAGGTGTGTTCGAGAAGATGATCTATATAACTTGTATAACAAAGAATAATAGTTCTCCCTTGCACCACCCTGCCACCCTAGTTTTGCAGGCTACAAGAAGATGGAAGCTACAACTCCCTGTGTTTAATAACCCACTTCAAACTTTTGAGGAAAACAGTCCTCCCTACCACCTCCCTACCACCCTGAAATATAAATATTTGTTTTTCACAACTTTATCATAGTGATACAACATTTATTTATGGCTTACCAGTCTCATTACTGTTCTACTACATTGCTCTTCCCTTCCTGCATCAGTGTCTCTCTCCTTGCATCCGCTACTTTTTTTGTTCTTCTCTGAGATATTCATTTCTGTTCCTTTCTTATTATGTGCTTCATCTCTTGCACACCACATGGTTCTACATGCATGAAATATACTCCATAGTCGTACCCAAATCTTCTATGTTCTGTGTTTTTATACTCTCTGTGCACCTTCTGCATCCTCCATGCGCAATACGTTTGCATGCTCTTCACAACATCACTGTTCTACCCCACAGGCTGTTCACTTCAGCTCTTCTTTACTCCTCCATGGATTTACAACAGAATCACATCACAACTCTATTCTGCATGCATTTCCCACGTCAAGTCTTCTCTTGATCATCATGGAAACTCTCCATCTTCTCTGGTGGTTCCGTTGCCTGTGAATTCATCATTAGTGGTCGTTATGTTGAGATTCCTTAGCTTCTATGGCAGTCAAGACTTTTCATATTATCTGTCAGTTACAGTCAATCATCTATGGATTATTTAGCTTATAAGCCCCTTCCTTCACATGACCACCGACAGTGACCAACCGCCTATTCAGAAGGCACTTCCCGATCTCGATCTAGTGAGAGATAGCTCCTTTTTGTGACATTACCTTGGGATATGAACTTCATGTCACCACATGATTGCAAGCCCATCCATGAAAAATTAAGGCCCTAGCATGTTTTGGCCCCGCAATGGAGCATGACCATCGATTTCACAATCTTGACAGTGCTCTTGAATGGAGGGTTCAGATCTGTCCTCTCGATTCCATGGACCATATCTCGCCTACATCCATCAACGACTGAGGTTTCCTTCATGATCCAGGCTATGGGAGTTTAAACTCTCAAGCCCTGTTGTTGATGAATGAATATCTTTCGAAATGGAATATATGTTGAAATATGTCCTCTTCAATTGATGGTTTTTCCTTCTTTCCTTTATCCACATGTGATTCTTAGTCTCATCGAGAAAATGATACAAATCCCTCCAAACCAACGCATGAGATGGATTTTGCGATCCAGGCTCTAGGCTCAGGGAGTTTCAATTCTCAAGTTCTCATTTTCTCTCGGAGCATTTCACCCGGAGTCCACGATCCAATGATGTGTGTCCCTCTCAGATCAACGATTGAGATCTCCTTCGTGTCACTAGACTTCAGATATTTCAATTCTCAAACTCTCATTCATCCTTCCTTTTCTTTTTCCTGGAGTTGACAATCCACTGATGTGTCTCCTCTTTAATCCAATGACTATCCTCTTCTCTGGCACTTCGGGTCTTTGGGCAAGTACTAGTGGTAAAAATCTTGAATAAAAACTCCTAGAGTGACGTAACTCTTGCATCAGTCAATGATGTGTCACGAGTCGAGAAACTGCCATGTGTCTCTCAGATTTATGGTTTCCACATCCCTGAAATCTCAAATCAACTTGACACTTGTCATTTTCTGATTGTGCCACGTGTCCTTTCTGACATAGTCTGCTGACATGGTCTACCATATGTCCTTCTCGAATCAATGGTCCTCGTTCTCCCTTTGATCGATGGATGTGATCAAATCGTGATTTCCTACAGTGAGTTTCCTCGAAACTCCCAACTCACGAAACTCTGAAATGATTCATATTAGATAAATGGTCGAGCTCTCTCAGTGATTTGACAGCATAAATCATTTCGTGACTTTGCATATCATGATTTTCTACAACTATCACCTTTGACTTTCCTTATTTGTGAGTCATCAAAATGTTGATCTCCCACGACATGTCCTCTAGATTCAACGGCTTAGATCTCATCGTGATTTCACATTTCACAGAGTTGGAGGTTGGGTCACCTCTATTCTCCCGATTCTCGAATTCCCGATATCCACGAGTGCCAAATCAATAGCTCACACTCCCCACGAAATAAAAATTCAGATCTTATCATGATTTCACATTTAGTGACTATGGATTTTGGCTCACATCTACTCTCTCGATTCCCGAATTCTTGATATCCACGGGTGCCAAATCAACAGTTCGATCTTCCCTCAGAATGATGGCTCCTATCTCTCGAGTGATGGATAGATTCTCGACCTTATCCTCTTCATAGTTTTACTGAATCTAGCAGTGCACAACTATCTGTGTTTCTCCCTCCAAGGATTTTTGTGGTCTGTTTAAGTTCATGTGAACGCTATCTCTCCTGATCTTTGAGACAATAATTTCTCATGATCTTCATCATTCCCAATGCTATAATTGCATCTTTCCTGTTTGTCGTCATTACACACTCTGATCTTGCCATCAATGACAAGCACACTTATCTTGTAAATATGCTAACAATTTCAAGTGATGTGGTTTTCTTTGAATAATAGTGATGACTCATTCTTCATTTGTGGATAATAAAAAATAATGATGCTTAAGGGGAAATTAAAAAAAGATCAAAACCATAACAATAATATGATTATTAACATTTCTACATGGACAATATGTCATTTGCAAAAATTGAACCTAGGTGGAGAGGACAACGACCATTCCTTCTGATGCAGGAGCATCATATAAATCAAAAGAACGTGCCTAGACAAAGGGGATAGTTGGACGCACAGATGCAATTAAATACATTTTTTTGAAAACGTTGTGAATTTTCAAAATCTGAAACATTAATGTAATGGATGGGAGGAAAGTGCAGTTTCATTTATGCCTCAGAGATCCAAACTGATTTTGGAGCGTATGTTCCTATCCGTCAGATGTAATAGGAATTTATTTGTGTTTAATGCAAGTAGGTAGATTTAAATGATATATTAGACAGTTTTAGGAGCTTCGAAGGGAAAATGGATGATAGAAACCCTCAACCCTTGTATCATTGTAACATAATTCAGAATTCGTAAGTTGTAGAGCTGTAGAGGAGAACAAAGAATTTTATGCATTCTAGATGTTGTTATTTACCATGTATAGGAGCACTGGAATTAATAGAAGAAATCTTTGATTCCAATATATGTTTTTTTTATGGTTGTTGGAAACACCTATTGAATGGTATGTTGCAGGCTAGTTTATATTCTCTGTGTGCATTTTATTTCTCACGGAACAATGGCTCACAGAACAAGATCCAATGTCTCACATAACAATGGCCATTGGATCTTGTGGAACAATGGAAGGATTAAGACTGAGTGTCTTTCAACACTCTTAAGCTCAAGAAGGATAGTGACCATCAGATCCGGATCAAAGAGGGATGTTGATCTCATATGTGAATTCTCATATCGGAGTTGGGTGAATGAAGTGACCAGTGGTTTGGGTCAAGTGTTGTGGATTTCTGATTGGAAAAATCCCAATACAACGAGGGCCATTGGATCAAGGGAGACACACATCCATCGATCTCGTTGAATGCACGATTTCAGAGTCAAGGATTTGTAGAGGGAGAGGAACGACTGTTCATTGTTCTCTCAAGTTGCGAAAGATGAAGACTCGTGTGAACAGGTGGCCAGGACCCACTCCATAAGCGGAGTAAACAGAGGTGATAGGTGGCATGTACCCATCGTTTTGGGTGGAGTCAACCTTCATTGACATATCGCGTTTCAGGGATTGACAAGGGAAGAGCACAAGATTTTGGCGCTCCAACTCACGAAGTTGAGAGTTGCGAAAGCTGCTTGCGTTAAGGCTTGTCTATGGTCATATTAGAAAAGGGGCTGAAGAGGGGGCTTACACCTTTATCCCATTCGTAATTTCATGTTTCGGCTATTGCTAAGGGTTGTGGCATTTTATTCGAAGTGCCCAACTCATGAGACCCAAAATCCTTTGCCGGCTTAAACAAGGAGTTCAGTTAACCCTTGCCATGGTTTAGAGAAGATCCTGTGTGGATCTCGGCCTAAGGGTAGGCAGTCTGCACCAATTGTGGTATCAGAGCCTAGAAAAAATTCTTTTCTTTCTACAACAGAGAGAAAAGAGGAATTTTATAGCCATGCTACCGAGAAGAAGAGAAGGGCCCATACCTAATCCAACAGTGGAAAGAGAAATGGGTGAATTACGTGCTAGACTTTATTCTATGGAGACATCACAGAGGCAAAAATTTGATGTTGGGGATATCAGAGAAAGTTGAAAGAAAAAATGAAACTAAAAACAAAGGAGAATAATTTGCAGTCGAAGATTCTGTAGAAGAATTCCTATTCTATGTTGTTGCAAGGATATGTTCTAGGAAAAAAATGGACATTCCAATGTATGAAGGAAACCTAGATTTTGAAGATCTTCTAGAATGGATTAGAGCTCTAGACAAACACTTCGACTATGAGGATGTCAAGGAAGAAAAGAAAGTAAAACATGTCGTTACTATAATTAAAGGGCATGAAACACTGTGGTGGGATGAGTTGCAGAATAACAGACATTGCAAGGGAAAGAAGAAAATAAAGAGATGGGATACAATGGTTGCAAAAATGAAAGCCAAGTTTATACCCAGGGATTATCAAATAAATCTATTTCGTAGGATGTAGAATTTGAGACAGAAGATGATGTCAGTGAAAGAATACACCAAAGAGTTCTATAGGATAAACATCAGAGCAGGTCATCGGGAAAGTGATGATGAGAAAGTTGCCAGGTATATGATGGTCTACAATATGACATTCAGGACGAGATGAGCATGATGACCATCCAAACCGTAGAAGATTCTTATCAGATGGCTCTAAAAGATGAAGAGAAACTGAGCCGAAAGTAAGGTTGGTCGAGGCAGAAGTCAAAGCAGAGGAAAGCTAATTGCCCAGGACAGAACTCAGAGGAGGAATCTCACAGGGGAGGCAGTATGTTGATATAAATACTTTTCCTCGAGCCAGAGGAAGAGGAAGAAGTAGAGGAGGTGAAGTGAAATGATTTGTCTATGGAAAAATCGAACATAAACCCTATGAGTGTCTAGATAGGAAGAAAGGTGTTGAAAATCACATTGCTAAAGCTCAAGGATGGAATGTTGAGGTAGAGGATGTTGAGGGTGGAAGATCTTCAATGATGCAGAAAGTTCTCTTGAAACCGGAGAAGGAGCCAGAGAACCCAGCCCAAAGAAATAGTTTGTTTCGAACTACTTGCAAAACCAAAGACAGGGTATGCAAGGTCATAGTGGACAGCGGTAGCATAGATAATATTGTATCTATAAAAATTGTATAAATGTTGGAGCTGGAGACTGTTGTGCATCCAAGCCCATACAAAGTTTCGTGGCTACAAAAAGGACATCAGGTAAATGTCACTAAACAATGTTTAGTTGAATTTAAAATAGGAAGATATAAATATGATATATTATGTGATGTCATTCCCATGGATGTTTGTCATCTACTTCTAGGTAGACTGTGGCAATATGACATAAATGCGGTGCATGATGGGATAAAGAACACATACACTCTGGAGAAAAATGGTAGGACACACATGTTGTTGCCAATTAAATATAAAGAGGTGAAAATAGAGACGAGAAACACTATACTTCTCATGAGTGGGAAGGAACTTCTTAAGGAAGTCAAGAAGAAGGAAGACACACAATTAATTTTGGTTAGGAAGCCCATAATTGTTTTGAATGGCACTAGGATAGATGATTTACCAGAAGAAATCTAGGAGTTGTTGGAAGAATTTATTGATATAGTAGTGGACGAACTACCTTGTTCATTTCCACCTATCAGGAGTATAATCCATCATATAAATCTTATACCTGGAGATAATTTTCCGAACAAAGAAGCTTAAAGGTTGACACCGCAGGAGAATTAAGAAGTTAAGAGACATGTCTAGGACTTAATGGACAAAGGATTGATTTGAGAGAGCTTGAGTCCATGCGTTGTTCCAACAGTGATTAACCCAAGGAAGGATGGTGGATGGAAAATGTGTACAGAATCAAGAGAAATAAACAAAATTACCATCAGGTACAGGTTCCCATTACCAAGGATGGATGACTTGATGGATTGCTTGAGTGCAGCAAAGTGTTTTTCAAAGATTGATTTGAAAAGAGGATATCATCAGATTAGAATGAG
The DNA here is from genome assembly GCA_009831015.1 of Picea engelmannii. NCBI lineage: Eukaryota > Viridiplantae > Streptophyta > Pinopsida > Pinales > Pinaceae > Picea > Picea engelmannii. Next base: position 933,084 of record ML784069.1, on the reverse strand, counting down.
AGAAGGTGGTGAATGGAAGACAAAATTCAAGATGAATGAAGGGCTATATGAATGGATTGTCATTCCATTTGGCTTGACAAATGCACCCAATACTTTCATGAGGTTGATGAATGAGGTCCTGAAGGATTTCATTGGGAAATTCGTCATTGTATATCTTGATGATTATTAATTTTCAGCAAAACTGAAGCAGATCATTTGAATCATTTAGTTGTAGTGATGAGAAGGTTATAGCAAGATAAATTATTGATCAACATGAAGATATCATCATTTATGAGGACATAACTCATTTATTTGGGTTTTGTTATCTCTACAAATGAATTGAAAATGGATCCTAAAAAGATAAAGGTGATTAAGGATTGGCCATCATCGAAGAGCGTGTTTGAAGTTTGAAGATTCCATGGTTTGGATAGATTCTATAGGAAACTCATCGAAAAATTCAGTGGAATTAGCACACCAATGATGGATATGGTGAAGAAAAGACAAATATTTTCACTATACAGAAGAAGACGAGAAGAGCTTCAACCTGCTGAAGAAGAAGATCAGTGAGCAACCAACTTTGGTTTTGCCAGATTTCAGCAAGACATTCTAGGTCAGGTGTGACGTGAGTGGATTTTCCATTGGAGCAGTCTTAAGCCAAGACAACAGGCCGGTCACGTATTTCAGTGAAAAATTGAATGAAGAAAAGATTAAGTACTCCACGTATGACAAAGAATCCTACGCATTCATACAAGCACTAAAGAAATGGAGGCACTATTTGGTTCCAAAAGAGTTCGTTTTGTACAGTGATAATCATGCTTTGCAATTCATGACTCGACAGGAGAAGTTTAACCAAAAACATGCTAAATGGGTTGAATACATGTAGAATTTTAATTTTGTGATTAAGCATATTTCTAGAACTGCTAACAAAGTTGTTGACGCTTTTAGCAAGAAATGTTAGCTTATGCAGGAATTTAGAGTAAAGAATTTGGGTTTTGATAACCTCAAAGAAATGTACGGGGATGGTACGGATTTCAAGGAGGCATATGAGGCATCTGAGAATCCAATTCTTAGGGACAGAAGCCAATGGATAGAGTACATGATCCAGGATGGACTATTGTTTAGGGAAAATCAACGATGTATTCTGAAATGCTCCATGAGGGAGAATTTATTGAAGGAAAAGCATAGCAGAGGATTGGTCGGGCACTTCGGCCATGAAAAAACACTCTCAAAGTTGAATAGATCATATTAATGTCCAGGGATGAGGACAGATGTGAAGAAATTTGTGGACAGGTGCAGAATTTGTTAGCACATGAAGGGAAAAAGGAAGAATGCAGGCTTATCTCAGCCATTACCCATACCTGAAAGGTCATGAGATGGAGTGAGGATGGATTTCATATTAGGACTGCCAAGGACATAGAGGGGATATGATTCAATATTTGTAGTGGTAGACAGATTTTCAAAGATGGAACATTTCATACCATGCCAGAAAACCAGTGACGCAACTCATATTGCAAACCTGTTTTTCAAGGAAGTCATCAGACTTCACGACTTGCCAAGGAGTATCATTTTTTATCAAGATACCAAGTTCGTAGGACATTTATGGAGGAACTTATGGAAGAATATGGGGACAAACTTGTCTTTTAGATCAACATAGCATCCTCATATGGATGGACAGACAGAGGTCGTGAACAGGATCTTGGGAGATTTGTTAAGGACCTTAGTGACTAAACACCACAGTCAATGGGATCACATTCTGCCACAGGCAAAATTCGCTTACAATGATTCATTCAATAGAAGCACAAGGCAAAGTCCATTCCAAATTGTATATGAAATGCAACCAAGGGGAGTCTCAGAATTGAAAGAAATAGAACAAGTTGATTGCTAGTGGAGAGGACTTTGCAGAAGGAATGAAGGAGATTCATAGCAGAATAAAGGAGAGATTGCAGAGTTCAAGTCAAGAGTACAAGCATAGAGAAGATCAACACAGGTGAGAAATTCAATTTGAATATGGTGATTTGATTCTTGTGCATTTGAGGAAGGAAAGGTTCCCAAGGGGAACATACAACAAGCTACAGATGAAGATAATTGGACCGTGCAAGGTCATAAGAAAATTTGGGCCAAACGCATATGAGATTGAATTACCCGATGGGATCGGAATCTCACCGATATTCAATGTCACAGATTTGTACCCTTACAGAGCTAAAGAAGAAGGAGTAGAATATGAACAAGAAAATATTCAATGGACAAAACAAATGCCTGTAGCTGAAAAGCCACAGATGGAAAACATAATTGAAAAGAGGATTAGCAGAAAGACTAGGAGAAAAGAGTATTTTGAATATTTGGTCAAGTGGAAAGGACATCCAATTGAAGATGCTAGCTGGGAGAGTGAAGCAAAAATTCAAAGACATGGACAGACCGTGCAAGAGCTCATGAGCAAGAGTTCATGAAAATTTTCAAGAAAGGGATTATGATGCAAGAGCATCATATAAAGCAGAAGCACGTGCCTAGCCAAAGGGGATAGTTGGATGCACATATGCAATTAAATACGTTTTTGTGAAAACATTGTGAATTTTCAAAATCTGAAACATTAATGTAATGGATGGGAGGAAAGTGCAATTGCATTTATGCCTCGGAGATCCAAATTGATTTTGGAGCATATGTTCCTATCCGCCAGATGTAATAGGCATTTATGTGTGTTTAATGCAAGTAGGTATATTTAAATGATAGATTAGACAGTTTTAGGAGCTTAGGAGGGAAAATGGATGATAGAAACCCTCAACCCTTGTATCATTGTAACATAATTCAGAATTCATAAGTTGTAGAGCTGTAGAGGAGAACATAGAATTTTATGCATTCCAGTTGTTGTTATTTACCATGTATAGGAGCACTGGAATTAATAGAAGAAAGATTTGATTCCAATCTATGTGTTTGTTATGGTTGTTGGAACCACCTGTTGAATGGTATGTTGGAGGCTAGTTTATATTCTTTGTGTGCATTTTATATCAATGAGATTTGTGTGTGTGTGCTCTAGAATTCTATGTTGAATGTTTGAATTCTGGATAAGGGGAGAATGAGGTTCAATTTTTTCTCTTTCTGAGAACTCCTACAAAGAGTGTAGTGGAGGGTCCACAAGAAGTACGTCGACCAGGCTATGAGTTTCATCTCAGAACTCTTAGAGAAGATTCAAATTGTGTTTTTATAGGCTGAAGTGTAAGATTAGCTCAGATCCATGCAAGGTGTGCATAGGCTGGGTGAGGTCTGGAATTTTACCAACTCAAGAGGGAGATTGAGAGAATGTTGTTGCAAGAGGTGCACAAAGTCGAAGACCCAGATAACCATAGGTTATTTGAAAATTTTTGCAAGGAGTGCATACAGGGACCCTTTTGGAAGCCTTGAGTTGGAAAGCGAAATCTCAAAAGGGATAGAACCTCTGAAGTGTTCAAAGAGAGGCAGAGGTCGAAATCGTCTCAAAAAAGTAAAGTTCTGGAGGGAGGATGTCAAGTCATTTGTCCAGAAGTCCTTGAGAAGTTGAAACGGATGGTGGAATCGCTTCAAGAGGAAGTGCCAAAGTTTCGTGAGCCATTGGATCTTGTGGAACAATAGAAGGATTAAGACTGAGTGCCTTTCAAAACTCTTAAGCTCATGAAGGATAGTGACCGTCAAATCCAGATCAACGAGGGTCGTTGATATCATATGTGAATTTGCATATCGGAGTTCGGGGAATGGAGTCACCAGTGGTTTGGGTCGAGTGTTGTGGATTTCTTATCGGCAAAATCATGATACAATGAGGGTCAGTGGATTGAGGGAGTGTTGGCAACCAATTCACATTTTTCCATTGTCTTATAAGCTGCCTACACCAATGTTTTGCAAACATCAATTTTTTCGTCGCAATTCTCAAATAAACGACACTTTTATTTTTGTGACATTTACACATTTACCTTCGTTTTTGTTTTCATGACTGTAAGCGTGAAAACTTGGTCTTTCATAGTCGCATTAGAATCATTATTGAACTTTCATTATCCTTCTTGTTGATATGCCTATTGAGCTTACTTTTTACTTATCATTATACAATTGGCAAAAATTTTTGATCTGTACTCTTGAGACATTCTTGGATTGATTGTGTGACTTTGTCTCATTGAGTTTGTAATGCATTGGAATTTGGATTTACATGTTCTTTGATCAAATTACTTTGCACATTGGTTTCATAAGATATATAGGTGTTATGGTTAAACCTTGATATTTTTCATTTGATATGACACCTAGTTCAAAACGCATTGGTACCTCTCTTAAACTCTTGATATGAATTGATACAACACATGTCACATTGGTTAAACACTTGGTATTGATTTCAATTTGTATGATTGGTTTTAAAACTATGATATAACCATTGTGTGCGTTGATTAATACACTTACCATTGGTTTGATTGGTCGGGCATGTGACATGATTTTTAAAACTATACAATAGTGGGTTGAACAACTATAAGTTGGCGGTTGTACCTTGGAAATAACTATTATGCATGGCAGAGATAAGCTCCACCACCTTCGCATGATGTCATTAATGTCTATCTCTTATCCCTATTTTACCTCTGTTAGCTCGGGTAACCCTTCGTGCACTCTGCTCTTGTGTATGCTATGATCAAAACCCTGGCTCATTCACCATGTGTTTGGCTCCATGGAACTGGTGGTGCGAATTGAGTCGAACGGTAGCCAAGCCTTGCTACTATTCGACAATGCATGGAAGGACTTAGAGAGTAACAATTGGCTCACCTTTGTACAACTATTTAAGGGTTTTAATTTATTTGTGGCACAACAGTTCACTCTGACTTTTGATTGCTGTAGAGCCAAGGTGGGTGACATTCAGTTGGAAATTAATGAGGAGTTTATTAGTTCTGCTACAGGGTTACCATCCTCGGGCTAGAGTTGGTTTAAAAACTCTAAGGTTGAGGAGGTGCCATGGCCGCTACTATTCGTCTTGCAAAAGGTCACATCTTGTGATAGAGGTATGCCCATATCGGTGCTTAAACCACGATGGCATGATATTTGATGGTGGTCAAACAATTCGTGACCTGTGAGGGTCGATATGGACTCGTTTTTCTCTACCACCTGCATTTGTTAATGAATTTTATGGGATAACCGTTGAATATGCCTTTCTACTTCCAGCATAGCCTATATAAAATGTCGAAAAGGTTTAAAAGGGAGAAAGCCGATAGTATCCTGTTCCACCATGGCTTAATCAGACTTATCATTGTTCATCACTTAAGTCTCCATGGTGATAGCTGGCGAGATTTTATCGCCCGAAACAGTTTTGATGATACATACCCTATCCAGGTTGACAAGCCTGTGATTAATGAAGCTAAGGTCGGGCCACCCGTGCCCTTCCATGTCCTACTGCCCTCTCCTAAGCCTTCGATCGACCCTGATATTGACTTACCAGACGTTATAAATGAGAAGGCTGAGGCTATAAAAACTCCTGTGAGAAAAAAGATTAGAGGTAACCCTACTGTTGATGGCAAAGGAAAGAAGAATGCTCTGCTTATCTCGAGAATTGCTAGAAATAAGCCTAAACCTAGTGTTGAGCAAAATCCCATAGTCCTTAGTGAGGATTTGGACTCTGACATAGAACGTTTCCTAGCTAGTGAGTACCCTTACTCACAGGGTCTATGCTCTGAGCCACCCTATGACTTCTTTTCGAATCTTCCCCCTTTCCTAAGAAACAATCCCAGTTACCCAGGGATCAAACTACCTAACGACACCCTCGGCAATATAACCAAACCCTCACCTACACTTTCGAAGCCCACACAGTTGTCCTGTGACCAATGTGATGTGTGGTTGGAACGATACTATTTAGACGTTCATGTGCTTCAATCGAAAATCAAATCGTTGGAGAACCAAGTTGCAGTGTTGACCAGCCAAAGGGAAAAGCTTCAAGCAACTGATAGGAAGCAGAGGACTACTGGTTCCATCATTTTTTGGAATGTTGAAATGGCTATAGCTGTTGTTAACTCCAAATTGTCATGATCAAGCCGTTTGCTCATCATACAAGTATGAATTTTGATATCATTTTAGTTTTGTGAATGACCAGGATTAATATAATGATTTGAATTTGGTTTTCAAATAGCTCTGTCTATCATTTGAAATGGGTATGTCATAATGTGTTCATCCTGCACATTGTTTTCACTTTGCTAAAAATAAATGAAATTTCGATTTGGATACACGATTTGCTCATACCCAGTTTAGCCACTGATAGATTTTCATTGGATTTGATTTGTTTGTCTGTTAAGTTAACAAAATCAATGGTTTGCTTTCAAGTGAGTTTGTTTGTATCCAATTTGAACATGAAGCTTTTCATGCTGAATTTAGAGCACGATCATGTTTGATTTGGTATAAATTCGTTATGGTTAGATTATATCGGCTCTAATTCAGTTTGTATACCGTGATTTTGGAGCAACTTCGTGTGTTTAAATTGATATAATCTTCTAAATCGGGAATACAACTCTGATTAACAATGATTTGGAAATAACGACTCTGTTTCATATCAAAACAATGTTTTCATTCGAGCTTGTGAAAATATGCCCGAATCGTGGAACAGTTTTTTATTGACGACAACTATGTTAAACCCCATCTGTTTGATTTGCTTGATTGGATTGTTGTGTATCTTCAGTTAGCATGATTGATTTTATCAGTTGTATTCATATCAACAATAGACTTGATTGCATCTCTGTTAATTTTAATTTTCAAACGATTTTGTTAACTTAGACCAACTTATGTCATTTTTGTCAAATTTGTATGAGGAAATTCAGGTAATAGTCGTTTCAAAATGAATTCAAGAAATGATTTCGTGAATGATTTTTTCTTCCCCCATTTGCAATAAAAAATGATTGGATAATTCTTACGAATTCCGTTACCAACTGATTGATCCCATTATGATTTCGTTTGTGGATATTTACGCGCCAGTTTTGATTTAACTCGCTCATGGCATGGATCGTTTGTTATACAGTTATGTTGACTTGAAAATAATATTGTTTAGATGCGATCGTGTTTCCTATTGATGAGGCAGCATAGCAATTGCCTATGATTTGTTTTAATTATTTCGATTTTAATTTGATATGAAACGATTCCATTACTATTCGTTACGATTTTGTTCACCCGACTTTGTGGTAACAAACGAAACAGAGTACGCCTATCTCTGTAGTCATTTGATCGATCTTGGTCTTGTTTGATTTCAAAAAAATATAACAATTTCAACTTGAGTGATTCATTTTCAAATAGCTATTGGATGTTAGTTGAATTTAATTCTTTAATAGATTTGAATTGATTTTTATGCTAATTCTGTGTCTGATTTAGACCAGCTATAGAATTGCAAGATTCTATAGCTAGTCTATAGATTTAGATTTCTATCATTTTATTTAATAAAATATCCTCCTAACTTGTTCATTTGAACCCTTTTCAGGTACATCCGAATTGCATTGGACATGTTGGACAATCTAGGAGATATTTGTGTGTTTTAGTTTTATTTTAGGTTCCTAGTTTAGTCAGACTTGGGATATCTTCCCAGATTTTATGTAAACAGTTTTGATAACTTACACAGGGATGTTTTACCCTATGGAAGGTCTTTAAATACTTATTATTTTTGTAATAAGGATCATCCTCACTTGTGGGAGAACCAGGCTATGGATTTATAATACAAACTGAGACAGGAGTTGATGTTTTGCTACATCTTTCGCTTTCATAATATCAATTTTTTGTTTCAAGTTTATGCATGTCAATTTGCAGTTGATTTTAGACTACTTTAGCTATCATAGTCTATTGCAGAATGATGTGATTTAATTAATTTGATCCATATCTGATTTATTTCATTACTTTAAAAATACAACAATTACTTTATTCAGTTAATGAATGACAGATTTCTCTTCTTCATCAATTGAATAATTTCGTATAAGTTTTGCATACGGGTTTATCTAACTGTGAAGATTTATAAATCATAAAATTGTTGTAATTTTTATGTCTTGTTTGTCCTGTAATTATATTGGAAGAGCATTGCAGCTATTGTTTACGAGAATCTCCTGGACAATTCGGTGTGGGTTTCCTCCCTCCAATCAACTAAGACAATCATCATACACAGGAAAAATCTGGAGCATTTTTCCAGGTCAGTTTGTGATTTATTTTCGTTAATTTTTTTAGTATAATTTAAGTAGTTTAGTTAGATATATGTTTAGTTAGATGTTAAGTTAGGATTAGTATATTAGTAGTTTAGTTTAGTTAGTTTTTGTTTTATTTATGTTAATAAAATTATAAAATCAACAAAAATATCCTTCTCTGTCTTAGGGCAGAATGCAAATGAGTTTTCCAGGTTTTATTCAAATCTATAAATTGTAGATATTGTACATTTTGTGAATAAGTTATATTTCCGTTAGTAGTTAAATATTTAATTAGTTAGAGTTAGTATAGTATTAGATAGTAGATTGTATATAGAATAGTTAGTTTAGTTTATTAGTTTGTTTTATTTCTTTTTAGTTAGATTAGTTTAGTTTGTTTTAATAGTTAGTTTTAGTTAGATTAGTTAATTTAGAGTAGTTTTTCTTTTTGTTTCTTAGGACCTTATATCGGATAACGGAGCCACTAAACCTGTCAGGGTGGTTCATCCCAAATGGATTGGTTTATTAGACAACCCCAGACTGGTTCCACTCTTCCAGTTGACAGACGGTCATTTTCGCCCATCAAAAAATGGTGCTAGAAGGAGGGCCCGAATTTAATTAATGGCACGAGGGGGTCGCAAGACTCCTCCACCACCTAATCGCTCACCTATAGTGACTATAATCCATTAAAATGATAACATTCCCCTTCAAACAACAACCACATCAATCGACAATCCACAGATCAGAGTTGAGCCAGCAACCCCTAATCCTACAGGTGGTGACATACAAGAGATTGTTCGTCAATCTCTTATAAAAACACATAGTGCCTTAGCCTGTTTGAGGCAACCTAACCATCCGTGGGGACAACCTTTGGATTTCTCTGATATCAAAGAACAATTAGGAGACACTAGTCTCACCGTGAATCCTACAGATCTAATCTCAAATCCTGCTGCAGGAGGATCTGGGATACCTTCTTCACCACCTCCATCATTTCCTTCCTCTTCCAGAGGAGATTCCTCTGACGAAGGAAATTCCCCTTCTCAGCCTTCCACACCCACTACACCAATGGAAAATCAGAACAACCCTGCTAGACCCTGGCTTGATCAGGATGCCGTAGTTGTACTTGGAGCTCAGCATCCTTTACCTAAAAACTCGGAGAAATGGCTACCCAAGTTTGACCCTGACTCAAAACAGATCGCTAAAGATCACATTAAAAAGCTTATGTTAGCCATAAGACTCCACAATGTCTAACATGAAGACATTGTCTATAGGTTGTTCCCATATACTTTCGAGGGTAATGCATCCACATGGTACTTTTCCCAACAACCCCATACCATCATGTCTTGGGAAAAGTTTGAGTCATGCTTTTTGGAAAATTTCGGAGATGGTAAACCTCTGGAAGTCCTAGTCATGGACCTTTCTAGCTTAAGAATGAACCCAAAAGAAAAAGTTAAAGACTTTAATCAAAGATTCTTAACTCTTAAAAACCAAATCCCTGTGGATTCCATGCCAGCCGAGAGTCTTATAATAGCTTACTACACTAAAGCTTTGCATCAAAGTATAACTATTTGGGTTAAACGGTCTAAGAAAGCCACGTTGTTAGAAGCCTTCAAGGAGGCCATCCAGATTGAAAAAGACATACTTAGTCTTAAAGACTCTACTAGCAATGAAACTGAGACTAGTTCTTCTTCCAAAAAGAAGATCGAAATCCTCCCCAGACCCACTCGAAGTAAAACACAACCCGAAAACTCTGATTTAGAAAACTTAACTAAAGTTGTTCAAAAACTATCAAAACAAGTTATAGACTTGAAAAGGTCGACCGAAGAAGCTTCCTCAAGTAAAGGGCCTTACAAACCCCCATTCCGGAAGTCTTTTCCCACCAATCGACCTAATCCAACCACCGAAGACCTTAATCTAGAAAGTCTGCAATGTGCCCTTCAAACAATTCTAGAAGCCCAAGATAACTTGATGCCTCCTGAGATTCCTGAGGAGGTAGTTGAACAAGAAATAGTTCAAGAAGAAGAGTCTTCTCCAAACATTTTCGGACACTTCTTGGATAGCATCTTTCAAGCTAACTTCGAGACAGTACATCCCTATAATACCAGGAGTAAGACAACAAACAAACCTTCTACCAAAAACACTACAACTTCGCCTCCAAAGCAGTCTAAATCAGTTGAGACTAAATAGAGTAATGTGAACCCCAACTTAGCTTATGATGTAGTTGAAGATCTTAAAAAGTTGAGAGATAACATTTATGTTTACGAGTTATTGAAGTTTCCATTTTTGCTACAAAAAATGTTACAGAATATCTCGGAGAATGGAAAAAATGGTAATTCTAATGGTAACAAGGTTGTGCAAAACAAAGTCCCCCAGAAGACTTCCACTAAAAACAATCATGATCCTCAAGATAAAGAGAGCCTTCCTGTAAGCAATGTAAATAATGTAAATAATGTAGATAAAGTATCCTTAGAAACTGCGAGTAAAAAGCCACAAGCTACTACTCTTAGTACTCGCAAAAATGTACCTCCTTTCCTATTAAATTTCGAGATCTTTAATAGAAATGTGCACAATTGTATGGTAGATTCAGGAGCGTCATCCAATGTGATGCCTTGGTCTGTTTTCCAAAAGATTAACGCTGAAGTTGAACCCTCAACTTTAAAAAGCATACAACTTGATCAGACAAATGTCAAAGTTATAGGCAAACTAAAGAATGTGCTTATTAAATTATCGTCTAACCCCAAGGTTCATCAAGTTATTGATATAATTGTTGTGGATATTCCAGAAGTGTATGGTGTGATTTTAAGCAGGGACTGGTCGGAACAGCTACATGGTTATTTCGTGACAGATTGGTCCCATCTATGGCTTCCAGAAAACGGCAAGCCTAATAAAATCAAAGTAAATCGTGAGCGCTACCTTAAGTTCACGGTCACAGATTTGAACGATCCCAATGAACCATTTACACCTTCTGCTAATTCACCTGAAGTACAAGGGATGGACACCTTATTCGACAATTTCATGGCCGAGGCTTCACCTATCACCAATCCAGAAGCGCAGTCCGAGATTGTAGCATATATGCAGCCAACAGGTTCCACGCAAGGGTCCCATGTACCTGAGGCAAATAAAATTTGGTCTCTGTATTTCGAGGGGTCAAAGTCCAAAGAAGGAGCTAGAGCAGGCTGTGTCATTATCAATCCGACAGGTAACAAAACATTGATGGCATGTAGGTTGGAATTTGAATGTACTAACAACACTGCAGAATATGAGGCTTTAATGCAAGGTCTCAGAAAAG
>ML784069.1:881487-894397 GCA_009831015.1 Picea engelmannii | reverse complement strand
CAACAATATTCATCTATGAGCAGATTTTTGATATTTATGGCATTGTGATAAAATAAGGATTTAATTTTACACATTGAATGTTGATATCTCTTGTGTCTTTATTAAAGAAGTAACATAAAATACAAGTGTTTATTGCAATCATTGACTTCATCAATAATTACATCTATTAATGCTCATATATTTTAAGGATATTCATTGATATTGTGAAGTAATAACCCACTGCAGCACATTTTCTAGATTTATTTGTCTTATCTCGCAAACAGGTGCCATTCAGTTGAATTGTTTCTCCTTGAATATCTCTATTGGTAGTAATCTATGAAGGGAAGCCTATCCTTAATCTTTGAAGCCTTAAATAGGGACGTCTCCCTTGGGATTAGCCACACTAAATAGAAAGAGCTCCCCATTGAGGTGACTATGGGTGGGGAAGCTCCTGTTACGCCAGTTTGAAGCCTTGACTCAAGCTACCTAAACCCTTCCTACAAATTGTGTGTTAACATTTTGGCGCCATTGCCGGGGAACACTGAGTCTACCTTCCTCAACGACATACCTTTGGTAAGCCTTGTTTCAGAAACCTTTCTTGTAAGCTTACCTGAAGACTCCACTACCTTTTCCCCCTAATCTTTGGTAGTTTCAGGGAAACTATCTGGAAACTCCACAAAACAAAAGGAGGTTCAATGACCCTCCTCTAGCTCTCAGAAGGAAGCCCCCTACTAATTCACCTGTTGTCAAGTCACTTTTTGGAAAGAGAATTCCTTTGAATATGATTACTCGTAGTGGAAAGATGTATTCAAATCCCACTGTTGTGACCACAACCACCACTACAACAAACCCGGTAAGCACTCCCAAATGGTCTCACAAAGAAATATTTAGTCCTTTATGCTTACCTAACACCCAAGGGGGGTTACATCATCTGCCCAAGAAGACCGAGTCCTGGATACCTAAGTTCTCAGGGGATGATGGATCCTATGGAAACTCTCATTGGACCGACTTCTGTGATGCTTTCTAGTTTCACCAATCTGGACAAGAACATCCCGATGTTTTCTTAAGGCTCTTTGTGAGCTCACTTACCGGAAGTGCCAGAAGATGGATTAACAGACTCCCCAAGGGAAGCATCAAAAACCCTGAAGACCTTGAACAAGCCTTCCAGAAAGATTGGTGTGAAAAAGAAAACATGGATTCCCTTTACTCTCAATACATTAACATTTGCAAAGCCTCTAGTGAGGGAATTAGGGATTTCGATGATAGGTTCAACCTTTTGCTCAAAAAGGTCAAGCCTAGTTTCTCTAAAGAAGCTGTCCTCCAACACTACGTGAACTCATTGGAAGGGATGTTGCAATTTAATCTCAAAGATCGTTCACCCTATACTCTAGAAGAAGCACAAGACCTTGCTAGCAGGATTGAGCAAAAACTTGAGTTCGAAGACTACATCAATCAAGTCAATCTCTTGCACAATAATGATCCCAAGGAATATAGTAATGAGGATGTCCTCGAAGCTGAGCCTAAGCCCCTAGAAATTATTGAAGTAAGACTCATGCCTCCCAAAAGGAAATGGAGCACAGCTTTCTCAAAAACAAATGATGTTCTGAATGCCTCAAATCCATCCAAGGATTTGGGCATGGTCACTCAGAAAATACATAACATTGAAGATGCCTTGTTTATCTTAGACACACCGATGTTGGAAGATCAAGATCTGAGTGAAGACAATAAGTCCAAAGAAACTGATCCAAGCATTAGTATGTCTTGTGTCCTGCAAATGGTTAAAAGGATTCGTGAAATATTAGAAATCCCTTTTCTAAAAAAACAGGATTCAAATGATCAATTACCTTTAAAGGGGATTCCCACACTTCTACATGCTGGTCATTCTGACACAGATGAACAAGCACCCTTTTCAAAAGATCAAGACTGTCCCACTTTTCCTTTGGTAGGAGAAGACACAGATTGGGGTGACTTTCCTGATGATGCCTCTGATATCTCTGAAGATTCAGAGGAAGATGGCTACCCTACCCAATACAAAAGAGGAGTAATTTCATTGAGGGACACAAATATGTTTTCAAAGACATAAGAGTTCCAAGCGCCATTGTTGTGGATGAACACCCTTGGTGTTTTCAATGCAGTGAATCACATTGGAAAGATGAATGTCCTTACAGTATTGGTGCCCATCAATAGGTAATAAATATAGACTACTTTGAAGAAGGCCCTCAAATAAATATTACAATTGAAGAGAATCAAGAGGCCATCAAAGAAGCCGCCAGGTCAGCCAGGTTGGCGGTGATAAACAAACTGGACCAGGAATCAAAAGACAAGCTAAAGAAAAAGGAGTTCCAGGTGTATAGAAGAAAGAAGTTGGACCAACCTTCCAGTGGCCAAACAAAAGAACCACCTGTGGATGTGATCCTTCCTAAAAAGGCCAATGCCGACGCGGTTGATCTGAATTTTGATTTTGAAGGGGCATTATCCAAGATGCTTGTGACCATCCCTTTGAGAGAAGTCATCAAAGTACCATCTATCAAAGAATGATTTGAAAACTTTTTCCATGGAACAGATGGGCTATTGAAGGATGGAACTATTGGTTGTTTCCAGAATGTACCCGTAACTACAACCTATGAGCAAAAGACCAATGATTCCATCAAAGATGACAAAGCACATGACAAAATCGGGCCAACTCCTCATAAATGTTCTCTAGAAGATAAGCCTGTTGCAGAAGAAGAAAATTTGAATCAAATTGAATGGCCCATGAAAGAAGAATACCAACGACTTATTGGTGATCTCAAAGTTTAGAGGTCAGAGCCTGTAAAAATACTAAAAAAGGAATACTCTAACCAGAGACAAAAGTCCACAAAAGAAAAATACCTGCAACTCATAGACAAATATAAAGAGAGGGAAGTTGGAACCATAAGAGAGAGTGATGTATGGATTTGTCCTTCTCAGCAGGATATATTTGTAGCAGAATCCCACCCACCTCCTTCTACACTATACACCAAGGTTGTTTAAGGAACGACAAATTTCAAAATCAAAGAATACAAGGAGGGAGACATGGTCTGGATGTGGGATGGCAATAGAGGGAAGCCCACTAATATCAAATAAGATAATCATTTTTGTCTTGGCCCTTTTAAGGTTGGAAAAAGGTCAGTTAATGATTCCTATTACCTGTCTACACCAGAAGGAAGAAGGCGCGCATTTCCTATCAGCAGGCATCTCCTTAAACCCCACCAGGGTGGTGGGACATGATTCAAGTAAGTAACCACTTCCGTGTATTATACCGCATTGTTTTTTTTCTATTACATATGCATCTTGTTTGTTTCTTGTTTTGCTGCCTTATATGCTCATTTACTTACTGCCTTATATGCACATTTACTATTGCTTCACGGGGTGGAAATACCACCCCGTCTTTGTCACTGATGCCTTTTTGTCGAGTGTGAGCAGGTCACAGGTCTACGTCAGAGATTGTTGAGGTTCTCATGCGCTCTACATTTAACACATGTCCCCGAGTTGGAGCCAGATGTTATCCCTGATATCTAGGGATAACTAGGAGATCATGTCTCGAGGCCCACATGGTCCTAGACATGAAGTACCGAGAGTAAGAGTGACTTGAAGCATGGCCCTGGAGGGTCAATCTTTCCTCTTCTCAGCCAGACTTGTCCTATCAGCAGTGCCAACTTCCATCACTACCGGACTGGGCTTGCATCAGAAAGGGATCTTGCTCCATGAGGTAATTGGTCCGAGGTATCATGGTATGTGTCATATTTGATCATTATAACCTTCTTATATATGCATTATGTTTCTTTCATTTCGGATAACTGCTTGGATCTTATACTAATCCACTTGACCATTGTTGGGGTGATTGATGGGGCAACTTAGCAAGCTGTTATTCATGGGTTTTGGTTAGCCACCAAGGGGGATTTGTAGAACCATCGTGCGCTCCCATCATCTTATCACTTTTTCATCTTATACCCTGCTCATCCATCCCATTTCCCTAGTCTGGCCATTAGGATGACCTTCCAGGGTACATCTTGTCTTGTGGGAAGAAGGGGCTAAAGGCCCAGGGGGTAAAGCAGTTGGTAAAAGATAAAAGCCATAGGAAATGAAAACCTAGAGATGCTTCACCCAGGGGATCCCCGAGAAGACAATAAAAAGCCTCTCGATGAGAAACTAAGGGACCCTAAGAAAATGATAAAATTAATAAATGCAAGACCTAACCAAGAGGATGGGAGGTCTCATCATGAGCTAACCCATTATGTTCATAGGTATTTAGCAGTATGACATTGCCACCATCTGGTCACCAAACTAGGGCAGTGACCTTTGGTTGCATGGCCAAAGGAAAGCGGGTCTCATCACGAGCCAACCTTCTCATTTTTGCGAAGATACTAGTGGGTAACGCTGTCAGCTCTAGCCACCAAGCCAAGGCAATGTCATCTTCGTCAAGGCTTGTAGTAAAAAAGCAATAAAAGAAAGATAAGGCAAAAAGGGCTTGGAAAAAATGCATCCATGACGGGTACAGCTCACCTCCTACAAAGGCACCCACAGACAACACCAACCCTTGGTCTTACTATAGCTGGACATCCCTAAAACCATATCACCTCATTACACATGGCTTGAATGATCCTTTGAGGAAACTTTCCATCTCCTGTGGGTATTATCCCAATAGGTTGTCTTGTTGGTTTTCTTAGCTTTGTATAGTAGATCTGTGTAATTTCTTTGAGCTCTTAGATGATTTGTTAGGGATTTCATGCATATGTTTGATAATTTTAATGATGAGATATGATTTAATTTGCTATGATGTCTAGGACTGATGAGCCCATGGAGAACGTAGTCTTTGATGTGCAGGACCATGCCTGGCGGACAGGTACTAGAGGATCGGTGCACATGGGAAGATGATTAGCTCGGATCTCCATGGGGCTGAAGAGCCCATCAGATGGTTGCTGGGATGGTAGAGGCAGGACAGAGTTGTGACAAGCCCCCGCATGATGAAGAATAAGGACGCCCTCATCAGGACGCTTTGGCAGATATTGACATATGGGGATCAGCCCCTTGCAGATGGGACGATGGCCTTGATGGATAGGATGCCACCCAGGACTGGCTGGACGTTTTCTGGAGCAGATGGCAGTGTGCTGGGCTTGTTTGGAACACATAGTAGGTTGCAGGAGACCCAGAGGTGCCAACGTCTGGCTTGCTCGATGATGATTATGCCCTGAAAGGGCCAACGTCTCCCCTATAGGGGCCTGACTTCTCCATTTTTAGCTCACTTTTGGCATTTTTAGCATGTAATGTGACAAATAATTGAATAATGTAAAGTCAGCCTTGTCGGCTGTTTTTAATGACCTAATTGTTAATGAAAGTTCATAGATATCATATATATTGAGGACGTTTTACCCTCATTTGAACATAACATAACTTGCTCTCTTGTGAGAGTGACTCTTTTCATCTTTTGTCTTGGATATTTTCTCTTGGAGTGAGGCACTACACTTGAGGAGGATCATTTTTGGCATGCATATGGTGTTTTTGTCATTGGAAGGTTTACAACTAGGGTTTGATTATGCTCTTCATGGATTTGTAAGTAAATTTTGCATGCAAAACTTCTTTATTGAATGGTTGTAGGTAGAATTGCTTGATTTTATGGTTGCATTGTTGTTATTTTCTTAATCATTGAAACCCTAGGGAGCCAACACACAAGTAGGTCGTGGCTTCATGTCCCCATGACAAAAACTAGTTTATCCATTGATTAAAGAAGGTTTATCCTAGCCATAGCCATTCTTTTTTCTAGGTTAGTTTTGGATAGAAGTTAAAAAAAGAGGATGTCCTAGGCCTAATTAAGTTTACACCTAGGGTTTGGACTCTTAGGGTTTGAAAAGCCTTGTCCCCAAGAAACACTTTTCAGCCCTAGAATTGTATTTTAAAGCTAGCCGTTTTGCCGAAGAGTTCTAAGGAAAGAGGGAGGAGCATGAGGCCTAGCTTTAGCTACACTGGAATGAGCCTCCTCGCCTTAGGGTTTTGACTTGGTGGCCTTGCCATAGCAACACCATCAAGCCTAACTCTCCCGTCCTTAGATTTATATTCTCCCAAGCCATTAGCCTTACTCCTTGACTCCATAATACCCAAGGTATTGGTCTTAAGTCACAACGTTGAGTCTTTGATGTTCAAACAAATCTTTCAAACTCTCTTTACTTGAAACCCTAACTAACCTAGCGTCTAGAACTAACCCTAATAGATGATGATGTCTTGCCTTATTTAAACTTGTGCTTGGACTAAAAGTTGCGGCTGAGTCATCTCTTGATAGCCATGGAGGTTTTAGGATTTTTCATCGGCTGATTTGTTAAAACATTCACCTCTTTGACTAGCTAACCCTAACCCTAAAAATAGCAACAATATAGGTGATGTCATACATGTCTAAAACCCTTGCTTGGCCTAAAACGTTTTGACATTTGTCACCTTGTTTGNGGGGAACACTGAGTCTACCTTCCTCAACGACATACCTTTGGTAAGCCTTGTTTCAGAAACCTTTCTTGTAAGCTTACCTGGCGACTCCACTACCTTTTCCCCCTATTCTTTGGTAGTTTCAGGGAAACTATCTGGCGACTCCAAAAAATAGAAGGAGGTTCAATGACCCTTCTCTAGCTCTCAGAAGGAAGCCTCCTGCTAATTCACTTGTTGTCAAGTCACTTTTTGGAAAGAGACTTCCTTTGAATATGATTACTCGTAGTGGAAAGATGTATTCAAATCCCATTGTTGTGACCACAACCACTACTACAACAAACCTGGTAAGCACTCCCAAATGGTGTCACAAAGAACTCTTTAGTCCTTTAATCTTACCTAACACCCAAGGGGGGTTACATGATCTTCCCAAGAAGGCCGAGTCCTAGATACCTAAGTTCTCAGGGAATTATGGATCCTATGGCAACTCTCATTGGACCGACTTCTATGATGCTTTCCAGTTTCACCAATCCGGACAAGAACATCTCGATGTTTTCTTAAGGCTCTTTGTGAGCTCACATACCAGAAGTGCCAGAAGATGGATTAACAGACTCCCCAAGGGAAGCATCAAAAACCCTGAAGACCTTGAACAAGCCTTCCAGAAAGATTGCTTTGAAAAAGAAAACATGGATTCCCTTTACTCTCAATACATTAATATTTGCAAAGCCTCTAGTGAAGGAATTAGGGATTTCAATGATAGGTTCAACCTTTTGCTCAAAAAGGTCAAGCCTATTTTCTCTAAAGAAGTTTTCCTCCAACACTACATGAACTCATTGGAAGGGATGTTGCAGTTTACTCTCAAAGATCAATAACCCTCTACTCTAGAAGAAGCAGAAGACCTTGCTAGAAGGATTGAGAAAAAACTTGAGTTCGAAGACTACATCAATCAAGTCAATCTCTTGCACAATAATGATCCCAAGGAATCTAGTAATGAGGATGTCCTCAAAGCTGAGCCTAAGCCCCTAGAAATTCTTGAAGTAAGACTCATGCCTCCCAAAAGTAAATGGAGCACAGATTTCTCAAAAACAAATGATGTTTTGAATGCCTCAAATCCATTCGAGGATTTGGGCATGGTCACTCAGAAAATACATAACTTTGAAGATTCCTTGTTTATCTTAGACACACCAATGTTGGAAGATCAAGATCTAAGTGAAGCCGATAAGTCCAAGGAAACTAATCCGAGCATTAGTATGTCTTGTATCCTACAAAGGGTTAAAATGATTCGTGAAATATTCGAAATCCCTTTTCTAAAAAAACAGGGTTCAAATGATCAATTACCTTTAAAGGGGATTCCCACACTTCTACATGTTGGTCATTCTGACATAGATGAACAAGCACCCTTTTCGAAAGATCAAGACTGTCCCACTTTTCCTTTGGTAGGAGAAGACACAGATTGGGGTGACTTTCCTAATGATTCCTCTGATATCTCTGAAGATTTAGACGAAGATGGCTACCCAATACAAAAGAGGAGTAATTTCATTAAGGGACACAAAGATGTTTTCAAAGACATAAGAGTTCCAAGCACCATTGTTGTGGATGAAAACCCTTGTTGTTTTCAATGCAGTGAATCACATTGGGAAGATGAATGTCCTTACAGTAGTGGTGCCCATCAACAGGTAAGAAATATAGACTACTTTGAAGAAGGCCCTCAAATAAATATTACTATTGAATAGCATCAAGAGGCCATCAAATAAGCAGCCAGGTCAGCCAGGTTGGCGGTGATAAACAAACTAGACCAGGAATCAAAAGACAAGCTAAAGAAAAAGGAGTTCCAGGTGTATAGAAGAAAGAAGTTGGACCAACCTTCCACTGACCAAACAAAATAACCACCTGTGGATGTGATCCTTCCTAAAAAGGCCAATGCTGACGCGGTTGATCTGAATTTTGATTTTGAAGGGGCATTATCCAAGATGCTTGTGACCATCCCTTTGAGAGAAGTCATCAAAGTACCATCTATCAAAGAACGATTTGAAATTTTTTTCCAAGGAACAGATGGGCTATTGAAGGATAGAACTATTGGTTGTTTCCAGAATGTACCCATAACTACAACCTACAAGCAAAAGACCAATGATTCCATCAAAGATGACAAAGAACATGACAAAATCGGGCCAACTGCTCATAAATGTTCTTCGGAAGATAAGCCTATTGCAGAAGAAGAAAATTCGAGTCAAATTGAATGGCCCATGAAAGAAGAATACCAATGAATTATTGGCAATATCAAAGTTCAGAGGTTAGAGCCTGTAAAAATACTAAAAAAGGAAGACTCTAACCAGAGACAAAAGTCCACAAAAGAAAAATACCTGCAACTCATAGACAGATATAAAGAGAGGGAAGCTGGAACCATAAGAGAGAGTGATGTATGGATTTGTCCTTCTCGGCAAGATATATTTGTAGCAGAATCCCACCCACCTCCTTCTACACAATACACCAATGTTGTTCAAGGAACGACAAATTTCAAAATCGAAGAATACAAGGAGGGAGACATGGTCTGGATGTGGGATGCCAATAGAGGGAAGCCCACTAATATCAAAGAAGATAATCGTTTTTGGCTTGGCTCTTTTAAGGTTGGAAAAAGGTCAGTTAATGATTCCTATTACCTGTCTACACCAGAAGGAAGAAGGCGCACATTGCCTGTCAGCAGGCATCTCCTTAAACCCCACCAGGGTGGTGGGACATGATTCAGGTAAGTAACCACTTCCNTTGAAGGGGCATTATCCAAGATGCTTGTGACCATCCCTTTGAGAGAAGTCATCAAAGTACCATCTATCAAAGAACGATTTGAAAACTTTTTCCAAGGAACAGATGGGCTATTGAAGGATGGAACTATTGGTTGTTTCCAGAATGTACCCATAACTACAACCTACGAGCAAAAGACCAATGATTCCATCAAAGATGACAAAGCACATGACAAAATTGGGCCAACTCCTCATAAATGTTCTTCGGAAGATAAGCCTATTGCAGAAGAAGAAAATTCGAGTCAAATTGAATGGCCCATGAAAGAAGAATACCAATGAATTATTGGCAATATCAAAGTTCAGAGGTTAGAGCCTGTAAAAATACTAAAAAAGGAAGACTCTAGCCAGAGACAAAAGTCCACAAAAGAAAAATACCTGCAACTCATAGACAGATATAAAGAGAGGGAAGCTGGAACCATAAGAGAGAGTGATGTATGGATTTGTCCTTCTCGGCAGGATATATTTGTAGCAGAATCCCACCCACCTCCTTCTACACAATACACCAAGGTTGTTCAAGGAACGACAAATCTCAAAATCGAAGAATACAAGAAGGGAGACATGGTCTGGATGTGGGATGCCAATAGAGGGAAGCCCACTAATATCAAAGAAGATAATCGCTTTTGGCTTGGCTCTTTTAAGGTTGGAAAAAGGTCAGTTAATGATTCCTATTACCTGTCTACACCAGAAGGAAGAAGTTGCACATTGCCTGTCAGCAGGCATCTCCTTAAACCCCACCAGGGTGGTGGGACATGATTCAGGTAAGTAACCACTTCTGTATATTATATTTCATTGATTGTTTTCTATTACATATGCATCTTGTTTGTTTCTTGTTTTGCTGCCTTATATGCACATTTACTATTGCTTCACGGGGTGGAAATACCACCCCGTCTTTTTCACTGATGCCTTTTTGTCGAGTGTGAGAAGGTCACAGGTCTACGTCAGAGATTATTGAGGTTCTCATGCACTCTACAGTTAGCACATGTCCCCGAGTTGGAGCCATATGTTATCCCTGATATCTAGGGATAACTAGGAGATCATGTCTCGAGGCCCACATGGTCCTAGACATGAAGTACTGAGAGCAGGAGTGACTTGAAGCATGGCCCTGGAGGGTCCATTTTTCTTCTTCACAGCCAGACTTGTCCTGTCAGTAGTACCAGCTTCCATCACTACCAAACTGCGCTTGCATCAGAGAGGGCTCTTTCTCCACGAGGTAATTGGTCCGAGGTATCCTGGTATGTGTCATATTTGATCATTATAACCTTCTTATATATGCATTAGGTTGCTTTCATTTCGGATAACTGCTTGGATCTTACACTAATCCACTTGACTATTGTTGGGGTGATTAATGGGGCAACTTAGCAAGCCGGTATTCATGGGTTTTGGTTAGCCACCAAGGGGGATTTGCAGAACCATCATCCGCTCCCATCATCTTATCACTTTTTCATCTTATACCCCGCTCATCCATCCCATTTCCCTAGTCTGGACATTAGGATGACCTTCCAGGGTACATCTTGTCTTGTGGGAAGAAGGGGCTAAAGTCCCAGGGGGTAAAGCAACTGGTAAAAGATAAAAGCCATAGGAAATGAAAACCTAGAGATGCTTCTCCCAGGGGATCCCCGAGAAGACAATAAAAAGCCTCTCGATAAGAAATTAAGCGACCATAAGAAAATGATAAAATTAATAAATGCAAGACCTAACCAAGAGGATGGGAGGTCTCATCACGAGCCGACCCATTATGTTCATAGGTATTTAGCAGTATGACATTTCCACCATCTAGTCACCAAACCAGGGCAATGACCTTTGGTTGCATGGCCAAAGGAAAGGGTGTCTCATCACGAGCCAGCCTTCTCATTTCTGGGAAGATACTAGTGGGTAACGCTGTCAGCTCTAGCCACCAAGCCAAGGTAGTGTCCTCTTCATCAAGGCTTGTATTAAAAAAGCAATAAAAGAAAGATAAGGAAAAAAGGGCTTGGAAAAAATGCATCCATGATGGGTACAACTCACCTCCTACAAAGGCACCCACAGACAACACCAACCCTTGGTCTTACCATAGCTGGACATCCCTAAAACCATATCACCTCATTACACATGGCTTGAATGATCCTTTGAGGAAACTTTCCATATCCTATGGGTATTAGCCCAATAGGTTGTCTTGTTGGTTTCCTTAGCTTTGTATAGTAGATCTGTGTAATGTCTTTGAGCTCTTAGATGATTTGTTAGGCATTTCATGCATATGTTTGATAATTTTAATGATGAGATATGATTTACATTGCTATGATGTCTAGGACTGATGAGCCCATCGAGGGCGTAGTCTTTGATGTGCAGGACCATGCCTGGCGGACAGGTACGAGAGGATCGGTGCGCATGGGGAGATGATTAGCTCGGATCTCCATGGGGCTGAAGAGCCCATCAGATGGTTGCTGGGATGGTAGAGGCAGGACAGAGTTGTGACGAGCCCCCGCATGAAGAAGAAGAAGGACGCCCTCATCAGGACGCTTTGGCAGAGATTGACCTATGGGGATCATCCCCTTGCAGATTGGACGATGGCCTTGATGGATAGGACGCCACCCAGGACTGGCTAGACATTTTCTGGAGCATATGGCAGTGTGTTGGGCTTGTTTGGCACACATAGCGGGTTGCAGGAGCCCCAAAGGGGCCAACGTCTGGCTTGTTGGAAGATGATTATGCCCTGAAAGGGCCAACGTCTCCCCTATAAGGGCCTGACGTCTCCATTTTTAGCTCACTTTTGGCATTTTTAGCATGTAATGTGACAAATAATTGAATAATGTAAAGTCAGCCTTGTTAGCTATTTTTAATGACCTAATTGTTAATTAAAGGTCATAGAGATCATATATATTGAGGACATTTTACCCTCATTTGAACATAACATAACTTTCTCTCTTATGAGACTGACTCTTTTCATCTTTTCTCTTGGATATTTGCTCTTGGAGTGAGGTGCTACACTTGAGGAGGATCATTTTTGGAATGCATATGGTGTTTTTGTCATTGGAAGGTTTACAACTAGGGTTTGATTATGCTCTTCATGGATTTGTAAGTAAATTTTGCATGCAAAACTTCTTTATTGAATGGTTGTAGGTAGAATTCCTTGCTTTTATGGTTACATTGTTGTTATTTGCTTAATCATTGAAACCCTAGGGAGCCAACACACAAGTAGGTCGTGGCTTCATGTCCCGATGACAAAAACTAGTTTAGCCATTGATTAAAGAAGGTTTAGACTAGCCATAGCTACACTAGCCATTCTTTTTTCTAGGTTAGTTTTGGATAGAAGTTAAAAAAAGAGGACGCCCTAGGCCTAATTAAGTTTACACCTAGGGTTTGGACTCCTAAGGTTTGAAAAGACTTGTCCCCAAGCAACACTTTTCAGCCCTAGACTTGTATTTTAAAGCTAGCCATTTTGCCAAAGAGTTCTAAGGAAAGAGGGAGGAGCGTGAGGCCTAGTTTTAGCTACACCGGAATGAGCCTCCTCCCCTTAGGGTTTTGACTTGGTGGCCTTGCCATAGCAACACCATCAAGCCTAACTCTCCCATCCTTAGATACATATTATCCCAAGCCATTAGCCTTACTCCTTGACTCCATAATACCCAAGGCACTGGTCTTAAGCTACAACATTGAGTCTTTGATGTTCAAACAAATCTTTCAAACTCTCTTTACTTGAAACCCTAACTAACCTAGCGTCTAGAACTAAC
>ML784069.1:860711-877693 GCA_009831015.1 Picea engelmannii | reverse complement strand
TCTACACAATACACCAAGGTTGTTCAAGGAACGACAAATTTCAAAATCGAAGAATACAAGGAGGGAGACATGGTCTGGATGTGGGATGCCAATAGAGGGAAGCCCACTAATATCAAAGAAGATAATTGTTTTTGGCTTGGCCCTTTTAAGGTTGGAAAAAGGTCAGTTAATGATTCCTATTACCTATCTACACCAGAAGGAAGAAGGTGCACATTGCCTGTCAGCGGGCATCTCCTTAAACCCCACCAGGGTGGTGGGACATGATTCAGGTAAGTAACCACTTCCATGTATTATACCACATTGTTTGTTTTCTATTACATATGCATCTTGTTTGTTTCTTGTTTTGCTTCCTATTATGCACATTTACTATTGCTTCACGGGGTGGCAATACCACCCTGTCTTTGTCGTTGATGCCTTTTTGTCGAGTGTGAGCAGATCACAGGTCTATGTCAGAGATTGCTGAGGTTCTCATGCGATCTACAGTTAGCACATGTCCCCGATTTGGAGCCAGATTTTATCCCTGATATGTAGGGATAACTAGGATATCATGTCTCGAGGCCCACATGGTCCTAGACATGAAGTACCAAGAGTAGGAGTGACTTGAAGCATGGCCCTGGAGGGTCCATATTTCTTCTTCTCAGCCAAACTTGTCCTATCAGCAGTACCAGCTTCCATCACTACTGGCCTGGGCTTGCATCAGAGAGGGATCTTGCTCCATGAGGTAATTGGTCCGAGGTATCATGGTATGTGTCATAGTTGATCATTATAACCTGCTTATATATGCATTAGGTTTCTTTCATTTTGGATAACTGCTTGGATCTTACACTAATCCACTTGACCATTGTTGGGGTGATTGATGAGGAAACTTAGCAAGCCAGTATTCATGGGTTCTGGTTAGCCACCAAGGGGGATTTGTAGAACCATCATCCGCTCCCATCATCTTATCACTTTTTCATCTTATACCCCACTCATCCATCCCATTTCCCTAGTCTGGCCATTAGCATGACCTTCCAGGGTACATCTTGTCTTGTGGGAAGAAGGGGCTAAAGGCACAGGGGGTAAAGCAGCTGGTAAAAGATAAAAGCCATAGGAAATGAAAACCTAGAGATGCTTCACCCAGGAGATCCCCGAGAAAGAAATAAAAAGCCTCTCGATAAGAAACTAAGGGACCCTAAGAAAATGATAAAGTTAATAACTGCAAGACCTAACCAAGAGGATGGGAGGTCTCATCACGAGCCGGCCCATTATGTTCATAGGTATTTAGTAGTATGACATTGCCACCATTTGGTCACCAAACCAAGGTAGTGACCTTCGGTTGCATGGCCAAAGGAAAGGGGGTCTCATCACGAGCTAGCCTTCTCTTTTCTGCAAAGATACTAGAGGGTAACGCTATCAGCTCTGGCCACCAAGCCAAGGCAGTGTCCTCTTCGTCAAGGCTTATAGTAAAAAAGAAATAAAAGAAAGATAAGGCAAAAAGGGCTTGGAAAAAATGCATCCATGACGGGTACTGCTCGCCTCCTACAAAGGCACCCACAGACAACACCAACCCTTGGTCTTACTATAGCTGGACATCCCTAAAACCATATCACCTCATTACACATGGATTGAATGATCCTTTGAGGAAACTTTCCATCTCCTGTGGGTATTAGCCCAGTAGGTTGTCTTGTTGGTTTCCTTAGCTTTGTATAGTATATCTGTGTAATGTCTTTGATCTCTTAGATGATTTGTTAGGGATTTGATGCATATGTTTGATAATTTTAATGATGAGATATGATTTACATTGCTATGATGTCTAGGACTGATGATCCCATGGAGGGTGTAGTCTTTGATGTGCAGGACCATGCGCTAATTATATTCTCGAAGACATTTTGTTTCACCTTTGTATCTTTTTTCGAATTCTCAATACCCAATAATGATGTAGCTTCTTTTAATCTTTTCGACCTTATTAGACCTCTCAAAAGTTGAGCTTTTGTTGCTATGGATTCATCTTTGAAAAAACTATTATACATATTCTTAACACGATATCTTATAATATGGTCATGTTTTTTCTCCCCAAATTTGTAAGTAACATTTTTTAACATTTCATCATCAATGTTGATATCTCCTACATATTTCAATTTAACTTATATTAAAAAAACTAAACTAGATCATAAATTAATTAGATTCTACAAGTTTTTGTGTCTTGTATTATCTAAATTTATGTACATACCTATAGGTGATTCGACTCTTGCTTCAATTTCAGTTTCAATGACTTCATCGATTTTTTTTTTTTTGTAATTGAGTGTAGGAATCTATATTACTGAGGATAATATGATACAAAATGTGGGCCTCCTAGGCTGGCTAGAAGGAAACTAGACCAGGGGGTCCCTAGTTGCACGAGTTCAAAGTAGCAAGGGATGGTTCTAGTCTTCCACCAAGGGAAACCAGACCAGACCTTCCATGTTCAGTTGGAGAAAAAATCATATACATAAAATAAGAAACTAAAACCATCCTCCTAAACCAGAGAATGACAGGTATATGATATAACCTTTCCAAGCCTGACATTACTGTCTATAGGATACCCAGTAATTGATCCATAACTATGAATTGTTTCTGCACTTGGGGGTGCTCCTTCCTACCATCCACCTGTCTCTTGTTTTCTTCCTATTGTGAGGTAGTGCGAGTCTTCCTAATTTGAGGTGGCACACCATGTCCATCGGATGGCGTGATGTCCATGTGATGGAAATAACGTAGGTATAAGAGGTGGAATTAGGCTGTCAATTTCTCCATCTTGCATTTCTGGTCCTTCTCTGCCTCTGTTAACAGTTTGATAATAGTTTCTAGATTGTTGATGCAATGCAGAATCTCGTCCAGTAGTTTCTTGTTTTCCTTACTATCCTCCTACCTAGTTTCTTCCCTTTCTGAGATCACTTTTCTGATCATCATCTTAGTTATCCACGCCATCTCCACTGTTTTTTGGAAGAGGGTTTCCCTAGGTTGTGTGGCCCCCGGATTAGTTACCCAATCTACTTCTTATACCAAAGAAACCCACACTTTACCTTTTCACATGTTCTTTAATTCATTTTCCCACCGAGTGATGGCTTCCTTCCCCTTCAGCGCAACCCAAGCTTGGAAGGTTCCCTCCTCATCTTTCACAGCCTCTGCCATAATTATTAGCCATCATAGATTGTTTAGGACATCCTTCCCATGGGGGTTCCTTTTCCTGTGTGTTTTCTTTTGACATGCCATCCCACTTTGCCTTCTGTAGCTCTTGTGTTGGTTACTCTGCGTGTGCCTCACTTCCCAGAAATTATTCCTTTCCCTCCCCTTGACTCTATGATAATCCTTGCTATTGTGCTCCTTTTGATTGTGTCTATTCCTATTGTCCCTCTTCTTACTAAACTTTCCCCGCTGTGAACCCATCCTTTCAATCATGGTTTGCATGCGGTAATGTGCACTTCCGTCAATATTCTTGTTATGTCTTGTATGATCATGATGGGTCGTCCTTTGTCCCTGTGCGCTTACTACCCTTGCTCACATGTGATCTGATTTTTCTGCTCTATGTACCTGTACTTGGCCTGGTGGATCTATCATGGTTTTCATATACCTCACATGCCTTACATCTTTCATTTCACGTGACTCGTTTCCTGGCCTTTCCCTCGTGTTTTCCTCACACCTCTTACTAGAAAAATGGCCTTGCTTCTGGTCATCCGTCTGTTGCTTATTATTCTCTTTCAAAATAATTAGTGGAGTATTTTTTAGGTAGTCCTTTCCTACCTGGGGACCACATCCCTTCCACGAGGCCTTGCGATGTCCTCCTCGATATGACCTTCCATGCTTGAACCGCCTTCATAATATTTTATCGCAAGGTGGTTGTAGTTTGTTCTGAGCTTCCCATCCAGAATGTTGATCCAGGTGTCGTCTAGTTCTAGGCCTTCCTTTTCAACCCCCTCGTTGGTGAGCCTATCCACAAGAACATTCACTTACCTGTACACCCAGCACAACTCCACTATATTCAGATTTCTCATATGCTCATGGATTTTCTGTAGTGAATGTGCAAGGCACTAGTGGTGTTGAACCTTTCCCACTGTGATGCCATTTTGGATTCTTTTCATTGTGTTGATAAATAGGGTGGAGTCACCTTCCATGATGGTGTTTTTCATCCTTTCACGCCTTAGTATTTCAAGGCCAAGTTTGAGGGCTCTGAATTCCGCCATGTTGTTGGTTGAGTTTCCCATGATCCTAGCGTACATTTAGATGATGTTTCTGCCACTATCTCTGATCACTCCACCTTCCCCTCCCACTCTTGGATTTCCTTTTTCTACCCCGTCAAATTTCAATTTGAAGAATCTTGACGGAGGGGGAACCTAGTTGCGGGTTATACTCTATAGGTAGGTTGTTGCGCCAATCTTTCAGTTGAAAATAGTCCAAGATACAGGAGTCTTGGTCTGTGAGTTGCACTTTGTCCATCTTGCAGTTGCATCTCTGTACCGTTTCTCTTATTTGAGAGACTATTGTCTCCTTTATCATTTGTATTGGTATTCTTTCATTCCTGAAGATGCGTTGGTTTCGTTCTTTCCCGATTTCACATATGATCATCCCCGGTGTTGGATTCTAAAAGTGATTCACCATTTCATTTTCACTATAACATTCATTCCATTTGTTGATGGTTGCACTGATGTTCCCCCAGATCCTATTGGATTGGCGGAAGATGCCTGTCGCCCAATCCAAAATCTTTGTTATATAACTGCATTCATCCAAGAGGTGGTTAGTTGTTTCCTCCTTGTCTAGAAAGAGATGGAAGTGAGAGGGACCTATGAAACCCCTTTTCATGAGGTTCTCCCAAGTGAGAATTTAGTTATTTAGAACTATCCATTTGAACATTTTAATTTTTGGCCATTGGGGGATTTTCCAAAAATGTTCCCACCATTGCTCCGAGTTTTCTTGGTCCTGAACCACGATGTAATACTGTGCTTATTTTAATTTGAATTCACCCCTATTTTTCCTACCCCATCTCAATTGGTCCTCTTCTTCTAAGACCCCTATTTTCCTTTTTCCCAATTCCTCCTCCACCTCTTTCATTATTGTTTCAATCTAGCCTCTATTTTGTGGGGTAAGTTTTTCCCATATCCTCCATCTAGGGCTTCCATCCCTATGCTTCCAGTAATGAGAGATTTATGTTTTTCCTTGCCCAATAGTTTCCTATTGAAGCTCCTCCCTATCCGGATTTTCCATTTTGGGTTCCTGTTGCCATGCGTCCTCCCAAAACCTTGTTGCTCTACCATTTATGACTTCCCAGAAGCTGTGTTTCTAGATCTAGTTCTTATTTCGCCAGGAAAGATTCCAAATGGTTGATCGCTCCCTTGTGCCCATGAACCAAGTTCTCTCTTGGTCATTTATATTCAGGGCATACTTGGCCTTCCATAGGTTTTCCCACAGTATCGATTTTTCCTTTACCCATATCCACCAGATCTTTCCTCCATAGATTGTGTTGGTTACCTATGGGTACTGCAACCCTAGGATGCCTTTGATTTTTGTTTTTCATACCTTATCACAGGCCACCAAGGCCCATTTATTTTTATGATCTATCCTGCGCCATACGAAGTCTTGTTTGATGGATCTTATATTTTGTAGAATTCCTTTGGGAGATGGGAATACTTACATCATATACATCAGAACTGCTTGAAGAGCCATTTTGGTGAGGATAAGCCTTTCAGCTAGGTTTAAGGCTGTATAAGTCAAAATTTTTACCCTCTCCAGCATTTTTCTCATAACTCCTTCCCACATAGACTTTTTGTAGGCTATTTCCGTCAGGGGAATTCCCAAGTATTTCATTAGGAGTGTTTTACATTCAAACCCCAGAATGTTGGCCAAGTTGCATTGAATTGCTGGATTAGTGTTGAAGAAATATATCATGGATTTGGAGTGGTTGATTTCGGCCCCCGACGCTTCCCCGAAGTATTTTAAGATTCTTTTAAAATACTTTTCTTCCTTTACTGTGGGTGTTCCATGGAGTAGGGTATCATCAACGAACTATTGGTGTGTGGAGGTTGGATAGTTTTCAAAACATTTGATTTCTTTTATTTCACCAACTACAGTTTCTCTTTTAATGCTTCTATTTATCCCTTCCATCATTATAATAAAAAGGAAGGGGGGCAACGGGTATCCTTGTCTTATGCCTCTTGATGGACTAAATGGTTTGGATGGGACCCCGTTGATTAGTAGTGAGTATATTGTCATTGAGACTAGAGTGGCTATCCAGTTGATCCAGTGTTGTTCGAACTCAAACACTTCCAATGTCTTGGCCATGTAGTGCCATCTTATTTTGTCGTAATCCTTCGCCATATTAAGTTGGATTATCATCCCCCCTCTCCTTTGGATTTTTAGCATGTGAATTATCTCATGGGCTTGAATGATATTCTCCAGGATTTATCTTCCTTCGACGAAACTTGTATGTTCCTATGAAATCAATGTGGGAAGGAGTGGCTTTAGTCTATTGACTATGACTTTGTATATTATCTTGTAAACTATATTGCATAAAGCTATAGTCCTGTAGTGTTCTGGGGTCCTAGCTTCAATTTATTTTGGGATTAGAGTGACCATTGTGGCATTTAAGGCTTTTAGGATGGATGTCGATCGCCTGGAATCCTCCACCACCCCGTAAATATCCTACTTAACCACTCCCCAGCAGGCTTTGAAGAAATCCACTGTGAATCCATCCAGGCCTGGGGATTTTTCATTGGGCATCTCCTGGACCACTTGGTCAATTTATTTCTTTGCGATGGGTTTTCTTAGGCCAACAATTTTCTCCTCTGTAACTAGCTTGGCGATGTGTTGAATTATTCTTTGTATGGCCTCAGATATATTTTGGTTGGGTACCTAGGATATCCCCTGAAAGTGATTGACAGATGTATTCTCAATTTCCTTGTGGGATTCTCTTTCTATCCCATCCTGATCCCTAATATTCAATATTTGGTTATGGGATCTTCTTGCAATATTTGTTCTATGAAAAAACTTTGTATTCCTCTCCCCTTCCTTTAGCCACCTTATTCTGGACTTTTAGCACCATGGGATTTCTTCCTGCTGGAATCTTGCTTCCCATTCTTGGGTCATTTGGATATCTTATTTTTTCTGATCCTCTGTGTATCCTTCTTCGATGCACTATTCCTGTAGATTCCTATTTCTTTCCTCGATGCTCTTTTTCTCCTAGTTTTTATTCCCAAAGACCTCCCTATTCCACTCCTTGATTTTTTGCTTGATGTACTTGAATTTTTTGTAAATATTGAACATCCTTGTCCCTTGATACGGTAGTTCCTCCCACCACCATTGGATGATGTTCTCCTTGAAGGTGGGATGGTCGATCCAGAATTTATCAAATCTAAATGGTCTGTTCTTCGGTGTGGTTTGAAATTTAGCTTCCAATTGAACTGACCAGTGATCTCATCCCCCCCAAGGGAGGATGTTGCATTCCAAAGTTGGTCCCTGCAACATGATTGATTCCAACACAAAGAATCTATCTATCTTTGTTGCTACTTAGTGGTGACCTAATATTTTGTTGTTCCAGATGAACTGACCATTGTTGGTCCTATTATCCACGAGCTTCATTGTGTCAATGAATGCTGAGAATTCTTCCACATATCTGTCCACTCTCTTGGTTCCCCCTTTTTTCTTAGCGAGTGTGGTGATGATGTTGAAATCCCTTGCCAGGATCCAATGGGGGTTGCAGCTGCAATCCTTTAAATTCTCTAGGCCAAGGAGCATTCTCCTTTTTTCCTCCATCATCAGGGGGCCATACACATTAGTGCATAAGATTTCCTCTATATTCCCTATAATTTTCATTTTGAAAGAAACTATGTGTCTCATGGATTTTGTTGCAAGTAGGTTCACCAATTGTGGGTTACACAAGGTGAGGATACCTCTCGCCATCTGTTGGCTTTCGAAAACAAACATCTTGTACTTACTCCAATGTTTTTCACTAATTGTTTCCATTCTGTCTAAATTGCATTTTTTCTCTTGAATGAAACATAGGTCAGGTTGTTCCTTACTCTGTATATTTTTAAGGATTCGTTGCTTTCTTGGGTTGTTTAGGACTCTTATATTCCATGCTATAATATTAATTTAAACATGCCGAGGGGAGTTGGGGAAGATATTTTTAATCTTACCTAAGTTTATCAGCAAGGCTCCTAGTTATTGTAGGGCTACGCTATTTGATTTTCTACCTTTCCTCCTCCTTTCCTTCTAGGGTGAGTGTTGTGGTTCTCCATCGCCTATTTTGATTCCCAAATGTCCTATATCACCATGCATTCTCTTGATCCCTATCAATTTCTATTCCTCCCTTAGGAGGAAGAAATATTGAATGTGATCGAGTTGCTCCATTGACACATTATCTACTCCCTTCCTTTTCCATTTCTCTAGTATATCTGATAGATCTATTCCTTCCCTTTCCACAATGTCTCTAATATATGGGTCCTTTGTTCCTACCTCACTTGGAGTCATCTCTGAATCATCATCTGCTTCCTACATTAGAGTGTTGGTATCTTCATTTCCTCCTTCCCTGGGACTTGCACTACCTCCCTGTTCCCCTTTGTTGCTTAGAGTTTATGTGTTCACCTGAGTTGCATGTTCACTTGCTTCCTTATCATTTTTCTTTTCCTTCCCTCCTTCTTCTCCTTGGTTGGACCTAGCCCTTCCTTCTCTTCTAAGCCCGACTTCTAGGTCTAGGGCCTTTCCTTGTCTCTTGTTTCCTCTGCTTTTGTGATTTTTCCTCACAAAACCATCCTCATCTTGTTGTGGCTTAGTGTTTTTTGATTCTCATTTTTTGTTAAGAGGACATTCTATTAGTAGGTTTCCATGTTCATGGCATCTTCTGCATCGAAATGAGATATGCTCGTAGTCTATTATTTGTATCCATTCCTCATCCCTAAACTCAAGGTATATGGATTCTGGGAACACCCCCAATACATCCATCTCTATTCAGATCCTTTCATAGGATGTATATCTTCCTTTTATGGTAGCTTCTGATGTCTTGAAATATTTTCTGAAATTGTTCACTATGGCTTCGAAGGTGGATAGAAACCAGTAGTCTAGCGGTAAGGAGTAAATCATTAGCCATACTGGGACATTTTTAAAGGTTTCTTTCTCTGGGGAAAATTTTTCCTTCCATGGACAAATGTGAAACCCCGCTAAGGCATGGAAATATGCCGCCCCCCTCAAATACTTTATCCCTGTCCTCCAGGTTCATAAAGACCACTGTGAAGAATCCTTTCGAGCCCAGGTGGAGTTCCACTTCTCCATTTGCCTTCCAATGGTATTTTATCGAGTTGCAAAATGTTTTTTCTATGGACCACAGGCCCATGAAATTGCAGATCAGTGCATGTGTATTCATCTGATCCCAGAAGAGTTGCATTTGGGGGTCTTCTAGTATAAGATTTGGTATCGGTGTTGTTTTGGGTTTACATGGGTTGGGCCCATCTACCCTACTAGGGTCCATCATTGCTTGGGCATCGTTCTGGGATTATATGCCTCCTTCCCCCATGCGATCACTTTTTTCTTGGTTTCCCTGTTGATTATTTTTCGATCTTGATCTCGAGGTGTCTGTCAAAGGTTCTTTGAAACCGTCGCCTCATGGGCATTTCCATATGTCCAACACTGCCTTCTTGTATGAGGGGGTTTCATTTCCTCCCCATTTGGTGACCATCCTGGCCACTGTTGAGACCGCGACTGTTAAAACCTAGCTTGAAAATTTCTCTAGAGCCGCCAAGGTTCAGATCCAATCCCTCTATTTTTAGACGATTTCATCAATGTTATGAGGCAAATTTATTTTTGTTTTTTGAAAAATATTAAATTCAAATTACAATCAATTATATTAAAAATCAATTTTATTTTGAATTCTAAACTTGATATAGACAATATGTATGCATACCTAGTTGGACTTCTTCTTCTTGAGAATTAGGATGCAAATCTCTATTTACATCATCATTATTTCTTCCTTCAATATTTTGACGTTCTCGATTTTTTTTTTCCAATAACACTCTTTCTCTTTTTTGTTATGACGAGTTTCATATCGAGTGTGATCATATTTTCTCTTGCACAAAATTTTGTTGACCATGATTATTCAATCTATAAAGGTTTTTAAAAAATTCAACGTTTTCCAACAAAAAATAAAATTTCAAACTTCAAATATTATAACTCAAAAATTTTTTTTAAAAGAAATAAAAAAATGGATTTTATAATCATATTGTAAAAAATTGCTCAATAAACCAAAATACTTTTAAAATAATTTTAAATAAAAAATAGATTTTAAATAAAATTAAAAAAAACCTTTGATCCTCAAAAACAATTGTTTCATAAAAACTTCATTGTGACAAAAGTATTAAAAACTAATATGATTAATTTGATAGAAATTAAAAAAAACAACTTACCTTAAAAAAAAATCTCTTTGATATAGTTAAGAGTTGCTTATGAAATCATTCACCTTGAAAATAATGTTCAAGAAAGCCTCCACCTTGAAAATAATGTTCAAAAAAGCCTTCAATATATAAATTGTTGCTCCAATAAAAACAACAAAAACCTTGTTTGAAATAGTGAAAAATGTTTCTCCAAACTTCTCTTTAGTGTCTCCACATAACCAAAAATATGAACTTAGGGAATGATTTTTGGAAAAGAAGTTCGGTTGAAAGCATATTTATATGATTTCGCGCCAAGTGATACACCAAATGATGTGTCCCTTCGCATATTTCTAGCTGATGGAATTTTGTCATAATTTTTTTCGACTGAAATATTGGAAGTCTCTTTAGTTCTAACGACTTCAGTTAAGAATAATATTTTGGCCAAAATATTATTTCGACCAAAAACCTACAACTAGGAAAGTTTATATAGAAAACTTCAACTTTGGAGGTAGCAGACTCCTACAAATACAAATAATTTAGTTTCGGAACTAATAACAACATTTGTAGAAATGAATTTACTTTCAATTGATATAATTCATATTCATTTTCATTGTTTTTAGCTAATTTTAATTGATTTTTCAAAAAAAACACTACATAATATATTTAGGTGACACTAAGATTTAGTAAAATGAAAAATCCATATCTCTAAAAATACACAATGGAAACTTATGGAAAATTTATATTAATAAGATTTAGACTGTCCTCTTCAAAAGGGTATTTTTATATTTTACTTTTAAGTAAAAATTAATAAAATTACATGATGGTTAAAAAAATGTGTTTAAAATATGCAACTTTTTTAGGTTGGTCAACTTCAAAAAATTGTAGAAATTATAATATTCATCTATTAGATTCAAAACTATAGTCATCATAACATAGAGTCTTTGTAGATTATTGCAGCATATTTCATTTGTCATAAAGAAAATTTTAATAATGGATATATTGTTGGGGAAAACATAATCGATTATCAACAACTTCATGTTTAAGAAACATATTGTCAAAAAATTGCAAAGTTGATATATATTATCTGTAACATCTTTCTCTTACGGGCACACGTTATTGACTTATTCTTAGAGGACACTTGTGAGCAAGTGATCTGGTTTTATTATATGTTTTCTGTTTCACTTATGGATTATTATGATGATGTTGATCGATTATAATGCTTTGTTATTGGATACCTATGCATTGACAGATGCTATCGACGAGTTTCCCCTGAGTGTGGAGGATGCTTGACAGATTGAGGATGTCGATGGCATCAATGGACCTCCTTGGACTTTGGATCCATTTAGGGAATGGATTATGCTGGTTTTAGTATTTCCTTTATGCACATGTTGTTGGACACACCTACCACACTTAGAGGGAGGGGGGGTGTGAATGAGTGTGGGGATCTTTTTCCCAAAACTTCCCTCTTACACAAAAAATCCTTAGTTAACATTCAACATTTTCTCATTACTTATTGTTTTCATTTATAATCAATTAGATATGAATACAGATCAGCAAAATATATCAGCAACATCATCAACAAATCATCTCCACAAGGAACAAAAATAACACAAGATGTATGTACAATTTTTCTTTTTATTATGGACTTCAATCCGGGGGTTTTTCAGCAACAACTGAATAGAGTACAACTCTATAAGAGCACCAACACTATATGCAAGACTCAGCTTACATTCTCAACATTGAATAATATGAGGCAACAATCCTCAACAAATATCAATCTGTCAACATAAACAAGTGCATCAACCATGCACCAACTTGTGCCAAACAGCCTATAATCAACATGTACCATAAGAAAGTGCATCCAACCATGTACCAAGTATATACCAATCATGTGTCAACTAATCATCAACAACGACTCATCAATATGTACCAACATCATCAACTATACACCTCATGTGTGTGCCAACAAATCAACTACTTGTCTCAACCATGACTAGTTTTGGATTAGTCAACAACCCCAACTTGAAATAATCATAACTTTGTACCTCTAATGAATAAAGATATGAAACTGATACACAATGTTCTTCAGTGTGTTTTATGAAATTCCTCTAGGTGGAACTACTTGGAACCTCTTAGAAAAGGATTTATATCAAAAATGCCATACCTTGCGTAATTTCATCTTATTTTAGAGAGTGACCTTGTAGAGCGTGCGCCGCAAAAAATATTAGTTGAATTGATCTGAAACTATTAAAAAACATACTAAAGACTGTACCCTAACCAAAACATGTGGACTCACTGAATTTTTATCTATTATGAATACGTTATGATGTTTTTACCCGAAACACCTGTTTTTGACTTGTTTCAGGACTAGCCACAATCCCTATTTTCCACGGAGTGTAACTCCCAAAATACAAAGACCCACAAGATAAATTTTTTACCACAGATACTTGGTTATGTTTTCTCAATGGAATAACAATTTAATGGTATTAACCATTATAGAAAACAATTTATAGCAAAAATGGTGAGATGACCTGTAAATAACATACCTTAGAAAGCATCATCAAAAGAATGTATCCTCCCTTCAATTATGGCCCTCTTTTCTTCACCTTCCTTATGAAATTCAGCTAAGATATACTTGGTTACCTCAATCACCTATAGATATTCAATATTATGAAGTGTTACACACCAAAAATGCTCAAGAAGCTCTCACAAGAAGCTCTCCATCAATACTCCAAAAGATATTCTCACAAGAAGCTCTTAATTGGTCCACAAAAAGGATGATCTACAAGAGACCATTGCTATCTTATTTATACTTTCATCCTCTAGGTCACTTAACCCATTTTTAGGTCACTTAACCAATTTCTACATCACTTAACCTATTTTCCCTATTTTAGGGTTAACCAGTTTCCATAAATGGAAATTTCTCCAATATTTTATCATTTAAATATTCCTTCTTGATTTTCTCATCTTACTTTATCATTTCTTGATTTTTTTCACTTATATTTATTATTTAAATAATCCACCTTGACTTTGTCACCTTAATTTATCATTTAAATAATGATTTCTTCTTTTAGGTCAATTAACCCATTTCTAGGTCACTTAACCTATTTTCCTTATTTTTAGGGTTAACCACTTTCCATAAATAGAAGGTTCTCCAATACTTTATCATTTAAATATTCCTTCTTGATTTTGTCACTTCTCTTTATTATTTAAATAATCCACCTTGAATTTGTCACTTTAATTTATCATTTGAATAATGATTTCTTCTTTTAGGTCACTTTGAATTCTTTGACCTTCGGGGCTTCAAGACTTCATGTGGGGGTCCTTCATCTTTGTAAGGCCATAACTCTCAAACCATGAGGAGTTATGTGACCTTCCACATACCACAGGAAATGGAATGAAAAGAACTATCCATCTAGGATAGTTTCACCATCAATTTTCTTTATCTTCATCTCATTATTCCACATACAAGCATGGGTCCTCCAACCATTCTTCTAGGATAACTCTATCCGTAAAGTGTCTTCCCGTGAGGGATTTCACCATAAGGGGACCACTTTGGAGTTCATCCGTTTGTGCACATTATCAATCATGATAAGAAAATAATGAGAGAAAGGGTCCTCCAACCATTCTTCTAGGATAACTCAATCCGCAAAGCGTCTTCCCGTCAGGGCTTTCACCATAAGAGGACCACTTTGGAGTTCATCCATTTGTGCACCTTATCAATCATGATAAGACAATAATGAGTCATCTATACATTTTTCCAATAATGCATCATATACTAATGAAACCACAATGATCCATCTTCATCATGTATCAATGACAACTCATTGATACATCTTCATCATATCAATGACAACTCATTGATACATCTTCATCTATGCATTCTCATCAAGGAAAATACATATTATATTACATCAATCATCAATCAATCAATTCTTTGACATCAATTAATGAAACCAATAAATCAAACCATTGGCATCAATGACAACATGATCCAACACATGTGACATATGATCGGGTATGCTATGATGTTGTTTATCGATCATTGACAGTGTTTTGTTGATGGACGGAGGATGATGATTTCTTGCTAATATGACTCACATAAGGAGTAAAAGGGCCATGCACATATACTAGGTATTGAGGGAGAGGTGTGGCAACAACCCTGACACAACCTACTAGCACTCCCATCGTGACTCAAATTGTAGGTTAACGAATACCTAGTTCGAGAGCTCCACGATGCCATGAGGGCGGACTGAGATAGTCACTCATGAATATTTCTAAGGGGCACGAAATAAGGCAGTGTCCTTATTCCTTAGAAGCCCTTAGTCTCTCACAAGGTAACCTGAATGGAGTATTGACTCCAATGGTTGGAAAACTATGAAAACTAGTAAAAGGCGAGTGGCACCCTTGGAACACAGAGCACATCATAAAGGGAATGTCATGAAATTAAAAATTTGAATAAAATGTGAGTGGAACCCTTGGAGCATTGAGTGCGTCTGGAAGGGAACGTCATGGAATTTAAAAAAACAAATGATTCAAAGAATCTAGGTGGCTTAGAAAACTTTGAGCGAATGTTAAACCTTGTAAAATATTAAGAACCTGTTGAATTAATTATTTGATTAATTAATTAACTAAAGAATGAATTTATTAAGCATAATTGATGCAGGAGCATCGTAAGTAGCCATCCAAGCAAGCAGTGTAAAAGCAGGAGATAGTTGGATGCACATATGGGGAAAAGGAGCATGTTTTTATGAAAACGTTTTAAATTTTGAAATTTGAAGAATTAATGTAATAGCTAGGAAAAGGCGTACTTACATTTATGTCTTGGAGATATGAATAGATCTGGAGAGATTAATCTCATCTGTCGGATGTATTAAG
This sequence comes from Picea engelmannii, assembly GCA_009831015.1. Lineage (NCBI taxonomy): Eukaryota > Viridiplantae > Streptophyta > Pinopsida > Pinales > Pinaceae > Picea > Picea engelmannii. The sequence continues at coordinate 862,448 of ML784069.1, read as the reverse complement.
GCATTAAATTCTGTTAATGTAAAGTAGGTATATGTGAATGTTAGATTAGACAAATTTATAAGCATAGGAGGGAAAACGAATATAGACACCCTCACCCTTGTATCATTGTAATTTTTGGGGATGATCATTCAGAATTCTTAAGCTGTAGAGTTGTAGTAGAGAGTTGTAGAGAAGAACCCATGTACAGGAGCACCTGAGTTAATATATGAATCTTTGACTCAAATTTCATGGTGTTATGATGCTTACCATTTACATTTATGAACCTTCCCCTGCTCACAAGGATTTTAAACCCTGTGCAACTCCTGTCAAATGGACGGTTGACGGGTAACTGTTTGATGATCCAATGGCTCACAATCCCTAGAGCTTGAAATCTGAATACAGCCATAACCTCCCCACTTCTTTACTAGATCGGGCAGCTGGCGAGATTTCGGAAATCCTCTCCACAAGATCCTGATCGTCTGTCCTTTCCTCTTCGATACTTTCATGAATTGAACCAAGGATTCCTTCCCAGACCTAACCACTTATTCCACAACTCTGAATGGTACCTTCAATAACTTTAAAGGCTTTATCCCTCCTGAACTTTCTCACGGCTCAAAGTCTTAGAGAAGATTCTTGCGTGCACTCCTTGCGGCAACTCTCAGACACTTCCAAGTGCTTAATACCTTCGACTCTGCGCACTCCTGCAGTAGCAGTCCTTCAATGCTCCGCTCAGATTCACAACTGAGGCTTCCCTTAGCCTACGCACTCCTTGCACGACTCCTATAACCCAATTTCACTTCTAGGTGAACAAGAACAAGAGTTAAACTATCTGAGCCTGCTGTCAACGCACTCCTTGCGGACGACTTCAACTGCACTCCTTGTAGGAATCCTTGCTTAGATAGAGAAACAATTGAAACTCGTTTCTCCTACTTCCTTTCTCAGATTTCAAACACTCAACAAGAAATCATTCATACATAGCATGTAAAACAAATACATAACAGGAAGTAAATACTCATGAGCATAGCATTCAATATACATACACAGAGAACAAACACAAAACCATGGATTTGAATTAAAATCTTCTATTAATTCAAGCTCTGTACATGGGTGTTCTTCCACAACTCTTTGCATGCTCTTCTTCTCAATGCTCAGAATTATGTTACAATACACAATGAGGGTGTCTATATCTCGTTTCCATCTTTCTTTCTAAACTTTCTAATCTAATATTAAATTCTATCTACCTATTTCATCTCAACATAAATGCCTCTATCTACTTTAGAAGAGAGCGAGATGCTCAAGGTCTAATTACAACATAAAAGTACACCTCTCTTTAATATCTCATTTAAGGTTGGCACATATCTTCGAGACAATTTAAAAACTTGTGTTGGTCTTGTCCAGTTATCCGATTGCATTCCGCGCTGGCTCACTTGAACTGGGAGATGCTCCTGCATCATACTCCCTTGCTTGAAAACTTTCATGGGCTCCTGTCCATGAGCTCCTACACAGTCTATCCATGCTTCTGTATCTCCGCTTTAGTCTCCCAGCTGGCATCTTCCACTGGATGGTTCTTCCATTTGACCAGATACTCAAAGTATTCTTTTCGCCTGGTCCTCTTGCTCACTTTCTTGTCTAGTATGCACTCCATCTATGGCTTCTCTACAACTGGCATTTGCTTTGTCCACTAGATCACTAGCTGCTCATCACTTCTAGTCTCTACTTCCCCAGCTCTCTATGGGTATAAATCTGATATATTAAATA
>ML784069.1:843461-860661 GCA_009831015.1 Picea engelmannii | reverse complement strand
AACATCATCAACTATACACCTCATGTGTGTGCCAACAAATCAACTACTTGTCTCAACCATGACTAGTTTTGGATTAGTCAACAACCCCAACTTGAAATAATCATAACTTTGTACCTCTAATGAATAAAGATATGAAACTGATATACAATGTTCTTCAGTTTGTTTTATGCAATTTATCCAGATGGAACTACTTGGAACCTCTTATAAAAGGATTTATATCAAAAATTCCATACCTTGCGTAATTTCATCTTATTTTAAAGAGTGACCTTGTAGAGCGTACGCCGCAAAAAATATTATTTGAATTGATCTGAAACTATTAAAAAACATACTAAAGACTGTACCCTAACCAAAACATGTGGACTCACTGAATTTTTATCTATTATGAATACGTTATGATGTTTTTACCCGAAACACCTGTTTTTAACTAGTTTCAGGACTAGCCACAATCCCTATTTTCCACGGAGTGTAACTCCCAAAATACAAAGACCCACAAGATAAAAATTTTACCACAGATACTTGGGTATGTTTTCTCAATGGAATAACAATTTAATGGTCTTAACCATTATAGAAAACAATTTATAGCAAAAATGGTGAGATGACCTGTAAATAACATACCTTAGAAAGCATCATCAAAAGAATGTATCCTCCCTTCAATTCTGGCCCTCTTTTCTTCACCTTCCTTCTGAAATTCAGCTAATATATACTTGGTTACCTCAGTCACCTATAGATATTCAATATTATGAAGTGTTACACACCAAAAATGCTCAAGAAGCTCTCACAAGAAGCTCTCCATCAATACTCCAAAAGATATTCTCACAAGAAGCTCTTCATTGGTCCACAAAAAGGATGATCTACAAGATACCATTGCTATCTTATTTATACTTTCATCCTCTAGGTCACTTAACTCAGTTTTAGGTCACTTAACCAATTTCTATGTCACTTAACCTATTTTCCCTATTTTAGGGTTAACCAGTTTCCATAAATAGAAATTTCTCCAATATTTTATCATTTAAATATTCCTTCTTGATTTTCTCATCTTACTTTATCATTTCTTGATTTTTTTCACTTATATTTATTATTTAAATAATCCACCTTCACTTTGTCAACTTAATTTATCATTTAAATAATGATTTCTTCTTTTAGGTCACTTAACCCATTTCTAGGTCACTTAACCTATTTTCCTTATTTTTAGGGTTAACCACTTTCCATAAATAGAAGGTTCTCCAATACTTTATCATTTAAATATTCCTTCTTGATTTTGTCACTTCTCTTTATTATTTAAATAATCCACCTTGAATTTGTCACTTTACTTTATCATTTGAATAATGATTTCTTATTTTAGGTCACTTTGACTTCTTTGACCTTCGGGGCTTCAAGCCTTCATGTGGGGGTCCTTCATCTTTGTAAGGCCATAACTCTCAAACCATGAGGAGTTATGTGACATTCCACATACCACAGGAAATGGAATGACAAGAACTATCCATCTAGGATAGTTTCACCATCAATTTTCTTTATCTTCATCTCATTATTCCACATACAAGCATGGGTCCTCTAACCATTCTTCTAGGATAACTCTATCTGTAAAGTGTCTTCCCGTGAGGGATTTCACCATAAGGGGACCAATTTGGAGTTCATCCATTTGTGCAAATTATCAATCATGATAAGAAAATAATGAGAGCAAGGGTCCTCCAACCATTCTTCTAGGATAACTCAATCCGCAAAGCGTCTTCCCGTCAGGGCTTTCACCATAAGGGGACCACTTTGGAGTTCATCCATTTGTGCACCTTATCAATCATGATAAGACAATAATGAGTCATCTATACATTTTTACAATAATGCATCATATACTAATGAAACCACAATGATCCATCTTCATCATGTATCAATGACAACTCATTGATACATCTTCATCATATCAATGACAACTCATTGATACATCTTCATCTATGCATTCTCATCAAGGAAAATACATATTATATTACATCAATCATCAATCAATCAATTCTTTGACATCAATTAATGAAACCAATAAATCAAACCATTGGCATCAATGACAACACGATCCAACACATGTGACATATGATCGGGTATGCTATGATGTTGTTTATCGATCATTGACAGTGTTTTGTTGATGGACGGAGGATGATGATTTCTTGCTAATATGACTCACATAAGGAGTAAAAGGGCCATGCAAATATACTAGGTATTGAGGGAGAGGTGTGGAAACAACCCTGACACAACCTACTAGCACTCCCATCGTGACTCAAATTGTAGGTTAACGAATACCTAGTTCGAGAGATCCACGATGCCGTGAGGGAAGACTGAGATAGTCACTCATGAAGATTTCTAAGGGGCATGAAATAAGGAAGTGTCCTTATTCCTTAGAAGCCCTTAGTCTCTCACAAGGTAAGTTGAACTCCAATGATTGGAAAACTATGAAAACTAGTAAAAGGCGAGTGGCACCCTTGGAACACGGAGCACATCATAAAGGGAATGTCATGAAATTAAAAATTTGAATAAAATGCGAGTGGAACCCTTGGAGCATTGAGTGCGTCTGGAAGGGGACGTCATGGAATTTAAAAAAACAAATGATTCAAAGAATCTAGGTGGCTTAGAAAACTTTGAGTGAATGTTAAACCTTGTAAAATATTGAGAACCTGTTGAATTAATTAATTGATTAATTAATTAACTAAAGAATGAATTTATTAAGCATAATTGATGCAGGAGCATCGTAAGTAGCCAGCCAAGAAAGCAGTGTAAAAGCAGGAGATAGTTGGATGCACATATGGGGAAAAGGAGCATGTTTTTATGAAAACGTTTTAAATTTTGAAATTTGAAGCATTAATGTAATAGCTAGGAAAAGGCGTACTTACATTTATGTCTTGGAGATATGAATAGATCTGGAGAGATTAATCTCATCTGTCGGATGTATTAAGGCATTAAAGTTTGTTAATGTAAAGTAGGTATATGTGAATGTTAGATTAGACAAATTTATAAGCATAGGAGGGAAAATGAATATAGACACCCTCACCCTTGTATCATTGTAATTTTTGGGGATGATCATTCAGAATTCTTAAGTTGTAGAGTTGTAGTAGAGAGCTGTAGAGAAGAACCCATGTACAGGAGCACCTGAGTTAATATATGAATCTTTGACTCAAATTTCATGGTGTTATGATGCTTACCATTTACATTTGTTGAATGGTATGCTTACTGTCGATTTGTTTCTCTTTTATGCATTTGTTTCAATGTTGTGTTGTATGTATGATTTAATGTTGAGTGTATGAAGTTTGAGAGAGGAGAAGAATGAGATTCAATTGTTTCTCTTCCTGAGAATTTTTGCAAAGAGTGCAGTGAACGTCCGCAAGGTGTGCGTTGAAGAGGGTCTGAGTTTTATCTTAGAAAGCTCAAGAGAGATATCATTGTTCTCATAACAGCTGAAGCACAGGGGAAGCACATAGTTGTGCAAGGCATGCGCAGGCTAGTTGAAGCCTTAGAACTTATCAACCAAGGGGAAGGTTGAAGAACCACTATTGCAAGGAGTGCATAGGGTCGAAGATGCAAATAACTAGAGGTTATTTGAAGGTTTGTCACAAGGAGTGCGAGCAGGGATCCTTTTGGAAGCTTGAGTTTATAAGTTGACACAATCGTGCTCGCAAGCACGTCTGCTCACAGGATCTTCCCTTTACCACGGCCCGAAGAACTCAAATGTTCTTCTATTTTCCTATCAGGAAATCTACACCCACAGAACTATCGCTCAATCCCCCTCATTTCAACCAGGAGATCGGACTTCGCGGTATCGCGAGGTCGATGGTCGATCATTGGATTCTCAAAACCTTGAACTCCGACACAAGTCAATGCTGACCTTTTCCCGTTTCCTATCGGGGTTTTCCCTCTTACAATTTCTCTACTCACGATATCAAGCACTTCATTTCTCCAACTCCCAACTCACGATATGTCGAAACTCTGATGAGCTCACGGATTTTGACCTTTCAACGACCCCTTATCTCATCGGGACTTCAGACTTCATGGGATCATGAATCCTAATGTCAATATTTCAGGACTTCTCACTGCGAGATCCCAATGAGATGTGCCACCTGTCCACTCACCTGCTCCGCTGTGACCCATACTATTCCCTTTAGCTGTCAGTATTTCCACAATGGATTTTCACGATCTTTGGTCCATGGGATTCTTGATTTCCTAAACCCCGGCGCCTCAATATCCCGAGCTTCTTAAGGTTTCCACCCTGCTCACAAGGATTTTAAACCCTGTGCAACTCCTGTCAAATGGACGGTTGACGGGTAACTGTTTGATGATCCAATGGCTCACAATCCCTAGAGCTTGAAATCTGAATGCATCCATAACCTCCCCACTTCTTTACTAGATCGGGCAGCTGGCGAGATTTCGGAAATCCTCTCCACAAGATCCTGATCGTCTGTCCTTTCCTCCTCGATACTTTCATGAATTGAACCAAGGATTCCTTCCCAGACCTAACCACTTACGCCACAACTCTGAATGGTACCTTCAATAACTTTAAAGGCTTTATCCCTCCTGAACTTTCTCACGACTCAAAGTCTTAGAGAAGATTCTTGCGTGCACTCCTTGCAGCAACTCTCAGACACTTCCAAGTGCTTAATACCTTCGACTCTGCACACTCCTACAGCAGCAGTCCTTCAATGCTCCACTCAGATTCACAACTGAGGCTTCCCTTAGCCTATGCACTCCTTTCACGACTCCTATAACCCAATTTCACTTCTGGGTGAACAAGAACAAGAGTTAAACTATCTGAGCCTGCTGTCAACGCACTCCTTGCGAACGACTTCAACTGCACTCCTTGTAGGAATCCTTGCTCAGATAGAGAAACAATTGAAACTCGTTTCTCCTACTTCCTTTCTCAGATTTCAAACACTCAGCAAGAAATCATTCATACATAGCATGTAAAACAAATACATAACAAGAAGTAAATACTCATGAGCATAGCATTCAATATACATACACAGAGAACAAACACAAAACCATGGATTTGAATTAAACTCTTCTATTAATTCAAGCTCTGTACATGGGTGTTCTTCCACAACTTTTTGCATGCTCTTCTTCTCAATGCTCAGAATTATGTTACAATACACAATGAGGGTGTCTATATCTCGTTTCCATCTTTCTTTCTAAACTTTCTAATCTAATAATAAATTCTATCTACCTATTTCATCTCAACATAAATTCCTTTATCTACTTTAGAAGAGAGCGGGATGCTCAAGGTCTAATTACAACATAAAAGTACACCTCTCTTTAATATCTCATTTAAGGTTGGCACATATCTTCGAGACAATTTAAAAACTTGTGTTGGTCTTGTCGAGTTATCCAATTGCATTCCGCGCTGGCTCGCTTGAACTGGGAGATGCTCCTGCATCATACTCCCTTGCTTGAAAACTTTCATGGGCTCCTGTCCATGAGCTCCTACACGATCTATCCATGCTTTTGTATCTCCGGTTTAGTCTCCCAGCTGGCATCTTCCACTGGATGGTTCTTCCATTTGACCAGATACTGAAAGTATTCTTTTCGCCTGGTCCTCTTGCTCACTTTCTTGTCTAGTATGTACTCCATCTATGGCTTCTCTACAACTGGCATTTGCTTTTTCCACTGGATCACTAGTTGCTCATCACTTCTAGTCTCTACTTCCCCAGCTCTCTATGGGTATAAATCTGAGATATTGAATATCGAAGAAATTTCGATCCCATCGGGTAATTCAATCTCATAAGCATTTTCTCCAATTTTATTCAAGACCTTACATGGTACGATTTTCTTCATCTTCAATTTATTATACGTTCCTCTCGGGAACCTTTCCTTTCTCAAATGTGCAAGAACCAGATCACCAACCTCGAACTGAAGTTGTCTTCTATGCTGATTGGCTCTGCGTTTATATTCTTGGCTTGATTTCAGCAGTCTCTCCTTCACCTGGCTATGAAGTTCTTTCATCGCCTCAGCGAATTCTTCTGCACTAGCACTCCTAGTCGCAGTCTGTTCTGAATCCCTCAATTCAGAAATTCCTCTTGGTTGTACGCCATAAATAATCTGAAATGGACTTTTAATTGTACTCCTATTCACTGAGTCGTTATACGCAAACTCTGCCTGCAGCAATATATTGTCCCAACTATTGTGTTTCTCTGTCACCAAGCTTCTCAGCAAATCTCCCAGACTTTTGTTTACCACTTCTGTCTGTCCATTTGTCTGAGGATGATAAGCCAAACTAAATAACAAGTTAGTTCCCAGCTTCTTCCACAATGTCCTCCAGAAATGACCTATGAACTTTGTATCCCTATCCGAAACTATACTCCTTGGTAAGTCATGAAGTCGAATGACTTCTTTGAAAAACAGGCTCGCGATGTGAGTCGCGTCACTAGTTTTATGACATGGGATAAAATGTGCCATCTTGGAAAATCTATCCACCACCACAAATATCAAATCAAATCCTCTTTGTGTCCTTGGAAACCCCAATATAAAATCCATGCTAATTTCATCCCATGACCTTTGAGGTATGGGCAATGGTTGATAAAACCCTGCATTCTGCTTCCTCCCTTTCGAATGCTGGAAAATCCTGCATCTGTCCACAAATATCTTGACCTCTGATCACATCCCTGGCCAAAAGTATGATTTTCTCAGCTTCGCGAATGTTTTCTCATGACTGAAGTGTCTGGCCAATCCTCCATTGTGTTTCTCCTTCAGCAAGTTCTCCCTCATGGAACAATTTGGAATACACAGTTGATTGCCTTTAAACAACAATCCTTCCTGTATCATGTATTCAACCCACTGGATTCTATCTCTGAGAACTGTATTCTCAGCTGCTTCATACACTCCCTTGAAGTTTGGATCATCTGCATACATGTCCCTGAGATCATCAAAACCCAATGTTTTGACTCTGAACTCCCGCAACAACAAACACTTCCTGCTCAAAGCATGAGCAACTTTGTTAGTAGTACCAGAAATATGTTTAATCACAAAAGTGAAATTTTGCATATATTCAACCCACTTAACATGCCTCTGGTTCAACTTCTCCTGTTGAGTCACAAACTATAATGCATGGTTATCACTATACAAAACAAATTCCTTTGGAATCAAATAGTGCCTCCACTTTTTCAATGCCTGAATGATGGCCTAAAATTCCTTGTCATATGTGGAGTACTTCACTTTCGCTTCATTCAGATTCTCATTGAAATATGCAATTGGTCTATCCTCCTGACTCAAGACTGCTCCTATTGCAAATCCACTTACATCGCATTTCACCTGGAATGTCTTTTGGAAGTCCGGCAATACCAAAATTGGTTGTTCCGTGATCTTCCGTTTCAAGAGATTGAAACTCTTCTCAGCCTCTTCCATCCAGTGAAAATATTATGTCTTTTCTTCACTGTGTCCATCATTGCTGCACTAATCCCACTGAAATTCCTGATGAACTTTTGGTAGAAACTAGCTAATCTGTGAAAACTTCTCACCTCAAATATGTTCCTCGGTGATGGCCAATTTTTAATTACCTCCACCTTATTTGGGTCCATTCTCAATTCATTTGCCAAAATAACAAATCCCAAGTAAATAAGCTCTGTCCTCATAAATGAGGATTTCTTCATGTTTATCAATAGCTTCTCCTACTGTAACTTCCGCATCACTGTAGCCAAATGCTTCAGATGCTCCACTACTATTTTACTGAAAACCAGTATGTCATCCAAATACACGATGACAAATTTCCCAATAAACTCCTTCAAGACTTCATTCATCAACCTCATGAAGGTACTTGGTGCATTTGTTAAGACAAATGGAATAACAAGCCATTCATACAATCCTTCATTTGTTTTGAATGTTGTCTTCCACTCATCACCTTCTCTCATGCGAATCTGATGATATCCGCTTTTCAAATTGATCTTTGAAAAATACTTTTCTCCACTTAACCAATCCATTAAATCATCCATCCTCAGCAATAGGAATCTGTTTTTGATCATTATCTTATTGATCGCTCTCGAGTCTGTACACATCCTCCAACCCCCATCTTTCTTTGGACTAAGTACTATTGGAACAACACACGGACTCAAGCTTTCCCTGACCAAACCTTTGTCCAACAATTCTTGGATTTGTCCTTTGACCTCTTCATTCTCTTGCGGCATCAATCTGTACGCAGCTTTATTTGGTAAACTGGTTCCTAGTATGAGATCAATATTATGACTCACACTCCTGATTGGTGGCAACGAATGAGGTAATTCGTCCACTACAATGTCAGTGAACTCTTCCAGCAGTTCATGAACTTCTCCTGGCAAATCATCTACCCTTGTGCTGGTTAAAACAATCCTTGGTTTTCTGACCACAAAGAATTGCGGTTCTTCTTTCTTATTCACCTCAGTAAGAAGTTCCTTCCCACTCATGAGAAGTACAATGTTACTTACTTTTGGGTTTACCTCCTTGTCCTTAATTGGAAGCAACATATGAGTCCTCCCATTCTTCTCCAGGGTGTATGTGTTCATTTTCCCATCATGAATCACATTTCTATCATATTTCCATGGTCTACCAAGCAATAGATGACAAACATCCATAGGAATAACATCACACAAGATTTTATCATTATATCCACCTATCTTGAATTCAACTAAACATTGTTTAGTGACATTTACCTGGTGCCCCTTCTGCAGCCATGAAATTCTGTACGGGCTCGGATGATCAATCGTTTCCAGCTCCAGCTTCTCTACCATCTCGGTCGAAATGAGATTATATGTGCTACCTTTTTTTATAATGACCTTGCACACCCTGTACTTGGTCTTGCAAGTAGTCCAAAAAAGTCTAGTCCTTTGGACTGAACTCTCCACCTCCTTTTCGGGTGTCAAAAGAACTTTTCACATCATCAGTGATCTTCCGCCTTCAACATATTCTACCTAAACATCTCACTACTGCACTTCGATGATGTGAGCTTCTCCTCCATATTTCTTTTTCTCTGGACACTCAAATGACTTGTGCCCATTCTTCCCACATATGAAGCATGTTATTACTCCACCTCTTCCTCTTCCTCTACCTCTGGTAGGAGGAAACCTATTATTATCAGCATATCCTCCTCTCTGCTCAGTATGTTGTCCTCTTTTCTCAGCGTATTTCCCTCGCTGTGAACTTCCACCTCTCTCTGTCTGAGTCTGAGGTTTCTTGCAGTCGTCTCTGGGCTTTTGGGTTCTTTCCTGGGCAACTAATTTTCCTCTGGGATGACTTCTGCCTCGGCCCCTTTGACCTTTCTTTCAGCTCATCTTCTCTTCTGCTTTCAGAGCCATATGATAAGCATCTTCCACAATATGAATGGTTACCATGCTCATCTCATCCTGAATGTCGTATCTCAGACCATTCATGTATCTGGAAAATTTCTCATCATCGCTCTCCCGATGGCCTGCCCTGATATTCAATCTATAAAATTCCTCAGTATATTCCTTCATTGTCATTAGCTTCTGTCTCAGGTTCTGCATTCTCCTGAATAGAGTAATTTGATATTCCCTGGTGATGAATTTCGCTTTCATCCTCACAATCATCCTATCCTAGCTTTTGATCTTTTCCTTGCCCTTGCAGCGTCTGTCAGCTTGTAGCTCATCCCACCACAATGTTGCATGTCCATTTAACCTCATGATAGCATGCTTGACCTTCTTATCTTCTTCAACATCTTCATAGTCAAAGTATGTGTCAAGAGCTCTAATCCAATCTAGAAGTTCTTCTGCATCTAAGTTTCCCTCGTAAATTGGAATGTCCATCTTTGCTTTCGCACCCATCCTTGCAATAGCTTTGATTAAATGTTCATTTGTTGCATCCTCGGCTGCAACTTCTTCTTCACGTTCAACTTCAACTTCACTTTCAGAATCACTAGGATCCCAATGCCAATTGTGCATCTTTGTGATGTCTCCATGCCTTTGAGTCTGGCTCGTAGATCATGCATTTCCCTCTCCATTTCTAGATTCTGCACTTGCCTACCCCTTCTTCTCAGGTTTTCCCTTTCCTCTGGGTCGGGTGATTGCCTATCCCTTCTCCTTGGTGGCATGGTGAATCCTTCCCTTCTCTGCTATAGAAAGAAAAGACTCTTTCTTGGGCTCTCATACCACTCTGACGCAGCTGCACTCACAATCATGTCTGCTCATAGGATCTTCTCTTTACCATGGCCCGAAGAACTCAAATGTTCCTCTATTTCCCTATTAGGAAATTTGCACCCATAGAACTATCGCTCAATCCCCCCCATTTCAATCAGGAGATCGGAATTCGCGGTATTGCGAGGTCAATGGCCAAGCATTGTATTCTCAAAACCCTAAAATCCAACACAAGTTAACGCTGAACTTTTCCCATTTCCTATCGGGTCTTTCCCTATCACGAATTCGCTACTCGCGATATCAAGCACTTCGTTTCTATGAATCTCGACTCACGATATGTCGAAAATCTGATGAGCTCGCGGCTTTTGACCTTTCAACGACCCCTTATCTCATCAGGACTTCGAACTTCGCGGGATCGTGAATCCTAATGTCAATATTTTGGGACTTCTCGCTGCGAGATCCTGATGAGATGTGCCACCTATCCACTCACCTGCTCTGCTGTGACCCACACTATTCCCTTTAGCTATCAGTATTTCCACGATGGATTTGCCCGATCTTTGGTCCACAGGATTCCCAATTTCTCGAACCCTGATGCCTCAATATCTCGAGCTTCTCGGGGTTTCCACCTTGCTCACGAGGATTTTAAGCCCTGCGCAACTCTTGTCAAATGGATGGTTGATGGGTAACTATTTGATGCTCCAATGGCTCACAATCCATAGAGCTTGAACTCCGAATGCATCCATAACCTCCACACTTCTTTACCAGATCAGGCGGCTGGCGGGATTTCGCAAATCCTCTCCACAAGATCTTGACCGTCTGTCGTTTCCTCCTCGATACTTTCACGAATTGAACCAAGAATTCCTTCCCAGACTTAACCACTTACGCCACAACTCCAAATTCTACCTTCAATAGCTTCAAAGGATTTATCCCTCCTGAAATTTCTCATGACTCGAAGTCTTAGAGAAGATTCTTGTGCACACTCCTTACGGAAACTCTCAAACAATTTCAAGTGCTAAATACCTTCGAATCTGCGCACTCCTGCAGTAGCAGTCCTTCAATTCTCCACTCATATTCACAACTAAGGCTTCCCTTATCCTGTGCACTCCTTGCACAACTCCTATAACCCAATTTCACTTCTAGGTGAACGAGAACAAGAGTTAAACTATCTGAGCCTCCTGTCAATGCACTCCTTGTGGACGAATTCAACTACACTCCTTGCGGGAATCCTTGCTCAGATAGAGAAACAATTGAAACTCATTTATCCTACTTCCTTTCTCATATTTCAAACACTCAGCAAGAAATCATTCATACATAGCATGTAAAACAAATACATAACAGGAAGTAAATACTCATGAGCATAGCATTCAACATACATAGACAGAGAACAAACACAAAACCATGGATTTGAATTAAACTCTTCTATTAATTCAAGCTCTATACATGGGAGTTCTTCCACAGCTCTCTGGATGCTCTTCTTCTCAATACTCATAATTATGTTACAATACACAATGAGGGTGTCTATATCCCATTTCCCTCTTTCTTTCTAAACTGTCTAATCTAATATTAAATTCTATCTACCTATTTCATCTCAACATAAATGCCTCTATCTGCTTCAGACGAGAGTGGGACACTCAAGGTCTAATTACAACATAAAAGTATGCCTCTCTTTAATATCTCATTTAAGGTTGGCGCATATCTTCAAGACAATTTCAAAACTTGTGCTGGTCTTGTCCAGTTGTCTGATTGCATTCTGCGCTGGCTCGCTTGAACTGGGAGATGCTCCTTCATCATAAGTGAAAACTCGGGAGGGATTTAACCTTTGAAGTGTTCAAAGGGAGATGGAGGCCAAAATTGTCTCATAGAAATTTAGTTCAGGAGGGATAACACCGAGTCATTTGGACAGAATTCCTTGAGGAGTGCATCTAGTGGTCAAAATTCTCCATGGAGAACTCGCGAAGTCATGAGGACTGTCAGATCCAGAGGAGTTGTGAGGTGGTTAGGAGTTGGATGAATCCACCACCTTGACATCAAGGATCGACATGGACGGTTGATCATGGTCTGTCTGAGCCATCAGATCATTTCAAAAATTTGGGATCCGTAAGTTTAGAGTGCAAACCAAAACCCTTGGTCACTCAAACTCCCAGTTGGCGAAAGGAATTATCAGCAACGCTATTTTAGAATTTCGGTAATTCGGGGTTTGGCATACCGAAAATTTTGTTAACAAAGTATCGGGACCCTTGGCATTGAAAACCCTGAAGTCACAAAATGTGAAGTGTCTTTGGAATGGAATCCTAACAGTTTGGCATTTTGGGGTCCAGGAAGTAGAGGAGACAAGTGATTTTTGGAACCGAGAGTTTCAAACCCTCGGTACTCGAAATCCTGAAAAGGGGTCGCTATTTCAGAATTTAGGAATTGGCGCGGCAAGTGAGTTGGGGTTGAGAATCACGAACTCCCAGTACACGGAGTCCTGAAAGGCCATCGATCACGCATTCCATGGGATGTTGATCCCATTTCGATATTCTGTCATTTTGGAATTCGGGGAATCATAAGGCAAGAGGAACGATTGTTGGGTCATTTTCTCAAGTCCCGAAAAGCCGAATTTAGTGGCAGCAGGTGGTGTGCGCTGGAGCGATCAACCCTCGTTGACAATTTCCATTTCGGCATTTTTCAAGAGCTGTGGGGATATATCGAGACTCTCCAACTCCTGAAACCCAAAGTCCTTTGTGGCTCAAACAAAGCGTTTGATAGTGAAGATCCTGTGCGGATCTCGACCCGAGGGCAGGGGGTCTGCGTCAATAATACCTAAGGGTCTAAGCTCGTGCAAATAAAATTGTAACTAATCCTAAGTCTAATATTAGTGAGAAGACTAAAAATTAATTTTATAAATTAAATAATGAGGGGTGAAATAAATCAATCTAAAAAATCAATAAAAAAATCTAAGGAGTGATTTAATACACATTGTGAAAGTAAATACCAAATTAGAAATTAAAATAAGAAAGGAATAAAGAATACAAGAATGTGTAAGCATAGAAGCATATCTAGACTCTAGTCTAACTAGATAACATTCCTATTTTAACTCAACTCCATTTTAGAAAGGCATCAGTCATAAATAGGAAATAAAGGGAATAAAGGGACATCTATGAGTGATTTTAGGAGCACCTTTAGGATGGGTGAGGAACTTTGACATTTAATTAAATTAAATTGTGGATTTATTGGTGGGACTAAGAGAACATGTGACAATTGTATGGGGGGAATAATTATTAAATACAATTTAAAAAGAATGAATTAATTGTGAAAATGGCAAGTTATCAATAAGGAAATTCTATAAAACAAATGGATGAGAGGAGGAATGGATGGCATGGCTTATGAGTAAGGTTATGTTGTAGAAATTATGACTGGTTTTAATTGTGATAGTTGGGATACCTAGCGAGAGAGAGAGAGAGAGAGAGAGAGAGAGAGAGAGAGAGAGAGAGTGGTGGCTTTACCTTGCAAGGTGAGCTGGGAGCTAGAGAATTCTGGTTGTGTTCTTTCATGGACCCTTTGTGGATCGGGGGCCTAAGGGGGGAGAAGAGTACCCATAGCATTGGATGGGAGATACCAGTGAAGCCTCCATGGTTATCAAGTGGGGAACTGGACAGAGCGCAAGCGTGGGAGAACATCTTCGACTTCTCGTCGTCGGCTACGATATTTTATTGAGAATTGTATTGTATTCATATTTAATATGTATAAGTTTTAAACTTCGTTGAATGGACATTGGTTCTGACATTTGTTTTTCTATGAGATGTCATTAGCATATAGATGTTTCATGCAGTTTTTGTAAGATGTATTTAGAATAAAATGGTTCTGCAATTGTTTAATATATTTTAAATCCCGTGTTAATTTCATAAGATCTTTGTGGTTCATTTTCGTTAAGTGAATTGAATGTAACCTATGAAATTGTTTAATAGATTTTAAATACTATCCTAAATTCATAAATATCTTGATGATTTTTAGTGCCCTCTGTAATTGAAATCATCCTCGTTCAGCTTCAACAAATTCTTCTCTGTGTTTTCCCTTTTAATCCTTTAGCGATTTTTCCAGGAGATTCCTCAACGATTTTATATTTTTTACTCTTTGTTTTGGGGAGGATCTTGAGCTCTGCGCCTTCCTCTTGCTCAAAGATTTTTTAAATTTTTTTACTCTATGTTTTTAGGATGAGCCCTAATTCTTTTCCTTCCTCTTGCTAGCGATTGTGTACATTTGGTTTCCTCTCTGCATTTTTCCCCAAGGATTTCACCCAGCTTCCATCATCTGGAGTTTTCTCTCAATTCGATTATTGTCTCTGCATTTGTATTTATGGTATCTGAATTCTTTCTAAGTGGATTTAATGTCTACGCATTATCTTTATGATATATGAATTATTTTTGAGTGGATTGAATGTCTTTGTGTTTGTCTTTATGGTATATGAATTAATTCTATGTGGATTGAATGTATCTACGTTGGTCTTTATGGTATCTGAATTATTTCTGAGTGGATTGAATGTCTCTACATTGTCTTTATGATATCTAAATTATTTCTGAGTGGATTGAATGTATATGTGTCTATTGATGTAGGAGCATCACCAACAAATCACAAAGGGAGGACAACTAGGTGCACTAGCACGAATTTTGAAGAAATTTAAATTTTGAAGAGAATGTATCATGCAAATCTTTTGAAAGGAATTGTAATTAAAGAACATATTAAATGTTGAAGAGTTGGATAAGCTCACGAGGACATTGGAAAATGTATTTTATTTTAATGTAGTTGAGTGCAGTACAGATTTGATGCGTTCGATCAAATCTGTCTATCAAAAATATTTATTGCAATAAATTCTAAGTAGTTGGTAGCTTTTAGCTCGATAGGATGGCTTTAGAGTAGTTGGAGGGAAGAGATCGAACAACCCTCTTGTATAAATATTTGTATTACTTCCCAGTAGTTGTTGTTGTTAGATTGTAGAGAGGTTGTTGAATCTATTGTATAAGTTATTGCTGAAGTAGTTGTTGGCACCCAAGTTACTAAGAGTTGTCACCATTGTATCCGAAATTTAAGAACTACCAAGAAGCAGTGTATGAACAAATGTATGCTTCAGTTGAATGAATATAACATAGGATAATTGTCCCAAGTGTACGGTGTTCATGCATCTATCTAAATGAATAAATGGTAGAATTTTTGTTTTTTTTGGAATTCCCTCTTATTTCTTGTTCTTGTGTTTATGTACACATTTACATGGCTAAATGTATGAACTTACGAATATTTAGATAAGTTTCAATTGGTTTTGTTCTATGAGTAAGTGAAATTGTGTAGAGTTCCTGTAAGGAGTGCGTTGATAGAGTCGGTTTCGACTCATAAGCTTAGAAGAGATAGCATGAACATTAAGTGTTCAAGGAGTGCATAGAATCTGCAATATGTGCATGATAGAGTCCAGTTTGACTCGTAAAGTTCTGAAGAGATAGCTTGAGGGAAGTTGTTTGCAAGGAGTGTGTTTTCAAGTCTTCTGGCTCAGAAGCTCAAGAGGAAGAACAATGAGAAATCTTCTAAGGAAGGAGTCCTTTGAGATTTATCTAATTTAGCAAAGTGAGACTTGTCCAAGAGGGATTGGAGTCATTCCAAATCATCAGATCTGGGAGGAGTTGCATGAAGGATAGTCGTGAGGTATTTCATAGGTCAGCGTTTGGAACACTTCGAGTTATTGAAAGGTGGGATCGTCGAATCGTAAACTCATGAGGTGAATCTCAATAGTTGGTTGTGAGGAGACGCATGGAAACAGATTGAATAATCTGATATTTTGAGTTCTGGAGGGAGTAGGTGTGGAGCGAGTGAAGTTTCATGAAGTCACAAAACCTGAAGTAAATATCGACTGTCAGATCCAGAGAGACACGTTGCAGCGATCCATGAACTCGGGGAAGGTTGTTTTAGAAGGAAATAGAAGAGGAGGTTGCAATATCGTTGGAGCCCAAAGTGGCCAAGGGTTGGCAGAGGTTATATCCCATGGTCACAGAGGAGAAGGAGTCTAGTATGAGACTAGTACTCATGAATCAGTGTCGCTAAGCACCAGAGAGTGGAGTTGCAAGTAGTCTGAACTTGCACACGATATCAAGGGGACCTGTGAGGGTATAAATTTCTCATGGTTTGTTGAAGGCCTGAAGAACCAATTCAGTTCGATGAATTTGAAGATCCAAGACCTAGAGGTTGCAGAATCCCCATGAGAGAAAAGGGGGGGGTTTCCATCAAAGTGGTATCAGAGCTGATTAATAATTTATTTATGTAGGTCAAGGAGACAGAGAAGTGGGATGGTATCAATGAGTGGTATTAGATACATCAACACAATGCCACCTAGGAGACGTGTAGAGTCACCCGTAGAAAATAAAGCTATGAAAAGGGAGATGAGAGAATTGCGTGCAAGGATGGATGCCATGGAAACAACACAAAGGAGAGCACGTGATGTTGGAGACATCAGTGATGCAAAAAATGAGGAAGTGGAAGTTGAGGAATATGTAGCGGAGGATGTTGTGGAAGAACACTTTATGAAAGTGGTTGTTAAGTTGGGAGCTAGAGCCAAGATAGACATCCCAATGTATGAGGGTAATCTAGATGTTGAAGAATTTCTTGATTGGATATGAGCAATGGATAAGTATTTCAAATATGAATATGTTGATAAGGAGAAAAAGGTGAAGCATGTTGTTACGGGGTTGAAAGGACATGCAACACTGTGGTGGGTTGAACTACAGGCTGACATGAGAAGCAAAGGCAAACAAAATATTAAGAGTTGGGATCGAATGGTAGCCAATATGAAGGAGAAATTCATACCCAAGGACTACCAGATAAATCTATTCAAGATAATGCAGAACCTGATATAGAAAGGGATGACTGTGAAGGAGTACATAGAGGAGTTCTGCAGACTGAATGTCAAGGCTGGCCAAAAAAGAGAGAGACGAGGAAAAATTCACTAGATACATCAATGCCCTGAGATATGAAATCCAAGACGAGATCAACATGATGACAGTAATGATAGTAGAGGATGTGTACCAGATTGTGTGAAAGAAGAACATAAGCTAGCCAGACAACAGAGTCAACAAAACAAGGGCAGAAGCTTGAAACCA
>ML784069.1:766568-782851 GCA_009831015.1 Picea engelmannii | reverse complement strand
TGTTTGTATTTGCCATTGCATCTTTTCTGTTCTTTTCTGAATATCAGTTTGCAGTAGATATTGTACAAGGTTATAATTTACACCCAAGGAGGTAGGATTGATCCAAGTGGATATTAGTGGCCACCCACCTTTTCCGACTGGCTCAAAACAATTTTCTGGCAAATTTGGCAATTTAGTATTTTTAGCAGTTTTTAACTTCTGGGGCCATTTTGAGGGCCCGATTTTTTTTTTTTCAAGATATAGGTTCTCAATGATAATTGAAGGCATTAATGAGCCCCCAAAATGAATCTCCTCGATGATACCGTTCCAGTGAGCTATCAGACACCTAAAACAGAGATCGTACACAAAAGTTACGACCCTGGGAAGTTGATGTACTCACTTACCCAAATGTGGCCCACATGAATTTTGGCGCTTCATCACCTAGGGTTAGATTTTTGGATGTATATGGTTTTTGGCATTCTATTTTATTTTAAAAGGGCCTTCAGAGCCTCATTGTAACCATCTTCTTGAGAATGCGAGTAGTTGTCACATCTCTTCTCAGAGATAAGCTTCCACCATTCTAGTGTGTCTTTCACTCTATATTTTTACAGTCTTTGTTCACTTTTTTCATTAATAGAAATCATGTATTCATGTATATCTTTGTTTATGGTTGCATCTCTCATAAATTTTTGTTATATTATTGAATATCTGCAATATCTTTGTGCATTTATTTGTTATATCTCTGCTCTCATTTCGTGCTGAAAATAATCTGGATCAATGGTATCAAAGCAGGCTGCTCTTGATCATTTTTTCAGTGCATGTCCCTGATGAGGTCCGAGTATAGAAAGTTGGGTCTCGATCTTGTCTCTCTTGAATACGATCACTCTCTCACACCCAAGAAACCCTCAATGGTTGAATAAAATAAAAACAATGGAGCAAACGATCCTATCAATCTGTTGCTTGAGGAATCTCTCACGCGATAGAGAGACAAAATGATGGAGAATTTTTCCCACATCCTTAAACACCTATCGATAGCATCAGGCGCATCTTCATCAAGCGACCACTTTGGAGACACCTCACCTTTCAAGGTACAATTTAATTTTGATATTCTTGTATTTGAAGGATAGATAGATGTAGAAGCCCTAGAAAAATGGTTAACTCTTCTAGAATATTATTTCTCTGTTCACAATTTTTTCGACAAATAAAAGATCACCTTTGCACTCCTTAAAGCTCTCCCTCATGTCAAACATTGGTGGGAAACTTACTCGGAGCAAAGTTCCACAGAGGAGTTTGGAATATATGGGGCCGATCCCACTTAAGATTTTTTTGTGGATGCGGTAAAGGAACAATATTACCCTATTGGCAACTATGAGGACCAGTACATGAGATGGACCACACTGCGAAAAGAGAGGGGCCAAGTATTTTTGGAGTTCACCAATACCTTCCATGCCTTATGCATCGAGTTGGGTATCAAATACTTTGAGAGACATTTGGTTCTAAAATACCGTGGGGCTTTACACAGATACATCCAGACTGAAATGGATTTTCTAGACATCTCATCACTCTATGTTGCTTATCGATATGTTGTTAAAATTGAGAAGAAATTTAAGTACCAGAACAAACGGGAATTCAGGTCTGCAAATCTGCAACAACTAAAGTATGACAAAGATGGCCCTAACAAACAGTCTCTCGAAAACCACTCCAAGACATAGGAAAAGGAGGGTCATGGGAAGACAAAGAGGGACACCAGAAAATGGTGTGATTTCCACAAAATCCCTTGGCACAACAATGATGAATGTTACTCAAAACAGTTATTGGTGGCCGAGATGAAAGACAAGGAGCCAAACCATGATTTAGAATCTTATTCTGAAAATATTGGTAAAGGAAAAATCATTGATGCAGACCCCACTGCTATTGTCACGACCACAACAATTCAACCATAAGAACCGACATATCCTAAAGAGGGGGAGCACATTTTTCATTCACAGATGTGGGTGAAGGGAACCCCGTGACATTTTATTGTCGATAGCGGAAGCTAGAAAAACCTCATCTCAGAAGAGGTCATCAAACAGTTGGGATTGTCGACAACACCACACCCACAACCATACAACATCAAGTGGCTTTGGCAAGGACAAGATCTCTGTGTCAGCCAACATTGTCGATTGTCAAATGGCATCCAACCCTTCAAGGATGAGGTATTATGTGGTGTTGCCCCACTGGTTGTATGTGATGTTCTCTTGGGCTAACCATATATGTGGATATGCCATGTTGTGTATGAGTCTCGACCCCGTAGTGTCATTGTTACTTTGGGGGGTCATCTCTACAGAATAACAGAGGTAGTTCCAAATATTGTTCCACCTAAAAAGTGTTGCATTGAGGTAGTATCTCATACTGCAAAATTCAGCTTCTTCACAATCTATTCAAAAGGGGAACAAAAGGACACTGCAATCACTACAGCTTTGCCCCAAGCACCTTCTATCCAACAAAAATAGGTCAGCAAGGTTGCAACAAAAAGAAAAGATTCCTTCTATACACCGTCCTCTCATGTAGCCTGACTTTTTGAACAACCTCAACCCCAATAGGTTTGTGACATACTTCCACAAATTGAGCAACGCAATGTCTCCAGCAAGGTAAGCAACTCACCCAAATGGAGATGCAACAAATGATTTTCCCTTTCCCCCCAGGAAATCAACACAATGGAGACCATTTCTTCCTATGGAGGGAGGATTTATCCAGCTGGATATCAATGTCCACCCACCTTTTTTGACTGGCTCAAAACAGTTTTCTGGCAAATTTGGCAATTTACTATTTTTAACCGTTTTTAACTTCCGGGGCCATTTTGAGGGCCCAGATGAAGGTTTTTCAAGATCAAGGTTCTCAATGATATTCAAAGGCATTATTGGTCCCCCAAATGAATCTCCTCGATGATACCTTTCCAACTAGCTATCACACGCCTAAAACGGATATCGTATGCAAAAGTTACGACCCCGGGAAGTTGATGTACTCACTTACCCAAACGGGGCCCACATGACTTTTGGTGCTTCATCTCCTAGGGTTAGGTTTTTGGATGTCTAGGGTTTTGGGCATTCCGATTTATTTTAAAAATGCCTTTAGAGCCTCATTGTAATCATCTTCTTGCAAATGCGAGTAGCCGTCACATCTCTTCTTAGAGATAAGCTGCCACCATTCTAGCGAGTCTTTCACTCTGTATTTTTACAGTATTTGTACATTTATTTGATTAATAGAAATCATGTATTACTGTATATCTATGTTTATGGTTGCATCTATGATAAATTTATGTTATATTATTGAATATGTGCGATATCTCTGTGCATTTATTTGTTATATCTCCGCTCTCATTTCGTGCCGAAAATATCTGAATCAGTGGTATCAAAGCAGGCTGCGCTTGACCATTTTTTCAGTGCATGTCCATGACGAGGTCCGAGTATAGAAATTTGGGTCTCGAGCTTGTCTCTCTTGAATAAAATCACTCTTGCACACCCAAGAAACCCTCAATGGCGGAAGAAAAGAAAAATGACGGAGCAAACAATCCTATCAATTTGTTTCTTGAGCAAGCTCTCACGCGACAGAGGGATGAAATGATGGAGAATTTTTCCCACATCCTTACACACCTACCGATAGAATGAGACGCATATTCATCAAGAGGCCACTTTGGAGGAACCTCGCCTTTCAAGGTACAAGTTAATATTTATATTCCTATATTTGAAGGAGAGATAGATGTAGAAGCCCTAGAAAAATGGTTAACTCTGCTAGAAGGTTATTTCTCTGTTCACAATTTTTCCGACAAAGAAACGATCACCTTCGCACTCCTTAAATCTCTCCCTCATGTCAAACATTCGTGGGAAACTTACTGGGAGCAAAGTTCCACAGAGGAGCCTGGAATATATGGGGTCGATCCCACTTGGGATTTTTTTGTGGATGCGGTAAAGGAACAGTATTACCCCGTTGGCAACTATGAGGACCAGTACATGAGATGGACAACACTGGAACAAGAGAGGGGCCAAGCATTTCCATAGTTCACCAATAAATTCCATACCTTGCACACCAAGTTGGATATCAAAGTCTCCGAGTGACATTTGGTTCTGAAATACCATGGGGATTTACATAGATACATCCAGAATGAAATGGATTTTATGGAAATCTCATCACTGGGTGTTGCTTATCGATATGCTGTTAAAATTGAGAAAAAAATTAAGCACGAGAACAAATGGGAATTTGGGTCTGCAAATCCTCAACAACCAAAGTATGAAAAAGACGGCCCTAACAAACAGTCTCTCGAAAAACACTTCAAGACACAGGAAAAGAAGGGTCATGGGAAGACAAAGAAGGACTTCGGAAAATGGTGTGACTTCCACAAAATCCCCTGGCACAACACTGACGAATGTCGCTCAAAATAGTCATTGGTGACCGAGATCAAAGACAAGGAGACGAACCCTGATTCAGAATCTTATTATGAGAATAATGGTAAAGGACAGATCATTGATGTAGACCCCACTACTATTGTCGCAACCACAACAATTCAACCAGAAGAACCAAGAGATCCCGAAGAGGGCTACTGCCTTTTTCATTCATAGATGTGGGTGAAGGGAATCCCACTGCATTTTATTGTTGATCGTGGAAGCAAGAAAAATCGCATCTCAGCAGAGGTCATCAAACAGTTGGGATTGTTGACAACACCACACCGAAAACCATACAACATCAGGTGGCTTCGACAAGGACGAGATCTCCGTGTCAGCCAACAGTGTCAATTTTCATACGGCATCCAACCCTTCAAGGATGAGATATTATGTCACGTCGCCCCACTGGATGTCTGTGATGTTCTCTTGGTCCAACCATATATGTGGAGATGACATGTTGTTTATGAGTCTCGACCTCATAGTGTCATTGTTACTTTGGGGGGTCATCTCTACAGAATAAAAGAGGTAGTTTCAAATATTGTTCCACCTAAAAAGTGTCGCAAGGTAGTATCCCATACTACAAAATTCAGCGTCTTCACAATCTATTCAAAAGGGGAACATAAGGACACTGAAACCACTACAGCTTCACCCCAAGCACCTTCTATCCAACAAAAACAGGTCGGCAAGGTTGCAGGAAAGTGCAAAGATTCCTTCTACACACCATCCTCTCATGTAGCCCGACATGTTGAACAACCTTAGCCTCAATAGTTTCGTGACATACTTCCACAAAATGAGCAGAGCGACATCTCCAGTAAGGCAAGCAGCTCACCAAGATGCAGATTTAGAAAACGCTTTTCCCTCTCGCCTAGGAACTCAATGCAATGGAGACCATTTATTCCTAAGGAGGGAGGATTGATCCAGGTTGATATCGGTGGCCACCCACCTTTTCTGACTGGCTCAAAACAGTTTTCTGACAAATTTGACAATTTACTATTTTTAGTAGTTTTTAACTTCCATGGCCATTTTGAGGGACGGAATGAATTTTTTTCATGATCAAGGTTGTCATTTATATTTTAAGGCATGATCGAGCCCCCAAAATGAATATCCTCGCAGATACCTTTCCAACGAGCTATCACACGCCTAAAACGGACATCGTATGCAAACGTTACGACGTTGAGAAGTTGATGTACTCACTTACCCAAACAGGGCCCACATGACTTTTGGCGCTCCATCTCCTAGGGTTAGGTTTTGGGATGTATAGGGTTTTTGGAATTCCATTTTATTTTAAAAAGACCTTCAGATCCTCATTGTAATCATCTTATTGCGAATCAGAGTAGTTTTCACATCTCTTCTGAGAGATAAGTTGCCACCATTCTAGGGAATCTTTCACTCTATATTTTACAGTCTCTATACATGTATTTCATTAATAGAAATAGTGTATTACTGTATATCTGTGTTTATGGTTGCATCTCTAATAAATTTCTGTTATATTATTGAATATCTGCGATATCTCTGTGCATTTCTTTGTTATATCTCTACTCTCATTTCGTGCCAAAAATAATCTGGATCAGTGGTATCAGAGAAGGCTACTCTTGATCATTTTTTCAATGTATGTCCCTGACGAGGTCCGATTATAAGAATTTGGGTCACGAGCTTGTCTCTCTTGAATACAATCACTCTCGCACACCCAAGAAACCCTCAACAGTGGAAGAAAAGAAAAACGATGGAGTAGACAATCCTATCAATCTGTTGCTTGAGCAAGCTCTCATGCGACAGAGGGACGAAATGATGGAAAATTTTGCCCACATCCTTAAACGCATGTCGATAACATCAGATGCATCTTCATCAAGTGACCACTTTGGAGGCACCTCACCTTTCAAGGTACAAGTTAATTTTTATATTCCTGTATTTCAAGGACAGATAAATGCAGAAGCCCTAGAAAAACGGTTAACTCTGCTAGAAGGTTATTTCTCTGTTCACAATTTTTTCGACAAAGAAAAGATCACCTTCACACTCCTTAAATATCTCCCTCATGTCAAACATTGGTGGGAAACTTACTGGGAGAAAATTTCCACAGAAGAGCCTGGTATATATGGGGTCGATCCCACTTGGGATTTTTTTGTGGATGCAAAAAAGGAACAGTATTACCCTGTTGGAAACTATGAGGACTAGTACATGAGATGGACCACACTGCAATAAGAGAGGGGCCAAGCAGTTCCAGAGTTCACCAATACCTTCCATACCTTGCGCACCAAGTTGGGTATCGAAGACTCCTAACATCATTTGGATTTGAAATACCGTGGGGCTTTACACAGATACATCTAGACTGAAATTGATTTTTTAGACATCTCATCACTTGGTGTTGCTTATCGATATGTTGTTAAAACTGAGCAAAACTTTAAGCACCAAAACAAACGGGAATTTGGGTCTGTAAATCCGCAACAACCAAAGTACGAGAAAGACGGCCCTAACAAACAGTCTATCGAAAACCACTCCAGGACACAGGAAAAGAAGGGTCACGGGAAGACAAAGAAGGACACCGGAAAATGGTGTGATTTCCACAAAATCCCCTGGCACAACAGTGATGAATGTCACTCAAAACAATCATTGGTGGTCGAGATCAAAGACAAGGAGCCGAAACCTAATTCAAAATCTTATTCTGAAAATACTGGTAAAAGACAGATCATTGACACAGACCCCACTGCTATTGTCGCAACCGCAACAATTCAACTAGAATAACCA
This sequence comes from Picea engelmannii, assembly GCA_009831015.1. NCBI lineage: Eukaryota > Viridiplantae > Streptophyta > Pinopsida > Pinales > Pinaceae > Picea > Picea engelmannii. Next base: position 775,712 of record ML784069.1, on the reverse strand, counting down.
ACAGATCTTAAAGAGGGGGAACAACTTTTCCATTCCCAGATGTGGGTTAAGGGAACCCCACTTCATTTTATTGTTGATAGCGGAAGCCAAAAAAACCTCATCTTAGCAGAGGTCATCAAACATTTGGGATTGTCAGCAACACCACACTCGCAGCCATACAACATCGGGTGGCTTCGGCAAGGACGAGATCTCTGTGTCAGCCAACAATGTCGATTGTCATATGGCATCCAACCCTTCAAGGATGAGGTATTATGTGATGTTACCCCACTAGATGTCTGTGATGTTCTCTTGAGCCAACCATATATGTGGAGACGCCATGTTTTTTATGAGCATCGGACCTGTAGTGTCATTGTTACTTTGGGGGGTCATTCTAGAGAATAAAAGAGGTAGTTCCAACTATTGTTCTACCTAAAAAGTGTCACAAGGTAGTATCTCATACTGCAAAATTCAGCTTCTTCACAATCTGTTCAAAAGGGGAACATAAGGACACTGCAACCACTACAACTTCGCCCCAAGCACCTTCTATCCAACAAAAATAGGTCGGAAATATTGTAGAAAAGTGCAAAGATTCCTTCTTCACATCATCCTCTCATGTAGCCCGACTTTTTGAACAACCTCAGCCTCAACAGGTTCGTGACATACTTCCACAAACTGAGCAGAGTGACGTCTCCAGCAAGGCAATCAACTCAGCAAGATGCAGATTCAACAAACGCTTTTCCCTCTCCTCCAGGAACTCAACGCAATGGAGAACATTTCTTCCTAAGGAGGGAGGATTGATCCAGGTGGATATCAGTGGCGACCCACCATTTTCGACTATCTCAAAACAGTTTTCTCGCAAAGTTGGCAATTTACTATTTTTAGCAGTTTTTAACTTCCGGGGCGATTTTGAGGGCCCAAATGATTTTTTTACTAAATTGATGTTCTCAATAATATCCAAAGGCATGATTGAGCCCCCAAAATGAATCTCCTCGATGATACCTTTCCAACAAGCTATCACACGCCTAAAACGGAGATCATATGCAAAAGTTACGACCCCGGGAAGTTGATGTACTCACTTACCCAAATGGGGCCCACATGAATTTTGGCGCTTCATCTCCTAGGGTTAGGTTTTTGGATGTCTAGGGTTTTTGGCATTCCGGTTTATTTTAAAAAGGCCTTCAGAGCCTCATTGTAATCATCTTCTTGTGAATGTGAGTAGCGGTCACATCTCTTCTCAGAGATAAGCTGCCATCATTATAGCGAGTCTTTCACTCTATATTTTTACAGTCTCTGTACATTTCTTTATTAATAGAAATCGTGTATTACTATATATCTGTGTTTATGGTTGCATCTCTGATAAATTCCTGTTATATTATTGAATATCTGCAATATCTTTGTGCATTTCTTTGTTATATCTCCACTCTCATTTCGTGCCGAAAATAATCTGGATCATTCACCTTTGGATCCGGAGGGATTGGTGAAGGGTTTTCTGTGCCCTTCCTTCTTTGGATATGGATGAGATTTCCTTTTGTCTTTATCTTTAGATTTATGATATTGATGGTTGGCATCTTGCACAGTAAGTGCATGCACCTTTGGGCCTTTGATTTTTCCCATGTTGATGAGCTTGGTTTGATCTTGTGTCAGGGATTCGATAAAGTCCTCAAGAGAAGGCATGTTATGGGTGGCTTGAGAGGCAAATTTGACTGAATGGAATGTGGGAACGAACACAAAGAATTCAGGACCAAGTTTGGAGAGAGTGGTGAGAAGTATTTGTTTCTCCTCCTTAAGTTTATCAGCCCCACAATCTTTGAGTTGTGACAGTAAATCCTTGAATTTTGTAAATAAATATTGGATATTGTCAAAGCTTTTTGGATCCAATGTGAGAAATTCCACCTCCAACATGTGTCTCCTCATCTCATCCTATTTTTCAAAGAGCCCTTCCAAGGTGTTCCAGGATTCATTGGGAGTCTTACATGAAGATATGTGAAAAAGGAGATTGGGAGAAATAATACTGCAAATCGTTCCGAGTGCTTCATCCATCCGATTTAAATACTTGGATTTTTCTATGACTTATGTCGGTTATGTATATGTATTCAAGGTTAACCTGTACAATCCTCTAGTTTGGATATGAATCAATATTCTCTCCTTCCATGCAAAGTAGTTGTAAGGTGTAAGAATGAATTCTTTTTGGAAATCCATCTTTCCGTTGTCTTCAATATTTTTTACCTGCAAAAAAAATTTGTGTATCTTTTGCTTAGGAGCCCGTCGGCTCTAATACCATGTAAATGTGTTGAACCTGTAGAGAATAAATCTAGCTAGAAAATACTACACAGATTTGCATAGAGAAATTTAGAAAGATGAAGAAGGAGAGAAAGAATAGAAGAATTTTCATTAATCGTATTGAATAATGAATAATTTACACATGATATACTCTCTATAACTCAACCAATGTGCATGGGAGAAGAAGCAATGCGCCATAGTGGTGGTCTAGAGTGATCTAGACACACACCAACAGTTACGAGAGTGAATTGTCACCTAGTCTAGTCTCTCAGGAAGTTACATGACTGAACTGCCACCTAGCTGAGTTAACTAGTCAACCAGTCTTGAGTTAACTGACTGAAATAGAGTGTAGTGAAGAGTAGATCAGGGAATTAAGGGTAATGCGCTAATATGGTGACAAAACCAAGGAATGTGTGCATTGGCATGGTGATGATCTCAATGTTTCATGGCGATAAAACCAATGTAGCATCTAGACTCAACTCAATTAGTCAAATTGAAGTGTCAACTCAAGAGAATATTCTCCAGGTGGAGTATTCTCTCCTAGAAAATAGGAGACTCGATAAATGACTAATAAACAAGGAAAAACCGTAGGAAAAAAAAATCTTAGGTGTGTGTGAAGTAACTCCAACACCAAGGTATGATAGAAATATACATTTTTGAAAATCTCACCAAAATAAAATAAAAAGATGATGTAGATGAATACATATATGAAAGGGAAGGACTAGAAACATGAGTGCATTGGTTATCCAAATATCAACCACTCTAAATTTTCATGCATCAATTAAGGCCACACATAAAGAATAAGTTAGAAAAACATAATGGTACAATCATGAAAAAGGTTGAATGTAAGTGATAAATTGCAAAAAATAACTTAGATAAGTCATCCCAAAAATATGGCAAGGTTTATTAAGACTCAATCCTCYCCAAAGAAAAAATAAAGAAAATTCAAAATAATGTCTTCCATCCCATATRTGAAAAAAAAAGTAAACATAGTTTGGAATCTCAAAGATAAAGGGAGGTGGCAAAATGTAAGCACGGTGGAAAGAAATGAGAAAGAAACATAGATTTTATAAAGAAGATAACTCAAAAAAAAAATACAAATATAAGGTAGAAAAAAATGATAAATTTAATATTGAAGAAATTAATGAAGAAGAAGTAAATAACCCTCAAAATGTTACATTAAAATTAACTAATGAAGAAGAAGTAACGRACAYTCAAAATGTTACATCAAAATTATCAAAAGAAAACATCCAACAATATCATTTGCAAACATAATTGGTATCATCTAACCACAAATATTAAAATTAAAAAAGTATAAAAAAAATAACAATGTTATGGTTCTAATAGATACATGATTATCCATATTTTTATTGAAAATAATGTGGAAGGTAGACAATTTATTTTTATGTGTTGAGTGACTAATATGAAATATAAAAGTAATGATTATTATATAAAAAAATAAAAAATGAATTTTTTTTTTTTTAATTAAATGGTAAATTGTTTCTTCAATTGTTATTATTATTATATCTTTTCAATTAAATGAAAAAATATTTTTTTAATTATTATTATTATTATTAAAAAAATATATCATATATTTATATTATGATCTATGAATCCTTTATGTAACAATGATTCATTGAATGGTAATTACATTTAATTTGGTAATGGATTCTTTATCATTTAATTATATTTAATTTGGTAATTAATTCTTGATTTATTTAAATTTAATACATGAATTCTATTTATTTAAATTTAATACATGGATGTAGTTTATGGATTGTTGTTATGCACTTGAGTAGTGAGTGAATAACTTATTCATTAAGAAATGTATAAAGGTTAAAGATCAATGGATTCATTCAATACCTTGGGATGATTTTTTGACATGAAGTGCGTCATTAATTTTAATAATAAAATTTCCATGTTTAAAAGGCTAGGTGAATTTGAGTTGTGCAGGTATTTAGTTTGCCTCCAAATGCTCTTTAACTCGATTGGAATGAAAGAGTTAGAACCAAAGAGGTTAGAAATATTTGAAGACTTGTGTAGAGTTGAACAAAACAAACTTAAAAAAGATCAGGTACGACAGGTTGGGGTGATTGAAGGACTTGTGCATAGGGTTGCACGCTACACTCCCAATGCCCAAGTAAATTTCAGTGGAAGAGATAGGTTGATGAGATGGTTGAGCATGGCAGAGTCCTCACAACCAGAAAAACTGGATTGTATTATAATTAATTCAAAGACATCTAAAAAATAATAGAAGTAAATATGTGTTTAGACAGACTTCCTTTTATACCTAACTCATCCAAAATTTTATAAGGTAAACAATCCCCTCTTGTTCATAAAAACAATGTATGGTGTTATGAACAATACTTCATCAGCAAATGATTAAAAAAGTTGAATCATAGCTTTGAAAAAGCATTGTTATTGTTACCAGCATTTCTCTATGGAAACATAAGCTTTTGAGCCTCGTTTGTGTGTAAAAAAGTAAACGCATCCACGAGAAAATGTTTTCAACTTAAATGTATAGTGCTGTACGCCACAATTTAATTGGTTGACATCAAATGCAATCTATCCGTGGTAGTAGAAAATTTGACAGGCACCATGAGCACAATTTAGTGGCATCCTCTCCAAGGTATTTGAACAGCCCCGTACTCGTGCACGGTCAGTTGTTGGTCTCTCTTTATTAAGGAGTTCTCACCAACTCTTTAAATGCGTAACATTATTGTTCATAAATTTCATCATTATCACGTTGAATTCAATCAACCCATTGAATGCCCATTTACAAGCGCAAAAGTTTGAACCCATCATTGTCCACGCATTTGGACCACCAGAGGGATGTGAGATAAGCGAATTGAAGTACTATATTTGCAGTAGGTATGTTCACGATTTCCACATATAATATCACGTTGAGTTGTAACGCCTATACACCCGGCGTAATGTCACTTTGAGTTGAAAGACCTATAGACCCGCGTAATGGAGACCTCGCCAGAGTCTGAACCAGAAGAGAGAGAGCACCGCCTCTCATACTTGATCCATCTCGCATATTTGGAGTGGAGAAGAGGAGGTGCTCTCTCTCTTCACGTTCTGGCGCTTCCGGCGATATGCATGACGGCAGTTCGTTTAGTCGTAAGCATGACGGCAGTTCGTTTTAAATTTCTGTTGCTGGTAAGCTTTACAATTGTATATTAGGGTTTTTTTTAACTCACAGTGTGGGTTTTCTTGGGTGAACTAACTCACTAGGTTACTCGGGAGTTGGAGCACACATGCTGAGCTAGGCTGAGAAAATTCTCATTTTTTAAATGGACACGTCACACTGTATTCATGTTCTATAATTCATAGAAGCGTAGGATCTCCGTACGCACGCCATTTCAATGAACGAAATGGTGGACAAAGTGCAAGTTATCTGAAATTCCATTTTCACGCTTGATTAATATAATAAAGGTTATTGATCAGCACATTTTTTTTTTGGTTTAATTTAAATTTTTTAAATTCATTTAATCCAGATTCCAGATGATAATGGTAGATATTCCTTGTAGATTTTGTTTATCCAACGAAGATGGTAAAGCCTCATTACAGATTTTGTCTATCCAATGAAGATGGAAATGTAGCAAAGTTAACTGTTAACTTTCATTAACTTTATTGAATATTCAGTCTTTGTGGAATCAACTAAATCTACAACGAAGATGGTAAAGCCTCATTACAGATTTTGTCTATCCAATGAAGATGAAAATGTAGCAAAGTTAACTGTTAACTTTCATTAACTTTATTGAATATTCACTTTCATTAACTTGATTGAATATTAAGTCTTTGTGGAATCAACTAAATCTACAATAAAGATTGTGTACACTAACCATTAATCCTCAGAACAGTTTACATTTTTTTAATTTAATTTTTTTCAAAATATTAATATATATGTTGTTCTCAAATTACATACATAGCTTACTAAAGATAGTCATCCTCCAAAAATATGTGAAATGTGATCAACAAAGGTATCACAAGTCCAAAAATAAAGTATACCACGAAGAAATACAGCACACCCAAAAGTTTACAAAAAGTATATGACTAGTCTATTGCCCTCGTCAGCAAACTACCCAAATACAGATTACATAGATATCCGAAGTTGTTTAGTGGACCAAATAGCACAGTATAAGTATCAGGCCGGTGGTATCATATAGTAAACCGGTCCAGTCTACTATGTCGATCATGGATAGAGTCTTAAAGTAAGTGGGGGCTCTCATGCCAATCTCATCTCATTTGTTGTAGTGGATTTATTTTTCCGGTATTTGTAATGTATGTTTTGATAGAGTATCAGATTGTATATTCTCTTTCTTGTATATATGATCAAACTTGATGTTGGTAAAGAGGGGAACGAGTTCCCTGATCTTTGTCGTCCAATCTGTAAGAGAGGTAAATTGTAAATTTCATTTGTAATTTAATCAATTTATTATAATCTTTGAGTCCCCCAAGACATGTAGGTGTGCAATGTTTAAACGATGTGCTAAGGATAAAGATGACCATACCCAAAGGAGTTCCGCCCTGGTGTTTGTGCCCAGCCCACAGTTTAAAGTCCATCTATAGGTTGTACTGCCTGTAGTCTTTATTAAGCCCCCTACCCCACAAAGTAAACCATTATTTGCGCAGCACCATCAAACCAACAAACATAATCCAAAATAATGTCTGGAGTCTTATTAATCCTATTATGTGTCCTATCTTGTAATATCTTGTAACAAGTAGCTAGTAGGCTTCACCATCCCTTGATTTGTATACTAACACTCTGTACTAAGGGGGAACAACTATCAAAGATACATCTATTTCTTTCTAGACACAAGTACCAACATACGATTATTGGTAAGGTGTTGTAAACTTTTTCCACCTTCAACTAGTTTTCAAAGAATTTGTTTAAAGAATTGCCTCCCCAATTTGTGACCAGTTTATATGCAAAGTGTAAGTTTTTCCACAGTTTTAAAGTAAATGAACAGTTTATGAAAAGGTGTGTAATGTTCTCCTCATCCCTATAATAGAATGAACAATGCTCGGACCAACCCAACCTTTTTTTGTAAAGAGTCCCAAGTGAGCATTTTATGTTTTAAAGCTAACCAAATCAACAATTTAACTTTGTATGCCAAGTCCTAGGTCCATAAGTGTCTATGCCATGTAGAGATATGTTGTGGCCATAATTTAAAAGCCAAAGCATTGTAAACATTTTTGGCCAAGAGTAAACCCGAATGGTCTCCACCAATCCACATTAGAATATCTTCTCTAGACCATAACTAAACACCCAACGTGATAAGAGCCTTTATAAATGTTTTCCATTCCAAAGACACATTTCCGGTGAGTCCCAAGTCTTCACTGGCCCTCCACTGATCGGTGATATAGCCCCATGAAGACTATGCCTTCACTTGAAACAAATAGCGAATATTTATATTTTTTAAAACCAATAAAAGATCCTCATATAATATAGCATTTCCAATGCCTAGAATTTAATCCAAACCAACAAGTACAAAGCATCCATTTCCGGGCTTCCAACTCAGCCTGTGGGTGATGAGGGGCAACGATTTCATTATGTTTTTCCAAATGTGAGAGGCCATAGGTTGTATTACCAGAATTGATCTAAGCCAAATAGCCACAGAAGTATGTGGTAGATATTTGTCTTTAATCACCCGGTGCCAGATCCCTTCCTCCATTAGGACTCGCCAAAGTGAATTTCTTGCTAGTGCGCGGTTGAAAATGAAGAGGTTCCTGAGTCCCCAACCTACCAATAGTTTCGGTTTTGCAATTTTTTCTCAGGTGCATAGATGGATACCATGTTCTTTATGGCCCTCGTCCAGAGAAAATCAAAGATCAATTTATGGATATTTGTGAGAAAATCAACAGGAACCGCTGCGAGTGCCATCCAAAAAACCGAATAATTTTTCAAAAACGCCTTTACTAAAATGCACCAACGGTTAACCAACTATTACACCAATGCTCTATCTGTTTTTCAAAATTTATGAGAAGCCATCTCCGGTATTCAAAATAGGTTTTTTCGGCTTTAATGAAATACCCCAAGTACTTAAAGCCCAATGCCAACTCCATAAAATTGTAAGAAAAAACTCCTTAAATCTCACCAAGTCTGTGTCTTGTAGCCCCACATGATGGAACGTAGATTTGATATGATTGATTTTTAAACTCGAGGTGCTACAAAATTGTTCCATGACGTCCTTTATCAATAACGATTCTTTTGTTGATTCCTTTGACATGATAAGCACATCATCGACAAATATAAGGTGTAATATTTTAACGACTCTAAAAACCTTTACCCATGTTAGATGCCCCACCTCTTGACAAAATTTCAATAAGATGCTAAGACTTTCCATAATTTCGCTATTGAAAAATGCAGAGGTCTCACCATTTATCAAAACTACAAAAGATGTGCTAATCACACTGCTTATGATCCATGAAATAGAAGTAACACTAAAACCAGTTTGTACAACAATTAAACATAGAAAATCCCAAATTACACAATCATATGCATTTTTCAAATCCAGTTTTAATAACAGGGATTTTTGTTTTTTTGATTTGATACTGTGTATGCATTCATGCGCTGTCCCTACAACATCCAGGATCTGTCTATCGTTTAAGAATCCCAATTGTTCAACTGACAAATCCCTCAAGATAATAGGTTTGATTCTCTTGGCAATCAATTTTGAAATTCGTTTATAACATAGATTACAAAGAACAATAGGTCTAAAACCCCCGAAGGTCCAAGGAGAGTTCTCCTTAGGAATCAAATCCAGAAAGGTCGAATTTAGTGATCTTTGAATCTTACCTCTCATTCTAGAATCTTTGACCATATCTAATAAATCATCACCAACCACATAGAAAAAAAGTGTATAAAACTCAATAGTC
>ML784069.1:736865-748685 GCA_009831015.1 Picea engelmannii | reverse complement strand
ATGTCCAAATCTTGTATGCCAAACCATTGTTTCATTCAGGGTTGATGCACTCTGTGCATATGGTTGACTCAGATTTGCAGTTCTGAGGGTAAGGGGAAACATCCTATTTGGGGTCATATGGATTTCAGAAATCAATTTTTTGCATGGGAGTTTGTCATATATCTTACAAGATGTTCCCTCAAAAAGTACCTTATAGCCATGCTCAATGAGTTGTCCTACACTTAGCAAATTATGTTTTAAATCTGGAACATGATAGACATTGTATATGTCTTTCTTTACATTATGTTTAGTAAGAATAGGATCAATTCCTTTTCCTTGAACTTTGACTAAATAATAATTTCCAAGTGTAATATCAGATGAGATTGAAGAATCAATACATGAAAGTAATTATTTGTTACCTGTCATGTGATTGTTGCATCCACTGTCCAGCAACCAGAGATCTTTAGGTTGTTGTTCAGTTTTGTGGCATGAGAGAAACATACCTCTTGAGGTGTCTCCCGTATGATTTGACACATGTTCTCTTCCTGAGAGCTGATTTGCTTGCTTCTTCCTGCATTCAGATTCATAGTTCCCATACTTTTTGCAGTAATAGCATTGTATTCTTGTTTTTTCATTTGATAGTCTCCCTCTGCCTCTTTGAGGCTGGAAATTATGATGTTGATGATGTTGTTGTTGCCTTTGACCTTGGAAATTTTGATTCGTATATTGCTGTCTGTTACCTCCACTGAAGTGAGAGTTACTTTGATTGCTCCCTCTTCCTTGGTGACCTCTTCTTTTTCCTCTTCCTCTCCCTCTGCTGAAGGAGAATTGAGTTTTGAAAGCATTGGAGATTGACTCATCTGTAAGATGCAGTCTAGTCTCATGTGTCACCAGAGAACCGATTAATTCATCTGTTGAAAATATTGACAGATCCTTGGATTCAAGGATTTTCACAACAATTCCTTGATCAGTGATGGTTTCACCAATCAGTTTGATCTGGTTCACGATGCCCATGACTCTGGTCATGAACTGATCCATAGTTTCAGACTCTGTCATCCTTAGAGTCTCGAATTACGTCCACAAGGTCTGTAGTTTAATTGTTTTGACCCTGTCATTTCCTTGGTAGGAAGATTTAAGGATGTCCCAGGCCTGTTTTGAAGTACCAGCGCCTGTGATTTTTGAGAAAATCAAGTCATCCACAAAATTTTGAATCCAGAATTTGGCTTTATTTTCTTTGTTCCTCAGTGTTTCCTAAGCAATTCGCTGCGGATTTGTCATGGCAGTGAGGGCGGCTGGATCTAGTTCCACATATCCAAGATCCACTGGTTCCAAACACTCTTGTGCTTGCAAGAACGATCTCATCCGAAGAGACCAGAACTCGTAATTATTTCCTAGTAGAATCGGACCTTGAGTTGGTCCTAAATTGCTAGACGATGCCATACAAAAAAAATTTGCAGAAAAAAATATAGAGGGAAAGTTCGTATTTACCTCCGATGGTCGAAACGTCGATGTGACGATGGCCTAAAAGAGCTTATCGGCCTTGAATTGACCTATGTCACCTTGCAATGTGACCACGCGCCTTGATGGTAAAGCGCTACGAGCTTTTCTCGTTCTTTGTCTTTCAAATCGCCAAAATGCAAAAAATTGCCTTCGGACAATTCAATTGTCCAGATCTTGTGTGATCTGACAATCTAGATCTTATCGGGATATCGTGAATTGGGATTTCGCGAGTTCTTATGACGAGTTCTTCTGACTCCTCGATTCCCCGATCTCTGATTTATCGATGGCGCCTTCGTTTCGGGAAATTTTGCGATTTCTTTAATCGCCTCCACGCGTCCTAACAGATGGACAGTCCAAATCTGCGTCAGGGATTTTACTGTGGAAATTCCTAATCCCATGATTTTGATGAGATGATGTCAGCTAGGCCCCATGACAGAGTTTACCTCCTGTCGGGATTTCAGACTTCGGAGTTCCAAAATGCTCGTGCTTCTTATCCTCAGGATTCACGATTTGCTGAATCCTGATGTGTCGATGGACTCTGCCCTATCGGGACTTTTCACGATCCTCGGATTTATGCCACGTGTCCCTAACTTACGATGCTCCGTTGACACAATTTCTCTGTCAACTTGAAACCCCGGATGCCGAAATGCTGACGATTTCCTTGATGTTCGCCACGTGTCCGGTCAAATGGACGGCTGAGACTTTATCGCTATTTCGCGTATCGCGATTTCACGAGTTTTGAAGTCTTGTTGCGACGGTCTTTCAAAACCGCGAACTCTGATATGCCGATGTGATGATGCGCTGATCTGCTTCCACCTGTCCTCTGAGATGGACGGTTGTGATCTTATCGCGATATCGTGAATCACGATTTCACGAGTTTCACCGTGGAGTGTCTTTTGTCAATGAGACCTCCGATATATTGAACTCCAAAATGTCGATGGAGTGATGGCCTGGATCTGTTGCCACCTGTCCTCTGAGATGAACGGCTCACAGGTGCTCTCGGGATTTCGCAATATCGTGTATCGGAGTTTTTGGAGTGCAATCACCTTTGTGCTTCCAACTCCCGCTTCCCGATTTTGCGATGAGATAATATCGACGACTCACGATCTTTCTTGATCCAACGGTCCAGAATGTCTCATGATTTCACGATTCCCGAATTCTCATGACAATCTTCTGACCTTTACACCTGCGAGTCACGAAATGTCGAGATCTCACCACATGTCTCTTGATGGACGGTCGAGATGATGTCGGGATTTCGCGAATTCACAAGTCGAAAATTTCTCCTTGGCGCTGCAGAGGACTAAACCTCGTGCAGCTTCTTGCTGATCCAACTGATGTCGGTCCTTTGTGTAAGATCTGACGACTGAAATGATTTCTCCTTTTTAACGCTCTCCTCATCCCTTCTGAACTGGTTTCCCGCTCTAGATCCTTTCGCAGGACGACTCTTATGGCCGCAATGGCTGTTCCTTACGTGTTTGACGTGATCTTTGTCGAATTTTGTCGAAATTTTCTCCTATGGAAGAAAGAATTGGTGAATCTTTCAAAGATTGAAAGAACTTCATGAGTTCTTTGTTCACTGCTAAAATCTTTGACAGATTTGAAGAATTCTTGCAATTCTTTAAACGCTTCTTCTTTCTTTAACAATCTTCCACGAATTTGAACTAATGTCCGTGAAATCTTCAATGTTTCTTCCTTCTGCAGGAATCTTTAACGAATTCGAACGAATTCTTCAAGAGTTCTTTAAACGTTCTTCCGTTCTGCAGCTCTTCTTCGTCAATCTTTGACGATTCTTGAAAAATTGTTCAAGAAACTTTAAAGTTTCTTCTTTCTCGGTCTTTGCTTCCTCGTTCTTTCGAGAGTAGTATGCTCTGCAACCTCTACAAGCTTCCTACGTTGATCTTTTGAGCGTAAGACGTTTTGCTTCCTCGTGGAGGTTTCCTGCGAGGTTCTTTCGAGAGTATGACAGACGGCTCTCCAAACCTTGTGAAAGAGACTGTGTCGTGTGCTCTCAAGATCCGTGAAGCTCTGCGCTGTGAGGATCGAGTTGCTCTCCGGACTGTGTGAAGAGGCTTACTGCTGAAGCTCTGATACCATAATAAATTGTGAAGTAAAGAGAAATGTAGAGAGAAAGAATAGAATAGTATATTGGAATGTATGAAGAAGATATTGTTAGAAGAAGATACAATGCAATGGGAGATGGATTAGATAAATAGGCTCAAGCAAGACAAAAATAGAAAGTACAACTGTCCAGTACAACTCGCAGTGTACAGTCAGACTGTTGAGGTTACATTATATTTAACAAATCTGATGAATTCTATGGAGTGTCAATGCTGGAATGTTTGTCAAGGCCAACCAATAGACTGACTGACTTTCTCAGACGGCCTTGACTAGAACAAGTCGGTCACCCATAGTCAACCAATTATTGCACCGACGATTGATTCTATATTCATCAACATCCAGTTCCAATCCTCTTCTCTAAACCTGTCAGCTTTCAAAAAATAACCAAGATACTTAAACCCGTTAGCAAGATTATCAATAGTAAAATTGAAAACAGTTTTTAAGGAATCCAAAAATGGTTACAGTTGTACACCATATCGATAGAAAGAATATTTCTGTGAATTGATCAGTGATCCAGTTGCACTGCAGAATGTATCCAATATTCTTTTAATCTCCAACCATTCAGATATGGAGGCCTTGTTCGTAATGAGAATATCATCAGCAAATAGGAGATGTATGATCTGAACGAGTATAAAAACTTTGATGCTGACACCGTCCCTTCACCTTGACTTGGAAGAACAGTTTACATGCACAACCTTTTCCATTGAGATTACAAGTAAACGACTAAAGTGAGTTTGTTATCATTTTACATGTTGGGGAAAGAAGTTATAAAAAAATAATTATCGAACCATTTTTATGGCAACATATTTTATAAATATATAGTATAAATTGTTATACAATGATTTGTTTTATTTTTTTGAAGTATCTATAGATTTCTATTTCAATTAGGTTTTATCCCTGTCACTGCTTATCCTTCTCAATAGCGATAGATTTCATATTAATGTATCGAGATCACAAATAGATTAAAAAATAGCAAATATATGGAATATTTAAAAATAATTATACAGATTATAACATCCAGAAAATGTCAAAACAGAAAATGTGAGAACAAAGTGTTGCCACATAAATAAGATAAATGAGATTTAACATAAATAACTATGTACAATTATTTTTAATATCATCTAAACAAGGGAAGCTAGTGGAATTAGCTCAGAGTAGTAAATTGTTGTATATCCTTTTATATGTCTTTCTTAATAACCAATATGAACGAACCGGTAACATTGAGAATACTTTATTAATGTATTTTCATAATCATCAAAGTCCATGGAACGCCTTTGAAAATCTAAATTAATTTCTATAGAAAAATCTAAGATCTAAATTAATTTGTATAAAAAAGTCCAGGAGAATACTTTATCATGTATTTTCATAATCATCAAAGTCCATGCTTTTAATATGTCTAGAAAATCTAAATTAACTTGTATAGGATTTCGTTATTTAGTCACTCGTATTATTAAACATAACAAATATTTTGTCACTAAATACATCATGCTCTAATTGAAATCCTAAACGTCTTTGTGGAAACCGATCAAAGCTATCAACCCTAAACGTTTTTAGCTATCAACCCTAAACGTCTTTGTGGAAACCGATCAAAGCTATCAACCAGACTTGAAGTAGGAAGGATCAATCTTTTTAATAAAATAGTATCTCTACATTTTTTTAGAAAACACAGTTAAGACTCAGGATCAATCTTTTTAATAAAATAGTATCTCTACATTTTTTTTTAGAGAACACAGATTAAGACTCTTTGAGCTAAAAATATGAGCTTATATTCAAATAGTTTTTTTTCATCGGCTTAAAATGATTTCCTTAATGTCTTTATCTTTGAAGTTTTTAATTCTTAGGTTTCCTATTATTTCACCATTATTTAAAATTAACATATTTTTAAATTTAAAAAAGACGGTATAAATTTTTAAAATTATTAAAGGTTAATTTTATTAATTCGAAGTAAGTTGCTTGGTTTGTTAACATAGTATTATTTATTGGAAATTTTGAGTATTTATTATTAATATTATTTTAGTTTTATTTTAAATATGACGATGATGATTAATGTCCACTAAGACCTAATTGATCCATAGACCTTAAGAGGGTAAGTGATTACTTGTCATTCTTTAGAATTTTATTTCTATGCTAGAAAAGAATTAAGAGAAACTTTCCAAAATCACCATACTTCTATTGAGTTCAGAGGTTAGGAAGGTCGGTAGTGTGACAAATATTTTGAAAATGAGATCTAATATGGGTATAGGCTCAAAAATCTAAGATAAAGTGTTTTTCATCTTCAACCTTCTTAGTGTCACAAAGGTGACACACTCTTTCATCCCATGACGTTTTAGGAATTGACCAACGCCCACTTTTACTATGGATCTCATGAGAATTTGTTCATAATTTTGATCTTCTAGATTAGGGTTGATTACATACTTATAATACCTTAATTTTCTATTTTCCTCTAACTCTTTATCACACCACATTTTCTACTTAAATTTTGATTTGAAGTATTTTTTAATAGTATCTTTATTAATGGTGTCTTCCATGATTCCCCAATAGTTTAACCAAGATCGGGCATCTTTATGCCATCCTCGCTTGAGTAGATGGTGGTTATGACTCGATTTTGAAGCAATTTTAGGAAGCCTCTTGTCTTCAATGTTGTTTAACGTGTTCTCATACATTAGGTATCTAGTCATAGCCTTTTTCTCAATGGGGGAGAGGCTTGCTTCTATGAGGAGGATGGGATAGGGCGTACTTCCTTTAATTTTGAGATTATAAGTTATTAAATTCTTTTGTATTTGCTCTATCTTTCTTCAGGATTCACGAGAGATACTATAGCCCTAAAGAATAACAGATATAAAATATTAAAAAATATATTTATATAGATTATTTATTTTAATTTTAAATTTAAGTGTTTAAAAGATTAAATTTTCAAAGAATTTTAATGATAAAAGATAAATGAAAATTTGCACTTTGGAAAACTTATTTTAAAGTTATATTTATATTATTTATGTAGATTTATCTTAACCTTGAATTTAAATAAAAAAAAATTCAACCATTAAATCCTTTGAGGTGAGGCGAAAGACTTTTAATAGTTAATGATACAAAAAATTAAGTGAATAACTAAAGTTATTCGATTCCTCTCATAAGAGCTCGTAGATTATGACTTATGTAAAATTATATTATTTTTCTAATTTATAAGAAAGAAAATGGTGTTATGTAGGGAAATTTCAAACAATATGTATGTTGAGGATATGAAACAACTGAATGGTGGCTTAAACACGGTAGATAAGGTTTTTTCATTGGCTACAAGGTTATAGGATGCAAAGAAATCGAAATGTATATGTAGTTTTAGGAACCTAGTTCACAATGGATGTTGATGATGTCTAAAAAGTGGACTACTCTAATGATCTAATTGCATGGATCAATATTTTTGAGTATTCGGAATAATGAGTCCTCTCTTATAAACAACGTTGACAGTCATATGGAGGGAATTTGTTGATGAATTCGCAACCTTGGATAAAGTAGACAAAGTGGGTAAGAAGGTGCCATACGGGTGGAAGAGTGAATTATGTACATTCTTTGACAATCCGAAAAATGTAGATCATGAATAAGTCATGATAGAATCAATAGTTATTGGCAGCGTAGGGCTTGATCGTTAGTGGAGTAGTGGAGGTTTTAAGACTTGTCTGAATTCTGAAGTTAACTTGAACATGGGTTTAGAGGAGAGTGAGGTATGTATATTCTCTGACAATCTGAAAAATGTAAATCATGAATAAGTCATGATAGAATCAATAGTTATTGGCAGTGTAGGGCTTGATCTTTAGTTGAGTAGTAGAGATTTTAAGACCTGTTTGAATCCTGAAGTTAACTTGAACATGGGTGGGTTTAGAGGAAAATCTATTAAGTTTGAAAATCATTCATCTCTTAAGACAACATAGGGTTGTGGTTCAACAAAATTTTTCGTTAGGAGGAAGCAATCTCGAGGTCAAAGTTTCAATAAAGACAATTTGGAAGAGGAGTGTACATGTTCAATCGGAAGAGGAGAACCCTATAAGAAGGATTAATAAGAGGATATGTAAGTCATAAGAAGGATATTGTGAAAAGAACTTTGAAGGAATCAAAATGTTGGTGGGGGACGAGAAGGTTCAAAACATTATGAGTCTTATGGGAATGCTTAAGAGGGTAAATCCTATATGGAGAAACTTTATTTGTAACAAATATTTTTTAAAGATCCAAATGATATATTAAGGTATAGTATTTTAGTTGATTATCTTGGACCAAAAAATCATGCATATAAGTATGTAGGAAATTATTCAATAAAAAAAACACACAGTTAATTATATAAATTTTGGGGAATATTAACAATATAAGAATATTTTGTGTAAACATTTGTCTATTTTTTAGAGTGAAAATTCTTAAATGATGAATTTATTTTTTTAGAAAAAAGGCTAAAAAATAGGTAATTGGTGAAATTTCTCCCCTAAAAAATACTCTACTTGTGGTTACAAGATTAATGGAGTGTGACCCTCAGTTATGGACCAACCTAGAATATATTGACAATAGACTAGATTATTGTTTATTTTATCTCACAAAAATATATAGATGCCATTATTGGATGGAAATGGTTCCATGTTTCTTCCTCGAAGTAATGACAACCATGCTTTAATCCTTGTTCTCAAGTGAATTCTAGGATATGTGTATTGCTAAAATTCTCGAGATTGCCCCTTCAATTTTGGATGGATGATTTCATTAGGGATTTGGGGAACTTGTTTGGGAAATAAATTTTAGTGGATCCTACTTATAAATCTAGCATACATAGGTTAGTGGAAAGGGTGTTAGTGAATATAGATAGTAAATCCACGTTGGCTAAAATTTTATACATTATGGTTGGAAATCTAGTTCACTTACAAGTTTTATATTACACAAACATCTCCTTTATATGTGTTAGATTCCATTTTTATGGTCATCTTTTCATTGACTATGTGTGAGCATTTCTTTTATCAAGTTTCGAAAAATATGTCTAGGTCGATTCCCATACGAAATCTAGTGGAGGTGGGTTGGAAGGATGAGGGTTTTGAAGGTCGAACAAAATTGCTCATGGGTATGGAATTTGGTTCTCAGGTTCAAAACATAGTTGAGTTACAATCCTCCTTGAAGAACAATGTGGTATGAGGTAGTATGGATTTTATGTAGATGATGTTGATGATGTTATAGAGAAGGTTTTGACCCTAGAAGAATTGGAGCAAGTAGGATAAGATTTAATTGACTTTGGCCAATATTTTGATGACATGGTTCTCAATCACAGAAAATAGAGGATGAGCTCAATCAAACTAGTAAGTTCATCAACCCTTCAAAGGAAATTGTTTCAAACAAATTTTTTTTACTAACTCACTCTCGAAAAAATTCCCTTTGATATAATAAGAAATTTCTTATGAAATCCTTCACCTTGAAAAATTGTTCAACAAAGCCTTCACCTTGAAAATAATGTTCAAGTAAGTTTTCACCTTGAAAAAATGTTCAACAAAGCCTTCAATATATAAATTGTTATTCCAATAAAAAAACTTGAACTTCAAAAAGATATTTTTTTTTTCATTCAAAATATCAACCACCTTGTTCAAAACAACGAAAAAGATCCTCCAAGTAGCGAAAAATATTATTCAAACTTTTTCTTAGGGGCTCCACATATGAAAAACTATGAAATGAGTGAGTGAATTGTGTAAAATTGGTTTGGATGAAAGCATGTTTATAATATTTGGTGCCAACTAAAACGAAACGATGCATCCCTTCCTTTTTCCCCGACCGACATAATTCTCTCACCAACATTTCGACCGAAAAAAACTACTGTTAGGATAAAAATTGAGGAATCCTTTTGTTTTCCAGGGATTCTGTTAAAAAAATATATTACAGCCGAACAAAATATGTTTCGGTCGAAAACCTACAAATGACACTATTTGTAGGAATCGAAGAATTCCCTCTAGCATACTTGAACTTTGGAGGTTGCAGGGTCCTGCAAATACTCAAAATTTAGTTTCGGGATTGATACCGTCATTTGAAAAATTGAATCTATATTTTGCAAAGGAAAAAGAGTATTGAAGGGAAAAAAGGGGGAAATGACAAGGTGTTAAAAAGGACAAAGAGTCTTGAAGGGAATAAACGGGGGAAAGGTTGTAATTTCCATTCATTATTGTTGGAGGGTGGGGGTATATTTTCCTCTAGTCACTACAACTTATATGTTTTTGTTCATAATTTCCCGAGGGGATGGGAAAACCAAACTAGGTAGATAATTCTCACTTAAGGAGGTAAAGGATAAAAAAAAATATGACCTATTATAACGCCCCCTCTGTTACGACAAAGGAAATTAAGCATCACCAAATAATTAATAGCAACACCATCGACACATCATCCTAATTAATAACGACACATGATCAACACATTAATATAATTAATAGGGACACATTATCAATGCTTTATCATAATAAATAATGACACCTAATCAAAACATCATTGTAATAAATTAGCGACATAAAATCAACACATCAGTAATATACAAATAATGGATCAACTATGTCACTGAATACTAAAGGAAAATACCCGCCCAACCTATCCTGCATGGTTAGGACCAAGACACATAAGCAACACTCAAGTCTAGGATTCATCAGATTGACTTTGACCATTTAAGGTCTCGAGACTTGCGAATGTTCTGAGGAACAAGGAAGTATCTATATCCCATTATTCCAATCATAAACCACAATTAAAGACTAGATTTATCATAGTACTTTAACCATTAACTCTCCGTGATGCAATAATAGAATGTACTATACTTGGTTAGTCTTCAAGAAACCATCAAGCGCATATAAGCAACATGATACTGCATAAAGAGTAATGAAAACCCGTAAGAGCAATATATTATTAGTGTCAGAAAGAGATCTAATTCTAATCATCACTAGTAATTGGTCCGGTCTAGTTCATTTACGTCAACCATCTCTCATCAAGTGCCTCAAGCTTCTTAATAAGGTAAAATATTCATGTAGCTCAACTATACATCTTTATATTATGAAATAACCTTTAATAAATATTTAAGGGAAACAATGTTTAATTACATATCCAAATGTGAGAACCTATTAAAAAAAAAAATCAAATATCTCTTTAAGCAAAACAACAAGAATTCAATACCAGTTTCATATCTAATTATAAGATCCCATATCAAGTCAAACTTCTTGAGAAACACATAAGGATCTCAATACTATTTGTGAGTATTTTTATAAATTTATAAGAATCAACATAATAAGCAATTAATAAATTGAAAGTGGCCATCTATATTCCTTTTAAATCTATATTCCTTTTAAAGGAACCCAAAGATCAAAGAGATTAAGCACTAAATAAAATCCATTTACCATTCTACATATCCATTTATTAAAGAAGGTCAAACCATGTTTAAGCAAGATTCCACATAGTAACTTACATATTCTTTTATAAAAACATAAGTAGATCAAATCTTCTTAAAATAATTCAGGAGGGTTCGATGCTACAATAATATATCCATGTAAGAATGGTAGGAAGATAAGGTAATCGTTCCACGTTATTAGTCCCTGCCCTTCGGGCTGCAGGGACTATTAGTAATCGTTTTTTCACTATCCTATTAATCTTTGCGATCATACTCACTATTTTATTAATCTTTGCGACCATACTCACTATTTTAACCAAACTTCTGATAAAATCATATTATTTTTAAGTGAACATTTTATTTTTAGACCTAAGTTTTTAGTTGGAGGCCTTATTTGGCCTCATATGGACGCTACAGATAACATATTTGGTTTGAAACTTATGATTTTGGTTTGAAACTTTTGAAATCGAGGTTGCATTAGGGTGTACATCACGATGCAGATAACATATTTGGTTTGAAACTTATGATTTTGATTTGAAACTTATGAAATCGAGATTGCATTAGGGTGTACATCATTTGAGGTGAATTAATGATATCTTTTAAGCTAGCATTAGTTCATAGAATGTCTAAAATGTCTATATATATATATATGGTATCCTAAGTAATTCCAATATACTTTATGATGTTGTGTCCAAAGGGGTTCGCTGTAGATGAGCATTGTGTCGATGAGCATTTTTCAGCTATAGGCTGGCTATAGATGAGCGTTGTGTAGCTGAGCAGGCTGGTTATAGATGAGCATTTTCCAACGGTAGGTTGCATGCAAGTCCGGAGAGAATAAGGTTCGATTATTACGC
>ML784069.1:684435-706534 GCA_009831015.1 Picea engelmannii | reverse complement strand
TCAATCTTTTAGTTTGGTTATCTCTAATGTGTACCTCACTCAATTCCTCTACTAGATTAAGCATAGTAACACCAATGGATTTACAATCTCTTAGTTTGGTTATCTCTATTATGTACCTCACTCAATTCCTCTACTAGGTTAAGCATAGTAACACCAATGGATTTACAATAGGTACCATACATAAAGTGCAAGTAGTGTCTCATGCTTTTCCCACAAAATTTTCATTTGGAAAAAATATTATTATAAAAAAATTCCATAATAATTACTTGACCATGTCCCTTCATTTAATATTATTATTCTGTTTTGGGAAGTTTTGATCAATGTGAGGGAGGGTGATATATATATAAGGCCTTGCAATTGTGAGGGGACAATTGTGGTGACCATTATATCAAGTGATTTTCAGTCTCTTGTGAATATTATCTTCACTACATGTTTGTATTGTTGATATGGAATATTAAGTATCTAAGGGAAAAAATAATTGTTGGGGAGTAGTTTGTCTAAAATGAAGGTTTACTTTCTTTTATCCATTATTCTTTTTATTTGTTTATGTTCTAGATAATTTTTTAGTTGATGTGTTTCTATTATATGTTATGTGTGTTTATTTAGTATGATTTACACTAAAAAATGTGCATGTTAGGAACTTAACCTTCCTAACCCTTCATGTAGGTAGAATAATATAATTTCCATGTAATAAAAGACAATATTAATAAGGCCTAGTAATAATGAAGAATAAGTCAAATGTAAGACGACCTAATAGAAGTTTTTGTTTCTAGAAGATCTTCATCTAGACTATTCTTGTGGTAGATAGACTTAGTATAAATAGGAGTCGATGGCATGAGAAGGTTTTTCTTGAAAATTATAGTAATAGATTGTTGTGGTGGTGGAGGTTGCCCCTGCAAAGAAACAAATGAACATTGTTTCCTAACAATAAATGTATTATTTCAGTGATGTGGTTTCATCTATTGTGTTGTTCCTCACTTATTGTGTGTAATAATTTTGTTTTAGGCTATTATAATAAATATATTACCTTACAATGCATAATAATTGTGACTTTAATAATGCATAATGATTGTGATTTTAATATTGGGAGAAAATCCATATAACCTAGCTTATCTATTAACTATTTATATATATAATATTGGATGGAAAAAAAAAATACTTTAACATTTTGTGGAATCACATTTCCAAAATAATTAAGAATCATTAATGAACTATATTACTTATTAATTATTTTTAGATATTAAATTTATCTTGAATGATTGATTTATATGCCAATCTATCTCAATCCATGCCATGCTTATGTATTTACACCTAGAGTAGTGTTTAGGTGAATCCCAGCCTACATTGTTCTACTCTAATAGATTATATTCCTACACATTCCCTCATAAGATCGCATACAATTATAGTGAATTATAAGATTGAATACTGTTGTGAAATAAAGTTCATGGTGGATCCCATATTGTTTTGATAAATTTATGGGAAAGATTGTCCCGAGGAAGATCCATGTTTTTTTTTCTTAATATCGAATTTTTGTCAAAGTTTTATGGAAACAATTATATGGTTAGATCTCATTACATTCTAATTTAGGTCTCCAAGTCTCGGGTGGATCCTAAATTGTATGATATTATAGAGGTGTCTACTCGTTGTTTCATGTCTTATTAAATAAAATGATATATTTTTCTTATAATTTGGGTACAAAGTAGAGTTTTTTTTTTAAAGGTGTTCAGAGTGAATTATTTTTATGGAATTAATAATTGTATTAAAATTAATGGTCTCTTGGATTCCTTATGGACACGTAGTTTCTTTATGAATTGGTGTTTAATAGATTCTTGGAAGATATAATATTATTTTATTAATTCTTATTATTCCTAGACTTGAGTGTGTCTAATATTGGATGTGATTATTGATATTTTTCAAAACTCCCTTGATTGAATTGGTGTTTAATAGATTCCTAAAAGATATAATATTATTTTATTAATTCTTATTATTTTTAAACTTGAGTGTGGCTGATATTGTATGTGATTATTGATAGTTTTCAAAACTCTCTTATGGGTGTGTTGGGTGTGACAAGTCATATCTATATAAAATGATCTCAGCAATGAGGGTGAACTTACTCTCCCAACATCTATGGTTGGGTGAAAAAATACCCATATAAACTTGATTTTCCCTTTAAAAAAAAAGTAGCTTACATAGGAATGGAAGACACAAAATCCATATAAAAAAAACAATTATATAATCGAATAATGAATAAATGTGATATGAGACATATTGATACAATGAGCCTTATGATGGTATATTTATACTCATTGACTAGTCATGAAGGTGAAGGGTTGTGTCCCTTATCTCTGTTGTGTGATTTCAATTTATTATTATTATTATATTGTCTCTCCCTTGAAATATTCTTTGTTCTCAAATAATTATATGGAAAATGAAACATCCCCATTAGTGTCTTTAATATCTAATCATAATTATCCATTCTTCAGGTTGAAGAGATGAAATTATATGATTGTTGAAGTACTAAGTAGAACCATTGAGTTGTGAAAATATATGACCACCCTAATTCGATCCTTTGTGGAACTATACATTTATAGGGCTCCCAAGTTTATGTTTGTTGTATTGTGACTCCCATTATGAATTCTATTTTAAGACCCAAATGAACTAGCATTGTCAAAAAAAAATTCCAAAGTGATGTTGATGTTGATTAGTTACAATGTTGGCTCTTGTTATTATCATGTTGATAAAATATCCTTGTAACATGATATTTTCTTATCATAATTTTAGAAATTTCTTAATTCACCCTTGGTATTATATCGTCTTCATTCACTTGGGTCACTTTCTTGATCACTACATTGTCATTAGTAGATACATTTAGGTTTGCTAAGTTTTTTTTTCTATAATTAATACTAGGTTGGAAAAAAATAAAAGGACAATACAAATGCAATTAGTTTATTTAAGATTAGGAAAAACTCAAGAAGGATATTCAAAAAAATCATAATAACCTTGTTCTAATTTCTACATTTAAACTTTTATTGCAAATTTAGAAATTTCACCTTACACTCCAAATTTCATGAATCTAGTCCTTGTGAACTTCATCCTCGGGGTTGAATTGAAAGTTTAATTTATAGAGGAAAATAATTGAGAATATTTCATATTACTTCAACCAAACACACTAGGAAGCCTAAGAGAAAATATACAAGACACATTCCAACAAGTTTCAACATTAGGGTACACTTTTCCAAGATTAAACCAAATCTAAAATCACTTTAACTATAGATGTACAAAAACAAATGTTCCCTAATATCTTCAAGATGCTTGTCAAAATCATTGAACAATTACATCCATTAAATATGTCAAAATAACATGAAAAATACGTATTGGAAATTACCCAATCAAGAAGAAATGAAACATGAAAATCAAATTTTCAATTACATAAGTATGGGACAACTAAAACCTTTGTATATCTGTATAAGAATGATGTACATGCAAATATGATAACTTTATCACATATATGGTACAATATCCAACAATTTCAATGCCCTACCTAGGGAATCCATCAAAACCCAATCCACCACCAAATTTCTCCAACAATCAAGAATCAACATCGATAAGTCCTCCTTTCCTTCAACAACAATATTTTATCACACAATCTCTTAAAATTACTACAATTTTATTCCTCAAGGTTTGAAAATCATATCCATGTTGCATCACACAAATACAAGGCAAGACAACTATGGACATGTCCATCGTAGGGTTTGAATCCGCAAACCCTAATTCTTCCACTCTTGCATCATCATAAGAACCAATAGCTCTATTAATCATAAAGAATAAAAAAAATCTATGATCTTTCCCTAGATTTACATCCCAAAAGAACATGGATCCAAAATTATTAATGGCATTAGTTTCACTCACCATGTCTTACACTCAATATAAACCCTAGTCTACAACAAGATCCATAAGAGGAATAACTGTTTCATTGTCATTTTCCTTCTCGATGGTTTATATGTATAGTACAAGTCGTGACATCACAAGAGTAAATCCTAGCATCACTCAAGAGAAATATCTTGAGGCACATCCAAGACATCTCACTTTATCTTCATCTTCTCCTAGGGTTTCCTCATGAACCCTAACATCTCCAATAAAATTACAAATAAGAGCACAATTATAGTGATGGGTGAATAGATAAATTCTCTACTCCTTTATATATAGAAGTAGGTAAGGGAGGCTAACATAAAATAAGGACATGCATTCATACAAGTAACCAACAAGGAAACCCCACATGGATAACTCTACAATACAAGGAAGTGTGAAACTATGGTTTATTCAATCCCCAAAGTGATACACCATCCATGTCATGATCTTGAGATCAATGTCCATCGTCAAATATGGTGCACTTTTTCCAATGCTACATCTTCCACAATGCTCTCCTATCCACGTGTCATCATGCAATCCATTTATCCTATAACAATGTGATACATGCCCTCTCATGTGCCCAATGACACTCTCATGTATTCCAATGTGATCACAAATATCCAATTCTTCACCTCAACATATGTGTCTTGCTCCATCACCAACCTCCAATAACTATGATCCTAAACAAAAGGATCTTCAAGTCAATTTTCCAACCTCCATTGTGTGTTTCACATGATCTCAAGCTCTAAGGGATAGTTTCCCTCATCCAAGTGCACAAAACACATCCTCCTATATAGGTACCTTTCTAATTGAGCAAAAGAATCCCCCATTATGTGCATCCAATGCGTCAGTTAACATGTTCGTCAAGGTAACAACATCCTAGGTAATGTTGCCATTCTAGCACTCTAACCAAGGTTAATCAACCACTCAAGATAAGACATCCATATGTCCATGAAGCATCACCAAAGGGATAAAATACCTAACTCTCTCCTAGCAAGATGTAAATTTCTTTGGAGTAACCGCAAAAGATAATACATCTAAGTAAATACATTACACACAAAAATTTCAAGCTAAAACAATAATACCACGAAATTTTAACCAATAGATCATTACAAGCATGTATGCATTAAAGGATGGCATTAAACAAGGCATGTATGCACTATTAAAACTCATCAAACAATTAATGAATCATCAAAAATAAAATATAACTAGTCAACAATCGAGCAAATCCACAAATGTCTTACCAATCATCATGCCATATTCCTACACAAATCAAACAATATATGGGTATGCAATGAGGGTAAAACTAGAGTTATCAAAATTTTATGAAAATTAGAGAAAAAGTGTGGTATGGATTAACAAAGATAAATAAATATTTTAAATACATAATGTCCAATACTACAAAAAAACTTAAGTAGACTTCCATGCACCTTGAGAGATTCAAGTATAATTGGTACATGTGGTGGAAGTCCTTGACTATGATCTATAGTTTTGAAGCAACCACAAATGATTCTTTAAGAGACTGTTGGGGATTTTCTTGCATTGATAAGAAAAACCCCTCTCTTAAGCTAGGTTGTAAGGTAAAGAACAAAAAATAGTTAGTATTCCAAAAAAGACAAGAGTATTACCATAGAAAAACAAATTAAGAAAGCATGAATGCAACTAAACTACAAATTTAACTCCAAGAATGACATTCAAACATAATAAGTTGGAGGGAAAAAGAATATATATTAGTCCAATGGAAAAGCATAAAATGAGTAACATCACCTAGGGATAATGGTTGGATTCAAATGAGCTCTAGCACTCTCCTTGGGATGGGTTCTTTTACTTCTTGAAATATCTCTTTGGTAATGGTAAATGAATAAGTCTTTATTATTTGAGGAAAGAACATAAACAAACAAGAGGGAAATGAATGATAGAGACAATAGAGAAATATAATTGATCTCCAATCTCATTCCTCTAGCATAAACTTGCAATTCGTCACTTCTTGAAATGCTCCCTCATAGCTTTCATTTATATGGAAATTATGAAATCCATAAAGAACTACCTTCAAAGTGAAATATATTGATTCCAAATGGGTTCCCAATGCTTGAAAGAGACTTTGGCAAGAAATTACTCCTCTCTAATGGGATGAGAGTTTGAAATTATCATATATGTCAACCAACCTAATCAAAGATTCCCACCTTAAATTCAATGAAGAAGCTGACCTCACTTGTGTAAACATATAGTATCACAAGGTCTGAGGATATCTCACACAAGTGTCATGAGTGTCAATGAAAGAAGGTCATGGAAGTGAATAAAAAAAACATTTCAAAGGTTTCCCTCCTCCTCTTTAAGGTGATGCAAAGTAGTCATGAGTAGTGTTATTATTGTGTATTATTTCCAACTAATGATGGTTCTACATGATCACTTGAATGCGTTTTATCATCTAAGTTGAGGTGATAACAAAGAGGTCCAAAGGTATGATAGAAAAAGACCTTTTTGAAAAAATCACCTGAATATAGAAAAAATGTGATTAAACAAATACACACATGAATGAGAAGCACTAGAAACATGAATGTATGCGTTATCGAAATATCAACTCCTCCAAATTTGTGTGCATAAATTAAAGCCACACATAAAGAACCAGTTAGAAATACATAATATTACAACAATGGAAAAGTTCAAATGTCTAGAAAAATTACAAACAATAACTGAAATAGGTCATTCCAAAAATATGACAAGGTTTATTCAAGAAGAAATCCTCCTGAAACCACAAACAATGAAAATTCAAAATATCTGCCACTGCGTCTAAGAGATTAAATTAAACATTGTTTGGAAGCCCAATGCTGACGGGAGGGGAAATGTAAGCAATGTGGAGAGAAATGGGATGCTAAACATAGGTGCTATAAAGGAGATAACTCAAAAAAAGTATATAATTGCAAGGTAGAAAAATAAGATGACTCAAATAATGAAGAAATGAATGAAGAAGAAGTATGGAATGCTAAAAATGTCACATCATAATTAGAAAATCAGAACAGCCAAGAATATCATTAGTATCAATAATTGGTATCATTCAATCACAAATAGTAAAATTAAACGTGCATATCCAAAAGAATAATGTTATGGTTCTAAAAGATACATAAATACCCATAATTTTATTGACATTAATGTCGAAAGGAGACAATTTTTTCGTATGTCAATTATGTGATATAAAAATAATGGTTTCAAATAACAAAAGAAGAGAAAATGAAGAATTGAGTCTATTGACTAAATTGTGTAACTTAATATATAATAGTAGTAGTAGTAACAATAGATGATTATGCCCTATGTAGATGAAATTATCCATATTGTGACATGAATATTTTATGTAAGAATGTATTAATTTAATGGTGTTTATTCAAGATGCAATCCCCCAAACCACAAACCATGAGAATTCAAAATATCTTTAAATATAGTTTGGAAACCCAAAGATTAAGAGAGGGAAAATGTAAGAATTTGGAGAGAAATGGGATCTTAGACATAGGTGCTATAAAAGATATAACAACAAAAATTATATAAATCCGAGGTAGAAAAATAAGATCTCTTGAAAATTGAAGAAATGAATGAAGAAGAAAACCTTCAAAATGTCAAATTTAGAGATAAGAAAACATAAGAATATCATTAACAACCATAATTGTCATCACCCAACTAAAAACACTAAAATTAAAGAGCCATATAAAAAGAACAATGTTATAGTTCTATTACATACATAAGTACCCATAATTTTATTAGCATTAATGTCAAAAGGAAGACAAAATAATTTCTCACGTTGATTCTCTAATATGCCTAATATGAAAGTAATGGTTAAGAATAAAAAATGAAGAATGGTATGTATTAACAAAATTGTGTAACTTCATTTATTATTATTATTATTATTATTATTATAGTAATATGCATTACAATAATAGAATATGGTCTATCTACATGAAATTAATTTATGTTGTGAAATTTTATGTAACAAATGATTTATTTAATGATGTTTATTCAAGACTAAATTCTCTTCAATATCCAGAGACAATGAAAATTCAAAATATCTTCCACCCATTTAAGAGAAGAAAATAAATGTCAGATAAAAATTAGAGAACATCCAAGAATATCATTGACAACCATAATTAGTATCACCCAATTACAAACACTAAAATTAAAAAAATATAAAAATAGTAATTTCAAGGTTTTAACAGAAATATAACTAGCCATAATTGCTAAGGTTCTAAAAGATATATAATTACCCGTAATTTTATCAAGAAAAACATTTTTTTTATTTTGAATTAGTGATATAAAAATAATGATTACAATAATAAAATAATTAAAAATGAAGAATTGTGTCTTTTAAATTGTGTAACTCAACCATTATTATTATTATAATATTAATAGTATTTATTAGAATAGTAAAATCTAAATTTACATATACATGTACCTTGAATTAGTTTTATATGAATACTTTAATGGTAACTACATTTGATTTGGTAATGAATTCTTTATTTAATGTATAGATGGTTGTTATAGATGGTTGTTATGCACTTTAGTCACTAGTATTTATTATGAAATGTTTTGAATACTTTAATGTAACAGCAGATTCATTTAATCATAATTATTATTATGAAATGTTTTGAATACTTTGTAATAATGGATTCATTTAGTAGTAATTACATTTTATTTGGTAATGAATTCTTTATCTARTGTATGGATTGTTTTGAATACTTTAATGTAACAACGGATTCATTTAATCATAATTAAATGTTTTGAATACTTTGTAATAATGGATTCATTCAGTAGTAATTACATTTTATTTGGTAATGAATTCTTTATCTATTGTATGGATTGTTGTTATGCACTTTAGGCATTAATATTTATTATGAAATGTTTTAAGTATTGAGTTAGTTTTCGTTGGTGAATCTCCTTAGTATGATTTTTTTTACATAAAATGCCTTATTAAATTGAATGAATAAAATTTTGACGTCTAAGAGGCATGGATGGAATAAATTGGATGTCAACCATATGAAGCACGATCGAAAGGAACGGTGCCACGAAAGACAAATGATAAACATAATTAACTCAAAGACATTTCTTAAAAACTAATAAAAACAATATCTTTTCTAGGTGAAAAAGATCTGACAACCTTACACGAACGGCATATTTTTATGGAGAGATGTTGGTGGTCAAAAAATCAGAATGAACAATATAAGACTTGTAGAACCCTTCAATTATTTAAGGGTAGATAACAAACATGTATAAATAAATATGTGGTTAGACAGACTTCTTTTTACAATTAACTCGGCCAAAATTTTATCATGTAAACAATCCCGTAAGGTTCATAAAAGCAATGAATGATGTTATGAACAATATTTCATTTACGAATCATTAAAAAAATTGAATAATAGCTTTTTGAAAATGCATTGTTTTTGTTACGAGGATGTACAAAAAAGTAAATCCATCGACGAGAAAATGTTAAAACTCAGAGAGATTATTTTGAAGTTCAATTTATAGTGCAGTACATCACAATTGAATTGGTTGACATCAAATGCCTCCTGTCCGTAGGAGGGGGGAATTTGACAGGCACCAACATGAGCACTATTTAGTCGATATCCTCCGAAGTATTTGTACTGCCGCGTACTCTTGGACGCTCAATTGTTAATTTGTTTTTACCAGATTATTTTTAAGTTCAATTTGTAGTGCAGTACATCACAATTGAATTAGTTGACATCAAATGCAATTTGTCCGCGCGAGGAGAAAAGTTGACAGGCACCATCAGCACTATTTAGTCGGCGTCCTCTCCATAGTATTTGTACTGCTTGCACGCTCAATTGTTAATCTGTCTTTACCAACAAGTTCTTACCAATCTTTCAATGCGTGACATTATCTGTCTTTACCAACAAGTTCTTACCAAATTTCATCATTATCACATTGAATTCAATCAACGCATTGATTGCCCATTTACAAGCCAAAAAGTTTGAATTAACCCATTATTGTCCACGCATTTGGGATGTCATTTTGACCTAAGCTATTCGCTAAGCGAATCGAAGTACTACATATGTACTAGCTAAGTTTACGATTTCCACACATTACTGTCACGTTGGGTTGCAAGGCCTGTAGACCCTACCTAAAATTGTTAGGTAATGGAGACTTCGTGAGACTCTGAACCAGAAGAGAGAGACCACCGCCTCATCCTAAGCCTGCATTGATCCATCTCACATATTTGGAGTGGAGAAGACGAGGTGCTCTCTCTCTCTTCACGTTCCGGTGCTTCCAGCTAGATCGCTCAGTCAACTTCTTCCTTAATTTATCTGGCTGGTAAACTTCAATCATGTTACAATTGTATATTATGCCTTATTTTTTTACTCACATTTAGAATTTTTAGTGAACTAACTCACTAGCTTATTCGGGAGTTGGTGCACATCTCAGTGATTACAAGACAATTAGCTGACTTCGGTGTTTAATGTGTGCGTGGAGTTTATACATATCCCTTTTTCTTTTAAATATTGAGTAAATAAAATAATACAAGGCTGTACTGAACTCTAAATTAAAAAATAAAAAATCTTTCAGTGCTTAATGTGTGCTTGATGTGGAGTTTACTCTTAACAACCAAATATCAATATAGCATAGAAAAATCTCACAATAAGCACTCAAAGTCTTGAAAAAGAGAGAAGAAAAATCTCACAATAAGTACTCAACGTCTTGAAAAAGAGAGAATTTCAGGTAATAAGTCTTTCTAGGGGGCAACCTCCTTATACCCCACATAAATGTCCAAATACAAGATATTCCAAATGAAAATGTCTCCTTGATATATATAGGAGACTATGAAGTACAATTACAATTAATGGAGTCAAACAAACATAAATAAAATAACATTACTAATGTAATATGCCCCAATTAAAGGGTAATGAGCCACTATTTAGGGTTTAACATGCCCCTCCCCTTGAGACAAGTGTTGTCCGCAAGTATAAAAGACTCATCTTCCCAAGTGGAATATTCAGTGGGAAGCTTCCTCCATTTAACGAGATACTCTGAAATGAATCTATTCCTTAGATGACGAATTCTTTTGTGAGTGATGGCTCAGGCTCCAATATGATTTTTCCTTCCTCGTCAAGTTCTGACAATATAGTTTGAATTGGGATCTTGTCACCTATAACCTTCTTTAAGCATGAAACATGGAAAACTGGGTGTACTCATGAAGATGCATGCAACTCCAATTTGTATGCCATAGTATTAATCTTTTGCAACACCTTATAAGGGCCATAGTACTTTGGTGATAATTTATTATCCTTCTTGGCTTGCTTGAGGGATATCTGTTTGTATGGTTGTAGTCTTAAAAACACCCAATTTCCTACTTCAAAACTTCTTTCACTACCATGTTGTTGTGCTTGTTGTTTCATGCGATTATGTTCCATGGTCAGGTTGTCCTTTAAGATTTGCAGAACTTGTTGTTGATGCTCGATGTAATCTTCCATTGCTTGAACCATAGATTTTTCTTTTAGAGAAGAAGTGATGGAAGGAGGGTGGTATCCATAGAGTGCCATAAATGGTGTCATTTTTGTTGCAGTATAAAAGGAAGTGTTATACCACCACTTTGCCAAGGGTAACCATTTAAACCATTGTGTTGAGACAAAGCAATGAAGGTAGCCTTCCAAACATTTGTTCACTATCTCGGTTTGTCTATCAGATTGAGGATGACAGGATGAGCTATGAGCCAATTGAGTACCCAAACAATAAAATAATTATCTTCAAAAATGTCAAGTGAAGATGGGATCTCTGTCACTTACAATAATCTTTGGGCTACCATGTACTGGATTTGAAGGGATGAGAGAGTGCAAAAAAGTGTACATACTTGGTGAGTCTATCAACAATCACCATGATGACACTCTTTCCTTCATACTTTGGTAACCCTGTTATGAAATCCATGGAAACCTCCTCCTAGCGTTGACTTGGGATGGATAATGGTTGTAAAAGACCTGGGGTCTTAATTGTTTCCACCTTATTTTGTTGGAAAGCCACACATTCGACGACAAACATTTGAACATCAGTTTTAAGGCCATCCCCAAAAAATTCCTTCTTGACCCTATGGTAGGTTTTCAAAAATCGTGAGTGCCCTCCTATTGGAGAGGTGTGCAATTACAATAGTACATTTTGTTTGAGTTGGGAGTTCTTACATAAATATAAACAATATTTGTACCATAATGTATCATTTTTCCATGTAAATGTATCGGACACACTTCTGCAACCTTTGAATGAGAGTCCACACTTTTTCGTGATTCTTCCATTCATCCCTTGCTTCTATTATCCAATCAGGTTGGATGATTGAGATAGCACAGAGAAAGGCCTCAACATATTCATCATTTCTTGAGAGTGCATCTGTCACAACATTTTTCTTCCCATTTTTATAGATGATTTCAAAATCATAACACAATATCTTGGTCACCCATTTTTGTTTTTCTTCTGAAGATAGTCTTTGTTACAAGAAGTATTTAAGACTATCATGATTTGTTTTGACCTTGAAGTGCCTACCTATTAGGTAAGGACACAATTTCTTCAATGCATGTAGTATTGCCATCATTTCCTTCTCATAAATAGGTGTGTGTAAGTCATTTCCCTTGAGTGGTCGACTTTCAAAAGCTAGGGGCCTTCCTTCTTGCATTAGGATAGCACCAATTCCATTTTGTGAGGCATCACATTTCACAATAAATGTTTTTGTGAAGACTAGAGTGGAATATTTTCACATCACCTCATTAAGTTGTTCAAAATCTTTAGTTTCCTCTCGAGTCTATGAAAATGCATCCTTCTTAGTTAGTGCCATTAAAGGAGCTTATATTCTTCCATAGTGTCGAACAAACTTGCAGTAGTAACCTATCAAACCCAAAATTCCTCTAAGATTATTCAATGTTTTGGCAATCAGCCAATCCATCATGGCCTTAATCTTATTAGGGTCTACCTTGACACCTTCATGAGATAAAATATGACCCAAATACTCTACCTCCTTCACCCCAAAGAAACATTTGGATGGTTTGGCATATATTTGTTGCTCATTTAGTAGTTGTATCACCTTGTCAACATGTCGCACCTGAACCTCTCAAGACTTTCTATAGATTAGTATATCATCAAAAAATACTAACACAAATTTTCAAAGGGCTTGAAAATGGAATTAATCAACCGTTGGAATGTGGAAGGTGCATTTGTAAGGCCAAAAGGCATGAACAAAAATTCATAATGTCCTTCATGAGTTCGGAATGTTGTTTTTGGGATATCCTCTTCCTTCATTCTAATCTGATGATACCCTGAACGAAGATCCAACTTTGTGAAATAGATTTCTCCATGTAGTTCATTTAATAATTCATCAATGATGGGAAAGATAAACTTATCTTCAATAGTGATTTTGTTGATCTCTCTATAATCTCGACACATATGCCATGAGTCATATTTCATGAATATCATTACCACCGGTCCAAAGTAAGAATTTTGGCTAGGTCTAATAATGTCAACCTCTAACATTTCTTCAACCATGCGCTTAATTTCACTCTTCTCGGCATAAGGGTATCTGTATGGCCTGATGTTAGGAGGAACACTCCCACGAATTAAGTGAATATCATGATCACGATTTCGAGTGGGTGGAAGATCTTTGGTAATATATTCAAATACTTTGGAATGCTTATCAATGATCCCTTGGAGATCTAGGGGAATAAATGGCTTAGATGTTTGAACCTCTAGTGAGCATAGTTGTGCAATTACATCTTGATGCCCCTTTTTAAATATTTTTTTCATGCCATTGGAGCTTATGACCTTACTGAGTTTCCATGTGATACCTCTTAACTCAATATCGTTTCCTTCCAATGAAAATTTCATGAAAAGTTCTTGAAAATTAAAAGTCATTGTTCCTAATGATTGTAACCATTGGATTCCTAGTACGTCATCAACACTACCCATGGGTATAACAATCATTGGACTATTCATTACATATTCCCCCATAGTAAGAATGATCTTATTGCATTTTCCTAAGCAATTGATAGTTCCTCCATCTGCAATCATTACTTGAAACTCTGGCGCTGGATATACAAAGCAATTGAGAGCTTTGGCTAATTTATAGTGAAAGAAATTATGAGTACTACCAGAATCAATTAGGACTATTACCTTTTTCTTTTTGATATGTCCTTCGATCTTGAGGGTTTGAGGAGTGCTAATTCCATCCAATGCATTACACTATATCGTGGGAGTCAACTCTTCAAAAGAAATCATGTCTACATTTTCATCTTGAGATGGTTCTTGTTCTTGTTCTTGTTTTTCTTCCTCTTCACAATCTATGTAGAATAATTTCTAATCACCACACTTATGTCCTTTACTATACTTGTTGTCACAATTAAATCATAAACCTTTTTCTTTTCTTTCCTCCAATTGTTGAGGTGTCAGCGTGGTAGGTTGAGTTGTTTTAGAAGAAGGAACATTATTCTCTTGATAGATGTTATGAGTGGTCATTTTAGTAGCCATAGCCATATTTTTACTTTCAATATTTCTTGCCACCCTAAATGAATTCTCCAATGATTTGGGTTCCCAAAGATGAAACTCATGTTGAATGTTATCCCTTAAAGTTCCTATGAATACATAAATCAAGTGCTCATCTCGAATATCTCTTACCTTTATATTCAATCTTTGGAAGTTCTCAATGTGCTCTAGAAGTGAACCCGTTTGCTTGGGATTTATCAATTGGCTAAAGAAGGTATTGCTCCTTGTATCCTCATAGTGTGCTATCATTTCTTTCGTGAAAATTGTCCAAGTGACGAGTGATTTGCGAGAACACAACGATAGATACCACAGAAATTGATTGGTTTCTAAATATAAAGAAGCAATCTGTACCTTTTGTGTATGTGACACATTATGTAGATTAAAGAATTGTTCCATCTGAAGTATCCATGTGATTGGATCCTTGAAATCAAACTTCCTCTTATCGATCTTAGGAAAGTGGTTGGTCTTCAACCCAAAGTTAGAGTTTCTCCATTCTTGATTCATCTTCCTTGTGTCCTCATCATGAATTTCATGGGATACAATTTCACTTTCAGTTGTCCTCTCTATTAGGAATTTTTTCAATCCTTCCATGATCTCCCCTTTTAAACTATCCATCTAAGTATTTATTGCCTCCAACTTAGTTTTCGTTGAATCCATCATCACTTGTAGTTCATCTTTTGTTATTGTCTTCTTTTGTAAATCATTTATGCCCCTACGCATTTCTTCACCTTCATCAAGAGTCCAAGTAGGAATGTCTGGAGGCTTATTTGGTGTAGAATTCCCTTTTTTGGTGGCATGTTGGCCAAGTATCACTTTAAACCTTCATTTTGAGGTGGTTGTGCTAGACAATCTTTCTTTTATTGTATCTCCAAAAGTTCATCCCTTCTGGGTATGATTTTTTTTTTTTTTTGTAGTCCTCTGATATTTATTCTCTGCAATTCCAGAAGTCTGATCAAAATTGGATGTGCGAA
Organism: Picea engelmannii; assembly: GCA_009831015.1. NCBI lineage: Eukaryota > Viridiplantae > Streptophyta > Pinopsida > Pinales > Pinaceae > Picea > Picea engelmannii. Next base: position 691,145 of record ML784069.1, on the reverse strand, counting down.
GAAGAATTTATGGTAACTTCCCTACAACTTGTTGATTTTTGGCCTTTCAAGGAGATATCACTTGTATAGCATGCCCCACACAAAATAATTGGTATAAAATTATGAAACTTGTACTAGAAATACTACAAAATGTCCACTATCCAGTGCAACTTTTCTCACTCAAATTGGATACACTAGGAAGAATTTATAATTGTTTTACCCGGAACACCGCCTAGAGACTAGTTAATAGGACTAGTCAAATACCATATCTTCCACATGGTGTATCTACAAATGTAAGATGACCAAGAAGATGAAATTTTTATCACATATAACTTAATAATTTATGTGAATATTCTCCCTCTTAAACTTTACAAAAAAAAATTATAGTGAAAATTACCCAATGGTTCAATTCAGGATGATTCCATAACCCTATCTTACACAGGTTGTGTCTCCTAAAATATAACGCCTCGTGAGATGAAATTTTAACCCAACATACCTTGATCCTTCTACTAAATATCCTCTAAAGGATTCCTTTTAAAACATCATAGAAACAAAGTTATAGTGAAAATGTCAAGGTGTCTCAGATGTAGCAGCGAAACCCCAAGACCTTGAGCTCCGTTACCATATGTTAAGAACCAAATATCAATATAGCATAGAAAAAACTCAAAATAAGTACAAAAGAGATAATTTCAGGTGTCCAAATACAAAATGATTCCAAATGAAAATGTTTCATTGGTATATATAAGAGACTATAGAAGGTACAATTACAACTATTGGACTGAAGCCGACATAAATAAAATAATATTAGTAATGTAATATATCCCAATTAAGAGGTAATGAACCACTGTTTAGGACTTAACATTTATACATATTCCTTCTTTTTTAATATTAAGTAAATAAAATAATATAATTTGTATTGAATTTTAAATTTAAAAACAAAAAATAAAGAAACATATAAAAAAAATTAATACTAATTAAAAATAATATGAAAAAAATGAAGAATCTCGTTGTGCTAGCTATGTAGGATTGAATTTTCATGGCCAAGTTAAAAAGTTCACAAACAAAAACAAAGAGAAATATATAAAAAAATAATATGAAAAAATGAAGAATCTAATTGTGCTAGCTATGTAGAATGGAAATTTCATGGCCAATTTGCCAGTCAAATAGAGTTAAAATGTTCACATAACTGTGAAATTTCTTTGTTGAAACCAACAAAATAGGTATTACAATTCAAATTTTAAAATTCCAACCTTGATTGTGCTATTTGAAAGAGACTGAAAACATCTAAGAAAGAAGACTTACAAAAGGTTATAAATGATGTGCAACTTGTAAAATATTGTAATCATCAACAAGTAAACTCAGAAATCCTTCCGCCATATTTCTCTTAATAATTATATATATAAAAAATCCTTCCTCCATATTTATATATATATATATATAAATAAGTTTGGAGATCTGATCACTGGAATCTAATGCCTAGTATGATGAAAAAGTGGGCTAGACAATAGTTAGGGTTGGGTGGATCTATGATTGTTTTAGGATAAGGAATTACATTAATAAGTTATGAGAAAAAGAGGTACAAATTAACAATTATTTATATTCAATCAAAATTATCAACAAGTTTAATAAAGAAAAAAATTGCGACGGAAAATTTCAACCTATTTCCATGTTTAGTCCTCTTAGATCTTAAAAACAAGACATCTGTGTTCGCAGACAAGAAATATGTTACATGTTCAATTCTCATTAAAACACAGGCTAAACCATTTTGTTTGACCACAATGATTATGTAAACTAAGATCAAATATAGAATGGACACATTTTTTTGTTTAAAAAAATCTTGATTCTTTGGCTAATTGCATGTTATCTCTTACATTTAATTTGAGAAAAATCTCATTTTTTTTGTTGTTTAAATTGTATTTTTGAAAGTATAAATGGATTCAACAGGTTGAAAACCTCTTGGTCACTAGGAATATACCGACTTAACCACTCAAATCTACAAATCCAACCATTTCTTAACTGATTTGGAAAAAGTTGAATAGATAATATTAGAAGAGAAAAGAGCCAAAAAGTAGAACCTTTAAATTAAGGCTTTTGAAATATTTGATTCTCTAATTTAACCAATATGATTATTAATAAAAGAGTAAATTCCATTCATTTTTGTACTTTTTAAATGAGTCAGTTTTGATAGGACACTTTTCAAAACTGTGCTTTAATGAGTCTCATTTAAATCTGTATAATCCATCTTAACTCTGAATCTATCATGTTATAAAGAAATCATATCCATGAAGATATAAATCAATCCTCAATCACATAATGTTGATTTAAATGAAATACATCACTATATGTGTATGTTTATGTTGTGTATGTGTATGTTTATGTTGTATAATTGTGTTTGTGTTGTATAATTGCTAAAAGTGCAGAATCTTCACACTCGTACCATTTCTAAGAACAAAATCGTTCAAAAGTGCAAGTTATATGAAATTCCGTTTTCACGCTTGATGACTATAATAAAAGCCTATTGATCAGTGACATTTATTCTTCTGTTTTCATTTTAAATATGGCAATCCAGGTGATAAAAGGTAGAGACTGTAATCGTGATCATGAATGGCAGATAGGATGATGTTATGAGGGATATCACTGCAGATTTTAAAACTCATTAACCGTCTCAATGTTTTGTTTTGCTCATAGTCTGTGTGGTTAATTAATGAATGTTGTGTGAGTATATATTCTCACATGAAAAGTTTATATGCGCTACAGAACAGCTTAATCCTCCGCAAAACAGTTTATGTGCACTACCTTTTCCATTCTTTATTATTTTTTTAAGTTGGTGAAGAAGTTATAAAAAATTAATTAGTGGACCAATTTTAGCGGGTGATGGAGGAAGATGTTTGTTAACTTCCTTTGATGAAGAAATCCAACCTCTGATTAAACACAAAATATACATGTACTGACTTTAACTTCATTTTTTTATTAATTTGGATAAATTGGTGAAAAGTTTGAAAACCTTTCTGAGATCAATTTTCAATTTTATATGGAGAGAGGAAAATTATTTTAAAGTATTTTTTATTAATATTATGATGAAATTGAATAAATTTATTATATCAAGAAAAATGATAAAGTGTATTTTATCCTAATACTCTCACACATATATAATAAAACTAAATTATATGAACCATAAAAAAAAATGGGGACAACCTTTTATCACAACATATTCTTTTCTAAATGATATGATAATCTATTTTTATAAATGATGTTATATTGTGTTTTAATTTCAAATCTTTTAAAAGTTTGCATTTGAAAATAGAATAAATGGGATTTATAATAAATAATTATGTACAACTATTTTTAATATAATCTAAACAATTGTGTGTACAAGGAATTGGAAAGCTAGAGGATTTACCTTTAAGGAATTGGAAAGCTAGTGGATTTACCCTTAAGAAATTGCTGTATAAATTTTTATATGTTAATGTTAATAATGAAGGATGAACAAGTCACGTAAAGAATAGTTTATCAGTGTGATTTTCTAAAATGACTTTCAAAACCTAACTTGATATCCATAGGAAATTTAAATTAACTTGATTTCTTTGTAGAAACCATATTATTAAACATAATATATTTTATTTCAAAACCTAACTTGACATCCATAGGAAATCTTAGTAACCATATTATTAAACATAATATTTTTTATTTCAAAACCTAACTTGACATCCATAGGAAATTTAAATTAACATGTATAGGATTTCGTGTTATTAAACATAACATTAAACATAAGATTTTTTTAAACATATTATTAAACATAAGATTTTTTTTTTCACTAAATACATCATGTGAATTGAATCACTAAATGTCTTTTCGGAAACCGATCAAAGCTATTAACCAGACTTGGAATGGGAAGGATCAATATTCTCTATAAAATAGTAAGCATAGTTGAGATTTTTTTAACTAGAATATTAGCTTATATTCAAATAGTGTTTATCTATTTTTTTTTTGAAAAGCACTTATTTTTTGATGATTTAAATTTTTATACAATCAAAGCATAGATATATCTTAACTCTTGATTTTTGGATTTATTATGGATTGAAAGGTATTAAATTCTTTAAAATGTAAATATTTTTTCAAGTTTTGTATTCTAAAAAAAGGTTTGTATTTTAATGTATTTGGTGTCTCTTGCTGCATGATAGATCCGGAATTAAGATGAATCTATTGAGCAGATAAAGAATTACACATCTCCCTCATACTCAACACACCATTCAAATATTTTAACAGTATGCCTAGATCTTAACTCCTCATCTATCATAAGTCCTACCACCAAGTATATCTCTCTCATAGGCAACTCACCATTCAAATGTTTTAAACATAAGAATTTGTTTTATATATATATATATATATATATATATATTATACTTGCAAATCAAGTTCCTTAATGATTAAGGAGATCAAGAATGGCTAAACCTGATGACCAAACATTTTCATGAAAATCCTTTTACATAAAAAAAAAAAATTAATGACACAAAAAGTTTAATGAAAATGTGTACTTTACAAAACTTATCTTTTTAAATTCATCTTAACATTAAATTTAAATCAAAATTTCACAATGATGAAATCCTTCAAGGTGAAAGAGTTTTAATAGTTAATGATACAAAAAATTAAGTGAAGTTTTTCAACTCAGGTTATTTGATTCCTCTCCATATTGCTTTGAGATTATGATGTATCTAAACTTATAATATTCTTCAAATTTCAAGAAAGAAGAAAATCATGTTATGTGGGAAAGTTTCAAACAATATGTAATTAGATGTAAGATGAATAATTTAGTGGCCTTATGCATGCTCTTTTGAGGATAGGAAACAAGTGATGTGGTAGCTTCAACACTCTAGAAAAGGGTTTCTTAGTGGCTACAAGGTTATGGGCTACAAAGAAATCCAAATATCTATTAGTTTTAGGAACATGATCCATAATGAATTTCGGTGATGTCCAACACCTGGACTACTCTCATGATGTAATTGTTGGGATCAACATTTTTTTTTAGTATTCATGGTCAAATTTCCTAATGATGAATCATGAGTCCTCTCTTAGCTACGATGATGAAGGGGTAATTCATTGATGAATTACCAACCTTGGTTAAAGTGGATGAAGTGTATCAAAAGGTGGAAGGGTGAGGTAGGTACATTCTTTGAAAATCTCACAAATTCATATTAGGAATAAGTCAGGATGGAATCAATATCCATTAGAATCTCAGGGCTTGATGGTTAGTGCAATAATGGAGATTTTAAGACCTCCTGAGTCATGAAGTTATATCGAACATGGGTTTGGGGGAAAAGTAGTTTGAGTTCAAAATGATTCATCTCCTAAGATAACATAGGGTCCTGGTTCAAATAACATTTTAGATAGGAAGAAGGAAGCTTAAGGTCAAGGTTTCAACAAAGACAAATTTGAAGAGGAGTGTATGTTCAGTGGGAAGAGGGAAACCTTGTAAGAAGGATTAACAAGAGGATTTGTAGGTCGTAAGAAGGCTTGTAATATTGTCAAAAAGAATTTTGAAGTAATCAAAATGGTGGGGGGGGGGGAGGAGGGAGTACGTCAAGGTTCAAAAAATTAATGTGTAGTGGAGAAGGCTTTAGTAGGTAAATTCTCAGGGAGGCAAATTGATGCGGAGATCTCGAACTTGTGGATCGTTATTTTTTAAGGATTCAAACAATATATTAAAGTATAGTATTATAGGTGATTATTTTGGACTAAACAAATCATGCATATAGATATGTATGAAATTGTTCAATTAAAAACACACAATTTATTAGTAAAAGTTGTATATTATGGAGAATATTAACAATATAAGAATATTTTATGTAAAATTTGGCAATATTTTAGAGTGAAAATGCCCAATTGAAGAATTTATTTTTTGAAAAATTGTTCAAAAAACACCCACTTGGAGAAATTTCTCACCTAGAAACTACCCTACTTTTGGTTACAATATTAATAGAGTCTAATCCTTGGTTATGGGCCAACCTACTATTGGATCATGTTGTCATTGATGCCAATGGTTTGATTATTTGGGAGATTGTTGGATCATATGTCATTGATGTAAATGGTTTGGTTTGATTGATATCATTGATTGATGTCAAGTAATTGATTGATATGATGCCCTTGATGAGAATGATATATGTCCAAGTGGAAACCAATTGATAAAGATGGATCATTGCTATGATGCATTGATGAAGATGGATCAATGAGTTTTCATTGATACATGATGCATAGTTGATATATATGATGCAATGGTGAATTGATGCAAAGATGAATCATTATTGTCTTATCATGGTTGATAAGGTGCACAAATGGATGAACTCCAAAGTGGTCCCCTTATGGTGAAATCCCTCATGGGAAGATGCTCTACGGATTGAGTTATCCTAGGAGAATGGTTTGAGGACCCATGCTTGTATGTGGAATAATGAGATGAAGATCAATGAAGTTGTTGGTGAAACTATCCTAGTTGGATAGTGCTTGACATGCCATTTCCGTTGGTATGTGGAATGTCACATAACTCATCACGATTTGAGAGTTATGGCTCTACGAAGTTGAAGGACCCCCATATGCTGGCTTGAAGCCCCAAAAGGTCAAAGTGCTTGAAAAGAAGAAATCATTATTTATATGATAAAGTAAAGTGACAAAATCAAGAAAGATTATTTAAATGATAAAATGAAGTGACAAAATCAAGAAGGAATATTTAAATGATAAAG
>ML784069.1:612872-680431 GCA_009831015.1 Picea engelmannii | reverse complement strand
GGTCCAAGGATCGTCATATGGTAGCATATTGTTCATCTTGCAGAGAATATAGGGGGAGACATACCCTTAGGGGGAGTCATTCTTCTTCCCATGATTCTAGGAGGAGATATTTATTAGATGCATACCTAGAAAAGAGACCTATATTTGAAGAAAGAGCACAGAGGCATAGTTCCAGGAGGAGCGATGGTCATAGGGGGAGTATGTTCGATGTATTTTCAGCATTACATCAGATTGATATCCGTTGTTCAAAAGGGGAGAGATTATACAATGGAAACAAGACAGGGGGAGCAACCCCAAGAGGAGAATGGCCCATTTCCATTTATGTCAAAGGGGGAGAGATAATCACATTGATGTGATTGATGTCTATTGATGGGGAGAGATTGATGTGGAGAGATAGTCACATTGACTATTGATGAAGAAGCATGCCGTGTCTACATGTTGACATCAATAATTGGTAATTGGAGTTGATATCAATGTTGGTATTGCCATCAATGCCAAAGGGGGAGATTGTTGGATCAAGTTGTTATTGATGCCAATGGTTTGATTATTTGGGAGATTGTTGGATCATACGTCATTGATGTAAATGGTTTGGTTTGATTGATGCCATTGATTGATGTCAAGTAATTGATTTATATGATGTGGTTGATGAGAATGATATATATCCAAGTGGAAACCAATTGATAAAGATGGATCATTGCTATGACGCATTGATGAAGATGGATCAATGAGTTGTCATTGATACATGATGCATGGTCGATATATATGATGCAGTGGTGAATTGATGCAAAGAAGAATAATTATTGTCTTATCATGGTTGATAAGGTGCACAAATGGATGAACTCCAAAGTGGTCCCCTTATGGTGAAAGCCCTCACGGGAAGACGCTTTACGGATTGAGTTATCCTAGGAGAACGGTTGGAGGACCCATGCTTGTATGTGGAATAATGAGATGAATATCAATGAAGTTGTTGGTGAAACTATCCTAGATGGATAGTTCTTGACATGCCATTTCCGGTGGTATGTAGAATGTCACATAACTCCTCACAGTTTGAGAGTTATGGCTCTATGAAGTTGAAGGACCCCCATATGATGGATTAAAGCCCCAAAAGGTCAAAGTGCCTGAAAAGAAGAAATCATTATTTATATGATAAAGTAAAGTGACAAAATCAAGAAAGATTATTTAAATGATAAAATCAAGTGAAAAAATCAAGAAGGAATATTTAAATGATAAAGTATTGGAGAACTTTCTATTCATGGAAAGTGGTAACCCTAAAATAAGGAAAATAGGTTAAGTGACCTAGAAATGGGTTAAGTAACCTAAAAATGGGTTAAGTGACATAGAAGATGAAAGTATAAATAAGAATCTAGGATCTCTTGTAAAAAGCACATTTTGGTGAGAATCATTTGAGTGGATCAATGGAGAGCTTCTTGGTAATATCTTTTGGAGTATTGATGGAGAGTTTCTTGTGAGAGAATCTTATTGGTGTGGATATCTTGAGGATGATTGAAGATCAATTTTGAGGAAGAGAGCGAGAGGAAGATCTCATGAATGCATCAAATTTTTGGCAATGTCGGAGATCTTGATGACAAAATTCTTGGATTCACAGAAAACCCTTTTTTCTGATGCGCACGCGGGCTGTCTATGTATAGGGTGTGTGTACACATGGGCTAGCTGCGTATAGGGTGAGTGTACATGCGGGATAACTGTGTACAGGGAGCGTGGACTCAATAACCTCATGGATATTTTTGTTTGAGTTGGTGCCAAGCTCTTGGATGATGAGTCAGATTCGAGATCTGCATTCTATGGCCTCATATCTATCACTAAGACACCGGTATGGCTACATTATTGTCTTGATAGATACTATTGTTTGATATGTTGTGAATTCTTAGGGAATTCTTGGGATGGATTCTATGATGTGGCTCAGTTTGGTTTATTTGGTTGATGGAGTGAGGAACATTCTTGTGATTCAGTAGTGAAATGATTGCTATGGTAAACTAGTTATTTATACATGATTGAGATAGCATTCATATTGATCTATTGTGGAGCATAAGGAAGCTATTGGAGAGCTTGGATGTGTTGTGACTAGCCGTGGGTCAGTTTGCACAGTGGAAGATAGAAGAGAAAGTGATTGCAAGTTACAGAGGATCTGAGCATGTGAAGAAAAGAAAAACCCTAGTTGTTGAGAAGCATACGCTTGTTGCATTATACACTGGCCGCATTCATATGCGGGCTGTAGTGAGCCAGGGTGCATGCACATGTATGCTACACTACTAACAGGTCGCATACCTGTTGACAGATTGATATTTGTTGAGGATTGTTGCCTCATCTCAGTTGGTGCTAAGAATGTAAGCTGAGTCTTGAAAATAGAGCTGGTGCTCTTGTAGAGTTGTACTCTATTCAGTTGTTGTTGACAAACCCAAAGGATTATAGTCTGTAACAAAAATCAAAGTGTACATACATCTTGTGTTCTTTGTGTCCATTGTGATGATGACTTGTTGATGATATATTGCTGATATATGTTGTTGATATGTGCCTACATCTAACTGGTTATAAATGACAACAATGGGTAATGAATAAATGTTGAATGCTAATTGATGAGTTTTTGTGCAAGAGGAAAGTTTTGGGAAAACAAGCCCCACACTCATTCACCCCCCCCTCTAAGTGTGGTAAGTGTGTCCAACACCTACAATATATTGATAAGAGGCTATATTAGTGTTATTTTTAGCCCCCAAAAGGATATAAATGCCATTCTTCAAGGGAAATGGTTATGCAGTTCTTCCTTTTTATCCTTAAATCAATGGCACCCATTTTGTGATCCTTGTTCTAAGGTGAATTATAGGATAGAAATATGGGTAGAACTCTTGAGATTTCCCCTTGAATTTTGGATGGATGATTTCATTTGGGATTTAGGGAACTTTTTGGTGAAATCAATTTTAGTGGATACTTCTTACAAATATAACACGCATAGGTTAGTGGCAAGCGTGTTCGTGGATATAGATATTAGATCTAGGCTGGATAAAAGTTTAGACTTTATGGTTGGAAATCTAGTTCACTTACCTGTTTGAGATTATACAAACATCTCCTTTATAAGTGTTATATTCCATGCTTATGTCCATCTTGTTGTTGATTGTTTGTGACGATATTTTTGTTAGGTTTAGAAATAAAAGTCTTGTTCAATTCCCATGTTAAATCCATTGGAGGTGGGTTGGAAGGTCAAGCATTCTGAAGGTGAAACCAAATTTCCAATGGTTACGAATTTTGGTCCTAAGGTTGAAACCATATCTAAGTCACAAGCCTTGTTGAAGGAGAACGAGGTGCAAGGTAGTGTGGTTGTTGGACAATTGGTTTGGAGAGTTGCTTGTCATTGATGTCAACCCTTGGAGAGTGATCTTGGAGAGTGATCTTGGATATTTATGTAATCCCTTAGAGACTGATGTCAATCCTTGGAGAGGTACAAATATGTTAGAAAGATGATTGGCCTTTGCATGTTTGAGATTGATAATGAATTAGTTGGGTACATTTGATGTAGTCTACATGTATCCTCGGAGGTTTGGTCATGGGACCAGAAGTTGATTAAGGAATATGGACATGATAATACTATGATAGGCGAATAGTACACATCGTTTCATTTCTGTTGATATGTGGAACAACACATGGTTCCTCACGGCTAGGGAGATATGGCCTTGTAAAGTTGGAATCCCCAAAGTGTGGTTAAGAAGCCCCTAGTTGGTTACAAGTCTTGGTGAAAGTCTAAAGTGGTTGCAACAAAAAACCCCTCAAATAAGGAAAGATGTTACTTAGCACAAGTATAAATACACCTCAAAGAGTCTCTCATTTGGACACACACACTTTCATTGAATATCTATGTTATGAATGTTATGATATATCTTTTGGCAAATCTATTACTGAATCCCAGGTTGAATCTGGTGACATTTTCTGAGGTAGTGAAGAGGAGCAAATTTTTCAGAGTTGTAGAAAATTGGTAACCCTAGTTTTCTGAGGTTATGCACAGGCTCCATAAGGACATACTGCATACATACACAAGCTACAGGAGGACATGTTGCATACATCCACAGGCTACTAGAGGATAAGTTGTGGACCTGAGGCAAATATTTGAAGAAGAATGGTTGGTTGAGTTACAATAAGGTTTGATTGTACACCACAGTTTCTACATGATCTAAGATAGTATGCTTCAGGTTTTCATCTGTAAACGTATGTATTTTATGTATTTTTTTTAGGATTGTATCTTGGAGGGTATGGCACATTCTTAAGGCATGTCTTGGAGACCCTTGATGGTACATTATTGCATATGGTTGAAGTGATATTGATACATGCTTGAAACATACTCTTTGTACTTGGTATATGGCTTTTATGGTTCATTGTTAGAGGCACATATTTGTGATATTGGCATATACATGAGGCTTATCTTATGGTACATATCATGATTTAGAGTGATATGGTATATGGTTGAGACACATTTCATGGTATATGGTATGGTACATGTGCTGATGTACATTGTTGATGTACATGGTTGCTACATGTTTGATACATGGTATGGTACAAGATTGGTACTTGGTATGGTGTTGATATACATGGTCAATGATTTAAGAATATGGTATAGGTTGTGGTGCATGGTTGAATCACAATTTGGTACAGGTGTTGGTGCATGGTTTATGCACTTGTTGTGGTATAGGTTGAGGTATAAGTTGATTCACGGTTGATGCATGATACATGTTGGTACATGGTTGAGAAACATATCTTGTGATGGTATGTTGTAGATATTGGTGCATGCCTGGTAAAGGAATGTGTTGTTGATGTTGGAAATCTAGTTGAGAGGTGTCATTGTGTATGATCCATCTGAGAGGATCTGGTTTATATCAGTGACAGTGAAAGGTTGGGTAGGTTGAAAGTGATAGGTTGGATACAGTGATAGGTTAGCGGTTGATGTGATACAGGCAGTGGCAGTGACAGTGATAGTGATTGTGGTAGTGACGGTTCGTATACACTTATAATCCATGGTTATAGGATAGGGTAAAGAAAGGGGTTTGTAGTCTCCTTATGGTTGGTGACGAAGAATTAGGGAGTTGGAGCTTCCTTTAGGTTGCAGCCTAAAAACTAGGTGGGTGAAGCAACATTTTGATTGGAGCCAGAGAAACCAAGGGGTTTTAGAATATGATGGATGCGATCATTTAACCATAGATAATATCACTATTTTCAACCAACCATAGGCCGAATCCACCCCTGAGCACCTGAACCTTGACAGAGAATCATTCTGGAAGAAAACCCTACGTTAGATAGCCAACAAGATAGTGCACCTCTCTCCAAGGATAATGCACCAAACAAGAGTAACAAGAGTTGATCAGAGAGTCCAAACCATAACGAAGAGAGATTCCAAGACAAAACCAAAATCGACTAGCTGCAGCAGCTATAATGACACCTCTCCTCCAAACTTGCGCACAAACTGGCCAACTGCATTGCACACAAGTGTTGCTTCTGAAGTTCTGAGAATGCTTGCCAGAATGAAGACTAGCCTCCTGCATTTATACTAAAACTAGCAAACTGCATGGGCCAACTTCTCATTATGGGTGCCTATATACTTAGTATATAATATATTTTTAGCCGAATTCTTCTCTTGGAGGCTAATAACCTAATACAAATTATCCTCTTGAGACGACTTGTCTTCTAGGGTTATTAGCCAACTAATTAGGGTTTCTTCTTTCTTCTCAGAATATTCTATTCTTGTCAAGGTTTACACATGGAGGTAAATACCTCCCGTAACTACCATAATATCAACACTGCCTCCTAGATAGGGAGGTATTTGAGGGTAATGGTCTTGACCACAAACATACCATTTACACGGTAGCATAAACATAGTCATATATACTATCTCATGACTAGATCATGAGCACCATCATCATTATCAGTGTCATCAATTGTATCATCTCTCTAAACCATACTCCATATGAGTAATTAGACATTATGTTGGATAATTCACTCACCCCACACAGTGACACAAGAGCCATTTTTCTAATCCGAACATATGTCCTAGAAGAATAAATGTTTCGATCCATTTTTCGTCTGGGAAATCTCTGTCCATTGATCATCCATCTAGTTGATAATCATTTTAAACACTATTGATAGTCTTCAAGGCAATCAGAACAATGTCATTTAATAGAACACAACTTTGTCTATCCATAGTAGTACACAACTACTACAATCCAATGGTACACTGCCACACCAAGTAGCACACAAATACTTGATCAGTGACATATAGTCACAATCAGTGGAAAAAATCCACTACAGTAGTATAGATCTATTGTCCAGAGATATACAGTCTCCATAACAATAATATCATCAACCTGCAAAGAAAACATTGTTATGATATATAAACTAAATCATCTGGTCCATTCTTCCACTCACATATATGAGATATGGAAGAGCATATGCCCTAAGAAAGTAAAACATCAATGATGAGTTATATGGACTATTCTTCTCAAGCAAGGAAGAATAACTATCCCAATTTTTGAGCCTGGACCATTCACCTATATGGGCCATTCCTCTGGCACTAAACAAAGTGCAACCTGGAGAGAATGAATCTTCCCTAGGGAATGCCTATCCCTGATTGTTGAACATGGACCATTTGCTTATCTGGGCCATTCCTCTGACACGAAACAAAGTGAAACCTCGAGAGAATGAATATGCCCTATGGAAGGACTGTCTGGACCATTTCCTAAGAAAATGATTGTCCTACACCAACCTCCAAAATGGACCATTCTTCGAAATTGCTCACAACTGTGAGCTTCAAAAGAATGACTGCCCTGTGAGACAGACCAGTCTTCTTGACCACTACTGAGAGTGATCGTCAAGAAGAGAGATTGTCCTATACCATTCCCTATGTTAACCACAAGGGGAATCATTGTCTATGGTACATCAACAATCCATTGAACCATTTTCATTACGAAAATGACCGTTCGATCTTGACCATTTTTTGAACTAGAAAATTCTTGTTCGTCAGAAATCTCAAACCATTTTTCGAACTAGAAAGGAACTTCTCATCTTGGACCATTTTTCAAAATGAAAAATGAATGTCCATAAATTAATAACACATCAGTTCTCCTTCCCAACCTGGGAGTCATCTCTTCCTTTTTCAATAAGGAAGTCGTCTCCACGAGCTTCAACTTGAGTACAAAAACTCTTTCATCTTGAACAAAGGCTTTACCAAAATGTATGCTTATCTTCTCATCCGTGGAGATATATATTGGAGAAACACTTCTCCTTTCTAGACTTCATCAGGGAGAATGTGATGCTTGATCTCAATGTAATTCAGTTTTTCTGGAACACTGGTTTTCTAAAGGCTTCATATAGCTCTGAACATCATAGTTGAATTCATCTCTTTTGTTTTCTGCTAGCTCATAACATTGTGAAAAGGGTAAAACTTGGAACATATCCAAGTGGTACTTCTTATGTCATCATGAGATATTTGTCATGGATTGGCAATCCATCATCCTTGGATCATACTATTTAGGATTAGCTCCCTCCAAATCCTTTATTCATGCATGAGTGCATGCTCATATTTTTGGAATTCTGGAATTGGCTCCCTCCAACTAAGAGAGCCCATGCTTCCGTCTGTATCCTTATTTCCTTCTGCAAAGTTTCAGAAGTCTTTCTCCAATTTCCTCTTGATTTCTGACTTCTTTCTGTCTTTTACTTCTTCTAGTTTTCTTCGAGATTGATGTTGATTCCAGCTTATATTGCAGTTGTTACTTATGTAATAACTTCCACATGAATTGTTACTTGGATTTTTTGATGTACTTCATCCTTTCATGTGTATTTCCTCACTTGTATTCATTGTGATAGAAATACTTATATTGTAGTTCTTCCATAGGTATAGTTTCTCTTTGAACATATTATCTTCTAGGAAATAGATATGCAAGACATGTACATAAAACATGTTATGTACAAGAACTATGAAGAGTAGTGTTACCTTGTATTAGAAGAAGAAGTTTTTTTTGTCCTGCTTGGATTTGTTTGAGGGTTCCCTTTCTTCGGCAAATGACGCTTCGTGTGATTCCTTCCTTTTATCTAACTTGGCACAATGATTCTTGTAGTGACCATACTTTCAACAATTGAAGCATTTAATTCTTGACATATCTTTCTATTGATTTGGTTTCTTCCTCGAGCCAAACTTCTTTTTATTCCTGAAATCCTTGAAACTTGTTGTGAAGGCTTAATCATTGTACTTCTTTTGGGGTTTCTCTTTTTCACTGATCCCTGATTCTTCTTGTGCACAACAAGTCCAAAGTTCTTCAAATGTAGGATACTCCATCCTTGTGTTCATGCTTGCAGAAAATGCATCCCATGTCTTGGGAAGACCATTGAGTACTATGTTTACCAATTTCTTCTCTGAAATGATCTCTTAAATAACTTGTAGTTGATCTCTTTACTGAGAGATTCTCACAAACTATGATGTTATGATGTCATCATCATTCATCTTCATGTCATGAAGCTCATTCTTTAAACTTATTACTTGTCCAATGTTTCTGATCGAGAAGAGGTTTGTTAGGGTATCATACATATTCTTAGATGAATCAAGATGGGAGATGTAGGGTATTAGGTGGTATTTTATAGAATCCACTATGATACTCATGAAATTGATGTCATTGTCTTTGAACTTCTCCATAACTACAACGTTTTGCGGTTCCTTTTCTTTTCCTTCTTCAAACTCTAGTTCCAAAATATTTACTTTCATGATATCCAACACTTTATTCTTGGAAAGGATGAGATCAATCCTTGTCTTCCATGCTCTGAAGTTAGAAGTCCCATCTAACTTGTTTTTTGACTTCATATAGTAAGTCATGGTTGCCTTGACTTGGTCAACCCTAGATTTGACCAAAAACTCAACCTTGATGTCTTAGCTTGCTGAGAGTAGTAGAAGATGAGCTAGGCTAGGGTGCACTAGTCTATCTAGAAATTAGGTCAATACCTTCACTCAAGGTGCCTCAACGAGAGAATTAGGGTTTCTACAACTACACCTACTAGTAACCCTAGCGACAGTGCTTTGGTAATTGCTCCTTCTAGAAACCCTAGTGGAAATTCTTGAATGATATTAGTATCCTTATGGCTATGATCCCTTCCAAATGTTAGACTGAGTGAAGGAGGTGTGGGCCCATAACCTGTTAGAATATGATGGATGTGCTCATTTAGCCATAGACAATATCACTATTGTCACCCAACCATAGGTCGAAGTCACCCCTGAGCACCTTAACCTTGACAGAGAATCATTCTCAAAGGAAACCCTAGGCTAGATAGCGAAACAGGATAATGCACCTCTCTCCAAGGATAACACACCAAAAAGGAGTAACAAGAGTTGATCAGAGATTCCAAACCATAACCAAGAGAGAATGTAAGCCAAAACCAAAATATGCTAGCTATAGTAGCTGCAAAGACAAATCTCCTCCAAACTTGTGCACAAAATGGCCAACTGAAGTGCGCATAAGTGTTTCTTCTGCAGTTCTAAGAATGTGTGCGAGAATGAAGCTTGGCCTCCTGTATTTATAGTAAAACTAGCAAACTACCTGGGCTGACTTCTCATTATGGGTTCCTATATACTTAGTATATAATATTTAATTTATCTCACTTCTTCTCTTGGAGGCTAATAACCTAATACAAATTATCCTCTTGAATCGACTTGTCTTCTATGGTTATTAGCCAACTAATTAGGGTTTCTTCTTGCTTCCCAGAATATTCTATTTTCGTCAGGTTTACACGTGGAGGTAAATACCTCCCGCAACTATCATAATATCAACAATGGGTTATATCATCCTTCTAGCTAGAGCCAGAGAATTCAAGGAGTTGTAGTTTCCTTTAGGTTGGAGCCTCAAAATAAGGGGTTGTAGCCTTCTTCCAATTGCAAATAGATAATTTGGAAGTTGGTTCTTCCTATGAATTAATTATTGATATATATAAGAAAATATTCAGTGGTTTTCTACCATTTGGGTTTCCACATAAATATTTGTGTACTTTGTATTTGATGTGATGTTGTTGATTTGATGTTGCTTATGATTATATTCTCATGATATATTGAATGGAATCATAGATGATACATTCATGATAAATTGTTGAACATTGTTGATAAAGTGAAATAATATATATTGTGATTAAAAGTGGTATAAAGTTCTCATATTGATTCACCCCCTCCCCTCTATGAGTATTCCAACAGTTGGTATCGGAGTAGGTTCCTTCAGGAAACAAGCTAACCATGTTGGAAGGAAGATCATGGAGAGGAACAATTTGTATAAGAATTGAATAACATAGTTTGACGGAAAGAACTATGTATTCCAGAGAAGAAGCATGAAAACATATGTACAAGAACATGGATTTGATGTTTGGAACTCGATAGTAGATGGATAAAAAGATCCTACCACTCCTCCAACATAAAAAAATGGAAAGAAACTTAGTCAAAAAAATCCAAGGGCTAAAAATGTCATCCTGAATGGTTTGGTTGATTCAATATATGTCAAGGTTATGTATTTTGATTCTACAAAGGAGATATGGGACAAGATTCATAATTTTTATGAATGGGATTCCAAATTCAAAGGCTCCAAGATTCAAACTTACATAAGTAAGTTTGAACAATTGAAGATGATAGAAGAGAAAGACATTCCATCCTACTTTCTATGAGTTGATGAAATAGTGAATGTTATTAAAGGTTTGGGAGAAGAAATGAAAGAACCAATCATTGTTCAAAAGGTACTGAGGTCTCTACTAATGAGTTTCAATCTAAATATTTTATCCCTAGAAGAAACAGTTGACTTGGGTATCATAAGCATGGATGAGCTACATAGAATATTTAAAGCTTATGAAATGAGGACAATACAGGAAAATCCATCCAAAAAAGAAGTATCTTTTAAAACATCCAAAAGGAAAAAGAAGAATGAAAATCCCGAATCAAAGACACAGTGTAGTTGAAGCGTGTTAATAACCAAATATCACTATAGCATAGAAAAACCTCAGAATAAGTACTCAACCCCTTGAAAAAGAGAGAAATTCAGATAATAAGCCTCTTTGAGGGGGAAACCTCCTTATACACCACATAAATGTCCAATTACAAGATGATTCCAAATGAAAATGTCTCCTTGGTATATATATGAGACTAGGAGGTACAATTACAACTAATGGACCCAAGCCGACATAAATAAAGTAACATTACTCATGTAATATTCTCGAATTAAGGTGTAATGTGCCACTATTTAGGGCTTAACATGCCCCTCCCCTTGAGACAAGTGTTGTCCACAATTCTTGAGTAACTATGGATGATTTTTTATAAAAGACTCATCTTCCCAAGTGGAATCGTCAACCGCTAGTTTCCTCCATTTAATGAGATACTCTAAAATTAATCTATTCCACAGTTGGAGGATTCTTGTGTTAGTCGTGGCTTCAGGCTCCAATATAATTTTTCCTTCCTCGTCAAGTTCTGGAAATATATTTTGAACTGGCATCTTGTCACCTATAACCTTCTTTAAGCATGAAATATCAAAAACTGGGTGTACTCGTGAGGATGCAGGCAACTCCAATTTGTACACCATAGTACCATTATTTTGCAACACCTTATAAGGGCCATAGTAATTTGGTTATAATTTATTATCATTCTTGGATCTTGTGAGGGACATCTATTTGTATGGTTGTAGTCTTAAAAACACCCAATCCCCTACTTCAAAACTTATTTCATTGTGATGTTGATCTGCTTGTTGTTTCATGTGATTTTGTGGCATGGTTAGGTTGTCCTTTAATATTTGGATAACTTGTTGTTGATGCTCAATGTGATATTCAACTACTAGAACCTTAGATTTTTTTTAGAGAAGAAGTGACAAAAGGAGAGTGGTATCCATAGAGAGTCATAAATGGTGTCATTTTTGTTGCAGTATTAAAGGAAGTGTTATACCACCATTTTGCCAAGGGTAACCATTTGAACCATTTTGTTTGTTTATTAGAGACAAAGCAACGAATGTAGCCCTCCAAACATTTGTTCACTATCTCAGTTTGTCCATCAAATTGAGGATGATTGGATGAGCTATGAGTTAATTGAGTACCCAAACAATAAAATAATTATGTCCAAAAATGTCTAGTGAAGATGGGATCTCTATCACATACAATAATATTTGGGATTCCATGTAGCTTTTGAACTATATCCATAAATGCGGTGGAAACTATACAAGATTTGAAGGGATGAGAGAGTGCACAAAAGTGTGTGTACTTGGTCAATCTATAAACAATCACCATGATGACACTCTTTCCTTTAGACTTCCGTAACCTTGTGATCAAATCCATGGAAACCTCCTCCCAGCACTGACTTGGGATGGATAATGGTTGTAAAATACTTGGGGTCTTAATTGTGTCCACCTTATTTTTTTGGAAAACTAAACATTCTGCCACAAACATTTAAACATCAGTTTTAAGGCCATCCCCAAAAAAATCCTTCTTGACCCTATGGTAGGTTTTCAGAAATGTTGAGTTCCCTCCTACCAAAGATGTGTGAAATTCCAATAGTACATTTTTCTTGAGTTGGGAGTTCTTACATAAATATAAGGGATCTGTGTACCATAGTGAATCATTTTTCCATGTAAATGTATCTAATGCATTGGAATCCCACTGCAACCTTTGAATGAGAGTCCACACCTTTTCTTCATTCTTCCATTCATTCCTTGCTTCTATTATCCAATTGAGTTGGATGATCGAGATAGCACAGGGAATGGCCTCAACATCTTCATCCTTTCTTGAGAGTGCATCTACCAGAACATTTTTCTTTCCTTTTTTATAGATGATTTCAAAATCATAACCCAATATCTTGGTCACCCATTTTTTTGGTTCTTCTTAAGATAGTCTTTGTTCCAAGAAGTATTTAAGACTATCATGATCTGTTTTTACCTTGAAGAGATTACCTATTAGGTAAGGGCACCATTTCTTCAATGCATGTAGTATTGCCATCATTTCCTTCTCATAAATGGGTTTGTGTAAGTCCTTTCCCTTGAGTGTCCAACTTTCAAAATCCAGGGGCCTTCCTTCTTGCATTAGAACAACACCAATTCCATTTCCCAAGGCATCACATTCCACAATAAAGGTTTTTGTAAAGTCTGGTGTGGTCAAGGCAGGAGCTTTGCACATCACCTCTTTAAGTTGTTCAAAATATTTAGTTTCCTTTGGAGTCCATTGAAATGCATCCTTCCTAGTTAGTGTCCTTAAAGGTGCTGATATTCTCCCATAGTTCCAAACAAACTTGCAGTAGTAACCTCTCAAACCCAAAAATCCTCTAATATTCTTCAATGTTTTGGGAATTGGCCAATCCATCATGACCTTAATCTTTTTAGGGTCTACCTTGACACCTTCATGATATAACATGTGACCCAAATAATCTACCTCCTTCACCCCAAAGAAACATTTGGATGGTTTGGCATATAGTTGTTGCTCCTTTAGTAGTTGTAGCACCTTGTCAACATGTTGCACATGATACTCCCAAGACTTTCTATAGATTAGTATATCATCAAAAAATACCAACACGAATTTTCGAAGGAAGGGATTGAAAATGGAATTCATCACCCTTGGAATGTGGAAGGTGCATTTGTAAGGCCAAAAGGCATGAACAAAAATTCATAATGGCCTTCATGAGTTCGAGATGTTGTTTTTGGGATATCTTCTTCCTTCATTCTAATCTGATGATACCCTGAACGAAGATCCATCTTTGTGAAATAGATTTCTTCATGTAGTTAATCTAACAATTATTCAACGACAGGAATGGGAAACTTATCTTTAATAATGATCTTATTGAGCTCTCTATAATCTAGACACATATGGCATGATCCATCATTCTTGAATACCATTACCACTGGTGGAGACTAAGAACTTTGGTGAGGTCTAATAATGCCATCCTCTAACATTTCTTCAACAATGCGCTTGATTTCACTCTTATGGGCATAAGGGTATATGTACAACCTGATATTAAGAGGAACACTCCCAAGAATTAGGTGAATATCATGATCATGATTTTGAGTGGGTGGAATACCTTTGGGAATATCTTCAAATACTTGGAATGCTTATCAATAATCCCTTGGAGATTTAGGGGAATAGATGGCTTAGAAATTTGAACATCTAGTGAGCATCATTTTCCAATTACACCTTGATGCCCCTTTTTCAATAATTTTTTTATGACATTAGAGCTTATCACCTTACTGGGTTTCGTTGTGATACCTCTTAACTAAATTTCTATTCCTTCCAATGAAAATTTCATGAAAAGTTCTTGAAAATTAAAATCCATTGTTCCTAATGATTATAACCATTGGATTCCTAGTACGACATAAGAACCACCCACGGGTATGAAAATCATTGGACTATTCATTCCATATTTCCCCATAGTAATATTGATCTTATTACATTTTCCTGAGCAATTGATAGTTCCTCCATCTACAATCATTACTCGAAACTCTGGTGATGGATATACAAAGCACTTGAGAGCTTTGGATAATTTATAGTGAATGAAATTATGATTACTACCATAATCAATTAGGACTATTACCTTTTTCTTTTTGATATGTCCTTCAATATTGAGGGTTTGAGGAGTGCTAATTCCATGCAATGAATTACAGGATCTCGTGGGAGTCAACTCTTTAGAATAAATCACTTCTATGTTTTCATCTTGAGATGGTTCTTGTTCTTGTTCTTGTTAGTCTTCACAATCTATGTAGAATAATGGCTTCTCACCACACTTATGTCCCTTACTGTACTTTCTCTCACAATTAAAGCATAAACCTTTTTCTTTTTTTTCCTCCAATTGTTGAGGTGTCAACCTTGTAGGTTAAGGTGTTTTAGAAGAAGGAGAATTATTCTCTCAATAGATGTTAGGAGTGGTCCTTCTAGTAGCCATATCAATATTTTTAGTTTCAACATTTCTTGCCACCCTAAATGCATTCTCCAATGATTTGGGTTCCTAAAGGCGAACCCCATGTTGAATGTTATCCCTTAATTTTCCTATGAATACATCAATCAAGTGATTATTTGGAATATCTATTACCTTTTTATTCAATCTTTGGAAGTTCTCAATGTGCTCGATAACCGAACCTTTTTTCTTGAAATTTATTAATTGGCTGAAGAAGGTATTGCTCCTTGTATCCTCATAGTGTGCTATCATTTCATCCATGAAAATTTTCCAAATGATGAGTGATTTGCGATAACAAAGCCATCGATACCACACAAATTGATTGGGTTCTAAATATAAAGAATAAATTCGTACCTTTTGTGTATGTGGCACATCATGTAGTTCAAATAATTTCTCCATATGAAGTACCCATGTGATTGGGTCCTTTCCATCAAACTTCCTCATATAGATCTTAGGAACATGGTTGGTCTTCAACCCAAACTTGGAGTTTCTACATTCTTGATTCATCTTCCTTGTGTCCTCATCATGAATTTCATGGGATACATTTTCACTTTCAGGTGTCTTCTCTATTAGGAAATTGTTCAATCCTTCCATGATCTCATTTTTTAAAGCATCCATCATCCCTTTTAGTTCATCTTTTTTCACTTTCTTCTTCTTTAAATCATTTATGTCCCTACGCATTTCTTAACCTTCATCAAGAGTCTAAGTAGGATTGTCTGGAGGCTTATTTGGTGTATAAGTTCCCTTTTTGGTGGCATGTTGGCAAAGTATCACTTTTAAACCTTGATTTTGAGGTGGTTTTTCTAAACAAACTTTCTTCTGTTGTATCTCCAAACTTTCGGCCCTTCTGGGTATGAAATTTTATTTTTTCTAGTTCTATGATATTTCTTCTTTTCAATGCCACAAGTCTGATCAAAATTGGATGTGCCAAGTGGAATTTATGGTAACTTCCTCACAACTTGCTTATTTTTGGCCTTTCCAAGAGATCTCACTTGTATAGCATGCCACGCACAAAATAATTGATATAAAATTCTGCAAATTGTACCAGAAATACTATAGACTGTCCACTATCCAATCCAACTAGTTTCACTCAATTTGGATACTCGAGGAACAATTTATGATTGTTTTACTCAGAACACCTACTTGAGACTAGTTAATAATACTAGTCATATACCCTATCTTCCATAGGGTGTATCTACAAATGTAGGATGACCCATAAGATGAATTGTTTATCACATATAATTTAATACTTTCTGTGAATATCCTGCAGATTTCAAAGAGTGAAACGTTATAGAAAATGTTTTATAGCGAAAATTCCGCGATGGCTAAATTTAGGATGATTCCAGAACCCTATATTACACAGGTTGTATCTCCAAAAGTATAAGGCCCGTGGAGATTAAATTCTAAACCAACATACCTTGATCCATCTACTAAATATCCTCCAAGGGGTTTTTTCTGAAACATTGTAGAAAACAAATTATAGCTAAAATTCCAAGGTGTCTTAGATGTAGCATTGAAACCCCAAGACCTTGAGCTCTAATACCATATGTTAAGAACCAAATATCACTATAGCATAGAAAAACCTCAGAATAAGTAATTGATGCCTTGAAAAAGAGATAAATTCAGATAATAAGCCTCTTTGAGGGGGAAACCACCTTATAGACCACATAAATGTCCAATTACAAGATGATTCCAAATGAAAATGTCTCCTTGGTATATATAAGAGACTAGGAGGTACAATTACAACTAATGGACCCAAGCCGACATAAACAAAGTAACATTAATAATATAATATTCCCCTATTAAGGGGTAATGTGCCACTATTTATGGCTTAACAAAGCGATGATTCATATGAGGATGAATAAATAGCCAACTTTGTAAGGAAGTTGGAGAGAGGAAGAAGAAAGTACAAAGGTAAGATTCCCTTAAAATGTTTTAATTGTGGTAAAATTGGAAATTTTGCAAATAAGTGTCCTTATGCTAAGAAGTGAGATAGTGATGAAGAGGAAAATCATAAGAAATAAAAGAAATATCAAAATGGAAACAAGAAAGATAAAAGGAAAGTCTTCAAGAAAAATCTCTACTCAAGAGAAAACAATTCTTCATCTAACAAAGATGATGAAAGAGATAATGACTGAGAGAAAGTACTCTTTATGGCTATGGAAAATAAGAGAAAAGATGAGGAAGGTGAAGTGGATCTTGAGGAAGAATTAATCAGTGCTTCAACTAAGATAAATAAAGAAAGGAATAAAAACAAATCATTCAAAGAAGAAAATATCCACTTGAGAACCCTACTTGAAGAAGGAAAAATAAAGGAATAAGTTATGCATGTCCATATTATAAATAAAGAAAAAGAGTGTGAGAAGCTCAACAACAAAATCATGACATTGAGAGTTGAAGTCAACAAGATCAACAAGAATTTGAAAAGTTCCCAAGTGTTAGAAAACATTCTCAGCAGTGAAAGGCCATATAGTGATAAATCCAAACTAGGATACAAGAATGTTCATTTTGAGGAAGGTTCAAACTCCATGATGAAAGAAACAAAATAAGGGAGTTATGTAGAAGTTCTCAAAGGAAGGAATCATGGTCAACAAGAATCATAAAGGAATGAATACATAAGGCCTTCTACATTCAAGAAGCAAAGAAGCTTCAATCATTTTGAAAGAAACAACCAAAGAGAATATCTTGATTAGCCAAGGAAGAATTATAGAAGGACTACACCACAAACAAAAAAGATCATTAACTCCCATGTATGTAAATTTATTTTATGGTCATTGTTTTAATTGTACTAAATTTGGAAATAAAATTGTAGATTGGAGGGCTTATGAAAGAAATGATCAAGAAATACATGCATATGTGGCTCCACATAATATTGAATGTTAGAAATGCTAGAATTATGGACACATAGCTTGAAATTGTATAAGCATGATAAATCCTCACATGAAAGAAAATATTGATGAAATATACAAGAAGGCTTGGAAAATAAGTCAAGAACAAGAAGAGTAGGTAAATAAATAACAAGTCCAAGGAATCATACTTACATGATTTGCAACATAACAAGTTCATGGTCAATTTACAAGCAAAGAGGAAAGTGTCAAAATTCAGGTAGAGGATAAAGAAGAAGATGTTAGAACTGAGGATGATGACATAATTTAGAAAGAGAATGAAGAGGAAGATGTCTCCACACATGAAGAAGAGGTTCACTCCACATCATAGAAGGTATTTTTCTAAGCGATACATCTTGGAGACTTCCAGTAAATATGAATATTGAATAGGGGGAGTCAGTGCAGTAGCTAGTACAGATTATAGAACCATCCTTCAAGTAGTTTGAAGTATTAGCAGAGCTAGATTTAGAGCAGTCGGATAACAGAAGTAGAGAATGATAGATTGATTTATTACAGAAGCAGTGTTCTCACATAGGTGTCAGTTGGTAGTAGCATATGAATAATTTTATTATTGTATTCAGGCAGAGATATCTTTAGTATAGGTTGTTCTAGACATGCATAGTTTGTTTGGAGTGGACACATTTGATATGTGATGAACAGTTGCAATTGCATAGTATAGTGACACATGGGTTAGCATTGTGGAGAGTTGAGTAGCATGATTATGAATAGTTTATGAAATTTGGACAGAGATGGATTCGTGATATTCTTATAAGGTACAGAGAGAATGGGTGAGAGAATATGCATAGACGTGGATTTACAATTGGAATCAGTGGAACTATTTGGTGAGAGAAAGAAAAGAGATGGAAGGTACAACACAACAAGGAAAGAGAAACTGTTAGCACAAGCTATATCATTAGAAGGACATTTTTGAATAGTTTGGTCAAGTAAACATGGCAAGTAAATGAATTAATCAAATTTTGAATTCTTTTTGCATATGCCAGTGAAATTCAAGAAGATGCACCAATGAAAATTTAGTAGCACTGGAAGTGAGGAAAGGAAACATATACAAATATCCCTACATAAATCTACATCTTACATAAACATTAAGAGAAGAGAAATCATTAGAGAAAGAGATCGTGATACAAAGATCCAAGAGAAAGTGATGTAGAGAAAGAGAATTTTAGAAAATAATTATATCAACGAGGCATTATAATATGATATCCTTACCATACTCCTATTCTTTGATTAACATTAATCACAATCTTATACACCTGGAAAACACCATGCTTTCATTACTCCTTCAAATAAATAAAAGCAATGAATGTGACATAATGGTGGACTAAATATTTCATGTAGGATGTATATACTGGTTGACTGAAACATATATCTCATGGACATTATAATACAAATTATGCCTTACAAGGATTTTCACTCTCTTTCTTTTAAATTGCGGGTGACATTATAATAAAACCAACACATGTGTGACATTATAAATGACAGTTTTCTAGCCACTAGCCCTTTAACAAAGACAACAAATGAGTGGACATATACAACATGACAACTTAGTTTATTATTTGGCATGGACTATGCTGCCATGAAACACTTGTTATTATAGTAATATGCATTACAATAGTAGAATCTAGCATATGTACATGAAATTAATTAATGTTGTGAAATGAATAGTTTATGTAACAAATGATTCATTTAATGATGTTTATTGAAGATGAAATCCTCCCCAATCCACAAACAATGGAAATTCAAAATATCTCTCACCCCATCTAAGAAAAGAAAATAAATGTCACATAAAAATTAGAGAATGAAAACATCCAAGAATATCATTAACAAGTATAATTGATATCACTCAATTACAAACACTAAAATTAAAAAGACATAAAAAGAGTAATGTTAAATTTCTAATACAAATATAACTAACCATAGTTATTAAGGCTCTAATAAATATATAACTACAAGAGAAACAATTTTTATGTTTTGAATTAATGATATGAAAATAATAATTACAATAACAAAATAAAAAAAAAATGAAGAATTGTGTCTCCTAAAGATATTGTGTAACTCAACAATTATTGTTATTGTATAATTCAACAATTATTATAATAATACTATTAATAATAATAAAATCTACCTCGTATAAATATATTTAATTAGTTTTATATGAATACTTTATGTAACCATGGTTTCATTTAATGGTAATTACATTTGATTTGGTAATGAATTCTTCATTTATTGTATGAATTGTTGTTATGCATTTTAGTGACAAGTATTTTTGAATACTTTATGTAATAAAGGATTTATTTAATGATGAATTTATTTAATGGTAATTATATTTGATTTGGTAATAGGTTCTTCAGTTAATTGTTGTTATGCACTTTAGTGACGAGTATTTCTGAATACTTTATGTAACAAAGGATCCATTTAATGGTAATTAATACTTTATATAACAATGTGATTTGGTAATGAATTTTTTTATTTATTGTATGGATTATGGATTGGTGTTGTGCATTTTAGTGATGAGTATTTTTAAATACTTTATGTAACAAATGATCCCTTTAATGGTAATTATTATTATGAAATGTTTTGAATGTAATAATGGATTTATTTAATAATAATTAAATTTGATATATTTTTGAATACTTTATGTAACAAAGAATCCATTTAATAGTAATTATTATTATGAAATGTTTGGAATATTTTATGTAACAATGGATTTATTTAATAGTAATTAAATTTGATTTGGTAATGAATTCTAATTATATGGATTCTTGTTATGGACTTTGGTTATTATTATTTATAATGAAATGTTTGAAGTATTGGGTTGGTAATTATATTTGATTTGGTAATGAATTCTTTATTATTGTATGGATTGTTGTTATGCACTTTAGTCACTAGTATTTATAATGAAATGTTTTAAGGATTGCGTTAGTGTTCCTTTGGTTATTATTATTTATAATGAAATGTTTGAAGTATTGGGTTGGTAATTATATTTGATTTGGTAATGAATTCTTTATTATTGTATGGATTGTTGTTATGCACTTTAGTCACTAGTATTTATAATGAAATGTTTTAAGGATTGCGTTAGTGTTCCTTGGTGAGTTCCTTGAGATGAATGTCTTTACATGAAATGCCTTGTTAGTGTTCCTTGGTGAGTTCACTAGTATTTATAATGAAATGTTTTAAATATTGCGTTAGTGTTCCTTGGTGAGTTCCTTGAGATTAATTTCTTTACATGAAATGCCTTGTTAGTGTTCCTTGGTGAGTTCCTTGAGATGAATTTCTTTACATGAAATGCCTTATTAACTTGTATGAAGAAAATTTTGATGTCTAAGAGGCATGGATGGAATAAATTGGATGTCAACGATATGAAGCACGATCCAAAGGAACAGTGCCGGAAAAGACAAATGATAAACATAATTAACTCAAAGACATTTGTAAAAAATTAATAGAAACAAGTGTTTTGGAGGTAAAAAAGATCTGACAACCCTACACAAACGACAATTTTTTATTTTTTAAGGAGAGATATTGGTGGTCAAACAACAATGTGTCCTGCCGCTGTTTGTACTTCCTCAAGGGATACTAAATCAGAATGAACAATATACCAGTTGTAGAACCCTTACCCTTAAATTATATAAGTGTAGATAACAAACATGTATAAATAAATATGTCGTTAGACAGACTTTTCTTTTATTTTTATACTTAATTCAGCCAAAATATTATAATGTAAATAATTGACGAGAAAATGTTAAATTCGGAGAGATTATTTTGGAAATAGGTAAATTGGGGAGTAAACAATTTTTTTTTAGGTTAGATTTTCAGGGTAGTTTGAGTTTTGTAGTATTAAAGTTCATGTATTTCAAGATTATTATAAAGGTTTTTTTCATTTTAAACCAATCCAGAGACTTATCAAAATTCCGAACTAATAAAAAATTTAAAATAATAAGACCTATAAAAAAGAAAGTCTAAAAGAAAAGAAAAAGTAATTAAAAGGGAAGATTGCTCCCGAATTATCCCACTCCATTATTTGACTTATACTTCTGTCCGTAGGAGGGGGAATTTTGACAGGCACCAGAGATTATTTTGAAGTTAAATTTATAGTGCAGTACCTCACAATTGAATTGGTTGACATCAAATGCAATCTGTCCGTAGGAGGGGGGGAATTTGACAGGCACCACCATAAACAGTATTTAGTCGATATCCTCTCCGAAGTATTTGTACTGCCTCGTAGTCTTGCACGCTTAATTGTTAATCTGTCTTTACCAGATTATTTTTAAGTTCAATTTATAGTGCAGTACATAGCAATTGAATTAGTTGACATCAAATGCAATCTGTCCGCGCGAGGAGAAAACTTGACAGGCACCGTGAGCACTATTCAGTCGGCGTCCTCTCCATAGTATTTGTACTGCTTGCACGCTCAATTGTTAATCTGTCTTTACCAACAAGTTCTTACCAACTCTTTCAATATGTGACATTATCGTCCATAAATTTCATCATTATCACATTGAATTCAATCAACGCATTGAATGCCCATTTACAAGCCAAAAAGTTTGAATTAACCTAGCGTTGTCCACGCATTTGGGATGTCATTTTGACCTAAGCTATTCGCTAAGCGAATCGAAGTACTTCATATGCACTATCTAAGTTTACGATTTCCATACATTACTGTCACGTTGAGTTGCAAGGCCTGTAGACCCTACGTAAAATTGTTAGATAATGGAGACTTCGTCAGACTCTGAGCGAGAGGAGAGAGAGCACCGCCTCCCATCCTAAACCTGCAGTGATCCATCTCGCCTATTTGGGGTGGAGAAGACGAGGTGCTCTCTCTCTGTCTTCACGTTCGGGCGCTTCCAGCGATCTGTATGATCGCTTAGTCAAGTTCTTCCTTAATTTATCTGGCTGGTAAACTTCAATCATGTTACAATTGTATATTATGCCTTATTCTTTTACTCACATTTAGAATATTTTGTGAACTAACTCACTAGCTTATTCGGGAGTTGGAGGTTATTCACATCTCAGTGAGTCCAAGAAAATTAGCCTCCCCTGATGCAGATGTGTAATTCAAGTGTTTAATTTGTGTTTGATGTGGAGTTTACATGTATCTGCTTTAAAAATATATATTGAGTAAAAAGAATAATTTAGTCTGTATTGAATTTTAAATATAAAAACAAAAAGAAATATATACATTTTGTTAAAATTAATATGAAAAATGAGGAATCTAGTTGTGCAAATGGAATTTGAAGGATAAATTGTGGGTTATGGGTTAATTTGTCAGTCAATTGTTAAAAGGTTTACATCATCGTCAATGTTCTTTTATTGAAACCTATAAAATTTCTTTATTGAAACTAATAAATAAGTATTATAATCATCGGAACCATCAAATCCATCAAATTGTGGCTTTTCAATTTTGAAATTTCAACCCTGGTTATGCTATTTGCCATAAAGGAAAGACATCTAACAGGGAAGACTTGCAAAAGGTTATAACTGATTTGTTATAAGCATTAACCAGTAAAATTTGAAATTATAAAATTTAAAATATAAAATTTCTATATTATAAATGTTTTTTCTGGGTTTTCAACATTATCAATATAATATTTGTATATGTATCCATGATCAATTAAGCCAGTAGGCCTGAGCACCAAACTCGACAAGGACGATGGGCTGAGGGACTGCCTACTTACATATGACGATGCCTAAGGAGGATAATCTATAAATGTTTTTTTCTGGGTTTTCAACATTATCAATATAATATTTGTATATGTATCCATGATCAATACAAGAGGGATGTATATGTTTATTTCATCAGGGATGTATATGTTTATTTCATCTATATATATATATATATGAGAGAGATTGGTTTAATATATTCAGTCAGACATCTTTTGTCCAGGTTTTTTTAAATAATTATATATATTGTAGTTTGAAGATTTGATCACTGGAATCTAATGCCTACTTTTATGAAAAAGTGAGTTATACAATAGTTAGGATTGGGTGGATTTATGATTGATTGTTTTAGGAAAACTAATAAGTTGTATAAGTTGTTGAGAGAAACAAAATTACAAAATAATAGTTATTTACATTTAATCAAAATTATCAATAAATTTAATTTAAAAAAAAAAAGATTTTGCAGCGAAAAATTTCAACTTATTTTCATGTTTAGTACTTTGTTTTATATCTTATAAGAAAGGTATCTGTGTTTGCAGACAAGAAAAATCCTACATGTTCAATTCTCACTACAACTCTTAAACACAGTTTAAATCATTTTGTTTTTTGTCTATAAAAGCTTGATTCTTTTGTCTAATTGTATCTCATCCTTGTATGTAATCTGGGTGAAATTTCAATTTTTTGTTTTTTAAATTGCATTTTTTTAATGTATAAATGGATTCAGTCAGCTGGAAAACTCTTGAGTTACAGACTTGACCACTCAAAACAGCAGATCCAACCATTTCTTACCAGATTTGGAGAAAAATTAAATAAATAATATAACCAGAAAAGAAAAGAGCCAAAATGTAAAACCTTTAGACTAAGGCTTTTGAAATATTTGATTGAGTACTTTAACCAATATGATTATTAATAAAAAAATAAACTTCAAATGAGTAAGTTTTGATAGAGCACTTTTTAAAACTGTTCTTTAATGAGTCTCATTTAAATCAGTGTAATTCATCTTAACTCTGATTGAGAGGGATCATATCCCTTGAAATGCAAAGCATTCTTAATCACATGATAGATACAAAATTAAGATGGATCTAAGCTGATTTAAAACATACATCACTGTATATTTATATTGTCACTTTGTATTTATGTTATATAATTGCTAAAAATGTAGAATCTTCATACTCATACCATTTCTACGAACAAAATCGTTGAAAAGTGCAAGTTATGTGAAATTCCGTTTTGAGGCTTGATGATTATAATAAAAGCCTATTGATCAGTGACATTCATTCTTCTGTTTTCATTTTAAATATGGCCATCCTGATGATAATAGGTAGAGACGTTAATGGTGATCATGAATCGCACATGGGATGGAGGATGTTATGAGGGGATATCACTGCAGATTTCAAAACTCATTAACCGTCTCAATGTTTTGTTTTGCTCATCGTATGTGTGGTTAATTAATGAATGTTGTGTGAGTATATATTCTCACATGAAGAGTTTATAGGAAATACCTCTTTCAATTTATTTATTGGAAGCCTGGTTACGAGGAAATAATAGGTACAAACCATAGTTAAGATCTTCTCGGAACATATCGATGATAGACCTCGTGCTCTAGAGATTCAATATCTTATCAATGAAATATCCAACGAGGTAGGACCATCTTTATGAAGATAACAGAGATTCAATATCCTATCAATTAAATATCCAACGAGGTAGGACCATCTTTATGAAGATAACAGATAATATGGATCGATTTCAACAAGTCGCACACCCATATTCCAAAAATCCTTAAAGAAAAGTAATTACACGCGCTACAGAACAGTTTAATCCTCCGCAAAACAGTTTATATGCACCTCTTCCATTGAGATGACTAAAGTGGATTTGTTATTATTTTTATAAGTTGGTGAAGAAGTTATAAAAAATTAATTAGTGGACCAATTTTAGCAGGTGATGGAGGAAGATGTTTGTTAAATTCCTTTAATGAGGAAAAATCCAACTTTTGATTAAACACAATATATATATATATATAGTGACTTCAACTTCATTTTTTATTAATTTGGGTAAATTGGTGAAAAGTTAGAAAACTTTTCTTAGATAATTTTTAAAGTCTAAAATTTTTTTTTTTTTTTTNCTATTGATATATTCTTAGATTTACCTAATCATATTAAGAAATTATTGTAGCACTATATGATTGCCGCGTTTAAATGATTAACCTTTGGATTTCCTCAACTGTCACATTTAATATTGGATTGCCCACCCATGAGCGTTTCATTTTTTTCATGAGAGTTTTAGCCTTTCATTTTCTGTTATCCTTTTTCATTTCATTTTTTGTTATCGCCTTTCATATTGGATCCCCGACCCATGAGCGTTTGCGTTTCATTTTTGCATGAAGGTTTCATTTTCTGCGATTTACAGATGGATCAGTAACCAGACCAACATTCGATCATGCCATCGCACCCGAACATCCATACTCATGAAGGTCTTGCTCTCCCTAAACGTGGCTCCCAATCTCTTCACCTATAATCTGCAAAAGAAGTGGTGTTGTCCAGGAAGAGCACAATGGAGAGAAAAAGAAGTCTGGTGCATGTCCAGGAGGGGCACAGTCTTCAACGATTACGGAGAGGAGAACGCAGTTTCTATTGAACCAGATACCAACAACCAGATACATAGTCTTGGTAAAGTTCCATGAAAGGTGAATCCATGAAACTACATGCGAAGTTTTGTTTTTGTTTCTTTCCCATAGTTTTACTTTGCATACTAGTTTAAATTAAGAGTTATTGATAATTCTGTATATAATACATTGTTCAATCACATTGTTTAATTAAAACTTAAGTGGCTGTGCTAGTTAATATTATGATGAAATTAAATAAGTTTATTATGAAGAAAAATGAAGTGTATTTTATCTTAATATTTTCTCACATATATATGGTTAAGAACATATGTTTCTTCTTAAGAAGTTACAAGTTCAAATCCAAAGGAAGATAAGGTATATATATACCAATTTCATGTCTAGCCATAATCTTAAAAATAGATTATTATTATTATAAACCTAAATTATATGAACCATTGAATCATAACATTTTTTTATAAATGATATTATAATCTATTTTTAGAAATGAGATATTATAATATGTTTTAATTTTAAAGCTTTTAAGTATCTATAAATTTGCATTTCAAAATAAGATAAATCTAATTTAACATAAATAATAAACATTTAAGTATCTATAAATTTGCATTTCAAAATAAGATAAATCTAATTTAACATAAATAATAAACAATTATGTAGTGTTATTTTTAATATAATCTAAAAAAGGGAAATTACCTTGAGAAATTATTGTATATCTTTTTATATGTTAATGGTAGTAACGAAGGACGAACAAGTCACGTTGAGAATAGTTTATCAGTGTGATTTCCTAACCATCAAAGATCTTGAAAAGACTTTCAAAACCTAACTCAATATCCATAGGAAACCTAAATCAACATGTATAGGATTTAGTTGTAGCAATCATATTATTAAACATAACAAAAATTTTCTCACTAAATACATCACGTGAATTGAAACCCTAAACCCGAAATGTCTTTGTGGAAACCGATCAAACCTATTAACGAGTCTTGGAGTCGGAAGGATCAATCTTCTCTATAAAATAGTGTCTCAGCCTCAGTTTTGAGAAAACATAGTTAAAACTTAAAAACATATGTTAAGAACGCATTTAAAATCGTTTTGTAGAGGGCGAATTCAGCAATAGAGAGTCAATCCAAGTGAGGACGCATTTCTATGGAGGGCGCACTGAACAGCAGCGACCTCCCTTCCAGAAAGGGCGCACACCTTTTACAAATGCGCACTGCTCCCGAAAACGCCCACACAGCAAAAACAAAACGTGAGGAATGGATAGAGGAGGTCGCACTTGCTTTACCAATGGGCACTGTCTCAAGAAACAGCCAAATGATCAATGGATAGGGCCAATAGTTCCTTTGGTACTCAACAATCTTATTCATACACACAAAATAGAAATTACTCAAACACAAAATAGAAATTACTCAAACAAAAAGAGAGAAGAGATTCGGAAAAAGTTTCATCAATTGAATTAGAAAAGTACAAGTACAAAACTGTAAAATTGAATTAGAGAAATACAACTATAAATGCTGCTTTTATTTCCAACAACAATTACTTACACAATTTGAATGACAATTTATTTTAGACATGGCCTTGCTTACTTAGAGTGGGGAATGCTTTATTACAAATATGAGACTAAATAAATGAGAAAACTAGCATAGAAGTTATTCCCTTTATGGACTTGCTTGCTAGTGACTACTATGTTCATTGTCTAATGAAGGTTGACGTCCTTCATGTTGGTCCCGGGAAGCGTCCCTTTTTTCGCCACCAACTGAGGGAACATTTCGCTGTAGTGTCTCGATTATCATCTACTTGACCTGCGCTGGAGTTTGGAATTGTTTATCAAGCAAGCATGAAGGATGATGTTACTTAGAATGATCTGGTGTTACTTGCAAGGAAATTGCAACTAGAGTGTGTTGTTGTGTTACTTCTGACCGAGCCAAAATGAGAGGCATCACTCTGGCACCAGAGACTGAAAGCCAAGATAGACCTCGAAAAGTGAAAATCTAGTGAAAGACTCTATGGCCTTGTTGTAAGGGTGCCACTTCTGCAAAGCCTTGTAAGGGTGCCACTTTTACAAAGCTTCCATGAGGAGGTAGAATTCTTTGGCATAGTGGGGGTAATTGAATTTGGTTTTGGAGTGACCTCCTTGTTTACACATTGCTCCAATAGAAAACTGAGAGGTAATCCGGGGTAAGGGATAGCCATATTTAGTTCTGGCTTGGGTGACGGCGTGGTAAGCGATAACTAGACGATGTCCTCTAGTCTCCTTCTTTGGAATAATTAAAGCTAAAGCGGTGTAGGCTCACGAGGAAGATTGATGATGGCTAGATTCAGGGAATTGACCCATTTGTCATTCAAGTTCCATGGTGTCTTGGCTAACCAATCGAGATGATGGAGCATTGGGTAATGATGTATGATGAATGAGATAGATGGATTGAGCACGTGTTCGAGAGGGTGTGGGAGAGTGAGAGACATTGGAAAATTCATTGAGGAGAGGGAGTATGATGGTAGGTGTCAGATTAGTGAGGTTCTCAGGCTTAAAAAATGGTCGGCTAAACACAAAAATACATCTTTGTAGGGAATGTTTCTTCTTTTCGAGGACGCGGTGGGGGAAGTATGAGGGGTTGAAGTAAGAACATAGGTGTGTCCTTCATGTTGAAGATTGTAGTGATGACATTTAGCATGGTACACAACTTGTCGGTCTTGTTTGTATGGGAGATCTAGTAAGAGATGAGTACATTCTAAAGGTGATACATCGCAGATCACTATGTGGTAGAAGGGACCAATGGAAAAATTTACTCATGCAGGGTCCTCCATTTTGTACCAAGGTAAGTTGATAGGGTTCCGAGTGGGGGGTGGTGGGAAGTTGCATATGTTGGACTAGGTCCTGAGAGACTAGATTCTTTTGGCTGTAATTGTCCAGAATGAGAGTTGTGAGTTTATGTTTAATTTGAAAGTTATTTGTAAAGAGTCGAACGTTAGTACAACCTCGTTCGAGCGTAGTCATGAGAATGAGGGATGGGTCGACTTCCAAGGGATTGGTGAGAGAGATTACTTATGGTTGTTCAGGAAACTTAGCGGGTGTGACCTCTGCAACCAAGGTCTAGTGGTGGCGGATATTTTTTATGGATCGATAGTCGAGAGAGTTATGTGAGTTGGTCTTGTGAAAAGTACAGCAAACCGCTCTTGTCGGTGTTGACGAGGTAGATGGGTAAGGTTGAGGATGAGAAGGATGTGGGTTGGTAGTTTGGGTTCTATTTGGAGAATATCAGGTTTGAGGGGATACCTTATGTTCTACAACCAAGGTCTGTAAGAACAGCTTGTCCAGAGAGGAAATTTCAAAATATCAACTTCGCGACATAGAGGCAACAAAATACACGCATTAAATTTGATGAGTAATACCTTGTCGAGATCGTTGTTATGGAGTTGTATGAACAACTTGAAGAAGAAGTCAATATAGCCTTGTACACATTGGATTAAAAGATGGTGTAGCTGCAACCACTTTGGAAGATGATTCTCGAGATAGCGTGGGGGATAGAAGCTCTCACGTAATGCTTGAAAGAATCCCAAGAAGTAATACAACCATTTTTCAGACAAACTGGTGTACTGAGCTCCACGACCAATTGATATTGTTCCAATTGAGTGTCCCACCAAGTTTACACTAGCCCTTCGAGTTGTATGCTCGTGATCTGCAATTTGGTGGATTCTTCCATCTCGGTTGAAGTTTTTAAGTATGTGGAGAAGCTACAGATCCAGGAATAGACTATCTCTCCATTCATTTGTCCAACCAACTTGGGTAATTTCTAGTTGCATGGTCGTTGGAGTGCGACGTTGTTGGATTCGAAGTAGTTCATGGAGAGTCAGTGCCAATTCTTCAATGAGAGTTGATGCGGCTACACTGGACTCATCACTGGAGACTTCTCTTCAAGGCGAAGAGAGGGAGTCAATCCTCTTGAAATAAGAGGCATGAGCTTCCAAAATGAGACCCTAAGGAGGGTGCACAATTAACCCTGAGAAGGGCGCAACTATTGCAAAAATGAAAAGGCAAAGAAGAACCCTGAGAAGGGTGATGAGGATGCTCTAAGAAAAAACATGAAGAATGAACTGAATATCCAACTAATCAATAGCAAGAAAGACGATTAGTTGGGTACATTTGATGCAGTATACATGTATCCATGGATGTGTGTTCATGGGACCCAAAATTGATTAAGGAATATGGACATGAAGGATAGTGAAATTGCAAGTAAGACTATCGTAGATGGATAGTACACATCATGCCATTTCCAGTGATATGTGGAACACCATGTGGTTCCTCATGGCCAAGGGGATATTTCCTTGTAAATTTGGAAGCCCCAAAGAGTGGTCAATAAGACCTTAGTTGGTTACAAGTCTTGGTCAAGGGGTAAAGTGGTTGCAACAAGAAACCCCTAAGACAAGGAAAGAGGTTACATAGAACAAGTATAAATACACCTCAAAGAGTCTCTCATTTGGACACACACACTTACGTTGAATATCTATCTTCATAATTTTATTTTATATCTTTTGGAAAATCTATTACAGAATCTGAGGTTGAATCTAGCAACATGTTTTTGAGGTGGTGAAGAGATCTGAAGTAGCGAATGTTTCAGAGTTTCAGAAAACTGGTAACCCTAGTTTTATGAGGTTATGCACAGGCTGCATAAGGATAGGATGTGTGCATATGTGAGTTGTAGGAGGACAATTTGCGTACATCCACAAACTGTTTGATGGTACAACACAATTTTTACAGGTTGTTTGAGTTACAACAAGGTTTGATGGTACAACCCAATTTCTACAAGATCTAGGATGGTATAATTAAGGTTTTCATGAGTAAATGCATGTCTCTTATGTATTTGTTTGAGGCTTGTATATTGGATGGTATGGCACATGATTAAGTCATGTCTTGGATACCCTTGTTGGTACATGATTGCATATGGCTGAAGTGATATTGGCACATGCTTGAGAAATATATACTCTTGGTACTTGGTATATGGTTGTTATGGTTCATTGTTAGAGGAACATATTTATGATATTGGCATATACATAAGGCTTATCTTATGGTACATGTCATGATTGAGAGTGATATGGTATATGGTTGAGACACATTTCATGGTTTATGGTATATGTTATATGGTATGGTACAGGTGCTAATATACATTTTTTATACATGATATGGTACATGATTGGTACTTATTATGGTGTTGATGTACATGGTTGATGATTGAGGCATATGGCACATATTGTGGTGCATGGTTGATGCACAATTTGGTATAGGTCTTGGTGCATGGTTTAAGCACTTGTTGTGGTACAGGTTGAGGTAGAAGTTGATGCATGATACAAGTTGGTACATGGTTGAGAAACATATCTTGCGATGATATGTTGG
This sequence comes from Picea engelmannii, assembly GCA_009831015.1. Classification (NCBI taxonomy): domain Eukaryota; kingdom Viridiplantae; phylum Streptophyta; class Pinopsida; order Pinales; family Pinaceae; genus Picea; species Picea engelmannii. The sequence goes on along the minus strand of ML784069.1, from coordinate 648,938 downwards.
TGATATTGGTACATGCTTGGTCGAGGTATGTGTTGATAATGTTGTACATCTATCTTAAAGGTTTCCTTGGTGTATGGTCCATGTGAGAGGATCTGGTTGAGTATCAATGATAATGATAGGTTGGATAGGTTGATAGTGACAGATTGGATATAGTGATAGGTTACATGTGGATGTGATAAAGGAAATGATAGTGACAATGACAATGATAATGGAAGTGATTTTGGTAGTTACAATTGCTCTACACTTATACTTCAGGGTGATAGGACGGGGCAAGGAAAGGGGGTCGAATCCTCTTTCTGATTGGTGCCAGAGATTCAGGGAGTTTTATCTTCCTTCAGGTTGGAGCCTAAGAAATAGGTGGTTGTAGCCACCTTCTGATTGGATCTGAAGAACCCAGGGGGTTCTAGCCTTGTTCTAGTTAGAGTGAGAGAATTAAAGGAGTTGTAGTTTCCTTTAGGTTGGAGCGTGAGAATAGGAGTTTGTATCCGTCTTCTAGTTGCAACTAGAAAACTTGGAAGTTGGTGCTTCCTACGAGTTAATTATTCATATATATAACAAAGCATTATGTGGTTTTCTCCCATTTGGGTTTCCACTTAAATATTGGTGTACTTTATATTTTATGTGATGTTGATGTGATTTTTCTTATTATTATGTTCTCATTATATATTGAATGCAATAATAGATGATACATTGATGATAAATTGTTGAACATTGTTGAGAAAGTGAAATACTATATATTGTGGTTAAAATTGGTATAAAGTGTTCAGACTTATTCACTCCCCTCTCTTAGTATTCTATCAATTGGTATTAGATCAAGTTCCTTCACGAAACAATTTAGCCATTATAGAAGGAACATCATGGAGAACAACAATTTGTATAAGAATGTAATACAATAGTTTCATGGAAATAACTATGCATTATGGAGTAGAAAGATGAAAACATATGTACAACCACATGGATTTGATGTTTGGAAATTGATAGTAGAAAAATAAAAAGAGCCTTCCAATCCTCCAACAAATAACGATGGTATGAAACTGAGTCAAAAAAAATTGAGGGATAAAAATGACATCCTGAATGGTTTGGTTGATTCAGTATATGTCAATATTATGCATTGTGATTCTTCAAAGGTGATACGAGACAAGCTTCATAATGTTCATGAAGGGGATTCCAAATTCAAAGGATCCAAGCTTAAAACTTACAGAGGTCAATTTGAAAAATTGAATATGACAAAAGAGGAAGACATTGCATCTGACTTTATACAATTTGATGGAATAATGAATTCTATTAAATCCTTGGGAGAAGAATTGAAAGAACCAATCGTTATTCAAAATTTACTAAGATATCTACCAATGACATTTGATGAGAATATTTTATCCCTAGAAGAAAGACTAGACCTGGGTATGATAAGCATGGATGAGCTACATGGAATATTTATAGCTTATGAAATGAGGACAGTACAGGAAAATCCATCCACAAAAGAAGAAACTTTTAAAGCATCCAAAATGACAAAGAAGAAGAAAATTCCCGAACCAAATCTAAATTGTAGTTTTAGAGATGATTCATATGAGGATGAAGAAATAACCAACTTCATAAGGAATTTGAAGAGAGGAACCAGCAAGTACAAAGGTATGTTTCCCTTAAAATGTTTTAATTGTGGTAAAATTGGAAATTTTGAAAATAAGTGTCCTTAAGCTAAGAAGTCAGACAGTGATGAAGAGGAAAATCCCAATAAATAAAAGAAATATCGAAAGGGAAACAAGAAAGATAAAAGGAAAGTGTTTAAGAAAAATATCTACTAAAGAGAAGAAATTTCTTCATGTGATGAAGATGATGAAAGAGATAGTGACTGAGAGAAAGTGCTCTTTATGGCTATGGAAAATAAGAAAAAGGATGAAGGTGAAGTGGATCTTGAGGAAAAATTAATAAATTCTTTAATTGAGATAAATAACGAAAAGAATAAAAACAAATCATTCAAAGAAGAAAACATCCACTTGAGAACCCTACTTGAAGAAGGAAAAATAAACGAAGAAGTGATGCATATCGAGATGATAAAGAAATAAAAAGAGTGTGAGAATATAAAAAAAGAAATTGTGACATTGAGAGATGAAGTCAATAAGATCAGTAAGAGTTCTCAAGTGTTAGAAAAAATTCTCAACAGTCAAAGGTCATACAGTGACAAATCTATACTAGGATATTGTTGGAAGATTGGTGTTTGTCATTGATGTCAACCCTAGTCATTGGTTTTGGACCGCAATATTGATGAAGGTATTTGGACATGAAGGACAATGTACATTAAAAAACAAAACCCATGGATGGTTAGTATACATTGTGTTGTTTTCGGTGGTAGGGGGCACTTCATTTGTATCCTCATGTTTGATGAGAAATGAATTTTTGATGATGAAAAAGTGAATTGAATAAGGAAGTACATGTAGGCCCTAAAGATAATTAAAGAAAATAATTACATAATAAGAAAGTGTGAGGTCGGACCTAATATTAAAAAGAAGTGGCATAAATGGTATAAATAAATATCATTATACATTCATTTGATACACAAGTCAAATTTAAGAGGAAATAAGAAGTAAAGAAGGTCGGATTTAAAGGGAGGATGAAGCCTTTTGGTGATGTGTTCTAAGGTAATTTATAGGTGATCTTACTATTTTCACTATAACGTTTTTTCTAGACCGATTCCGATGGTGAAATTTGTATGGTATTGAGAAGACATATCAAGGTACCTGTGTTAAAAAAATCAGCTCTTCGTGCACTATAATTTTTTATATACACTCTGTGGAAGATAAGGTTTTTGACTAGTCCTAAAGCTAGTCAATAAATAGGTGTTCCGGGTACAACAGTCATAACTTCTTCATAGATAATCCAAATGAAGTGAGAAAATTTTCATTGGAAAGAGTAGGGACTGTAGTTTCTTTTGTGTGAGTTTCATAATATGATGTTAAATATTGAGCGTGAGTAATTCTGTACAAGTTCACTCTCCTGAATAAACCAAAATTGAACAAGGTCTACCATTATCTCTATAACTTCTTTTTGGGGAGGATTCAAGGAGTGAAACTTGGAGAAGTTTAAGAGAATAAATTGAGTGATATTATCTACAGGATCAAAGTATTCCAAGAATTGAATAATTACAGAAGTTGAAGAAGTCTTAGGAAACATTGTGAGGTTCTATGTGATAGTTGGTTGACGGTGATGATTTAATGTAAAGTTTTATTATCTCTCATACATTATTGGGTTTAAGGAAGGGGAAAGGATAGAGAAGTCAACCCTATCTTGATATTGGAGGATTGTATCTTCCTCTTGGATTTTTATCCCTCACTTTATATTTGGAAACTCTAGCTACCTTTGGAAATCATTACTTCACTTGAATGATAAATATTGATTATTTCTCATATTCTTGCATGGTGTATTGTGGTGTATTTGTGTAACCCTTATACTAGTGTTCATTACTCATTATATATAATTGAATGGTTTAAGTATAATTTGAAAAGGTTTTTAAATTGTAGTTGATATTGGTTCACCCCCCTCTTAGTATCAACAATTAGTATCAGAGTAGGTTATGTTGAGTATAGTTTAACCACTCAAAGGAAGATCCTAAGATGAAATGGAAGACAAAATTCCAAATGGGATTCCACCATTTGATGGAAGCAATTTTGAATACTGGAGTAATATAATGGAAACTTACTTGAAATATCTTTGTTGGGTATGTGTTATATTCTTTGCACGAGTAGTAGTGTTTAAGTGTCTACGACGGGCGTGCAGGGGTTCGGGGGAAGCACCCCCAAAAATTTTTTTCACACCGGGACGACATATTTCTGGGACCACATGATATTTAGGTGGTTTTTTTTGGCACATGGTTTTTTGCCGATGGTTTTCTATTTCCGGTTAAGGAAATAGGGTTTTGGAATAATCCAGGTCATTGGGTTAGTTTTTTGGATGTCGCTGGCTCTTATACATATATTGTATTGTAAACAATGTAACACAATGTATGAATATAATATATGTTGGTTTTCCTAGTTTAGGTTTCCAGGTGAAAAATCTCTATGTAATGTTTGTATTTTCCATTGTATCTTTTCTGTTCTTTTCTGAATATCAGTTTGCAGTAGATATTGTACAAGGTTAGAATTTACATTTGGTATCAGAGCCTTGGCCCAGGTTCAATTCCCTCGAGTTATGTCAGAGGGGGGGTGTTGGACTAACCGCCACACCTCTTGTGAACTAGGGGTGTTGGACTATCCATCGCACCTCTCATGGACTAACCGCCATGCTGTGAACATGGGACTAACTGCCCACTCAAGGTGATATTGCTGATTTGGAAGTTTACTAATACCTGCGGGTTTTGGTGTAATGGAAAATCTTAACATGGTATCGGAGCTTTATTGGCTTCAGGGGGACGCCTTTGTTGTCAAGGGTTTGGCTCAGGACTGTGATAAGCCTTGTTACAGTGGGAGATTTGCGATATTGTTTTCAGGTGAAAATAAATGGAAAGCAATTCGAAGATGGAGATCGAGAAGTTTAATGGGAAAATCATTGAGTTGTGGAAGATCAATATGGAAGATCTTTTGGTGGAAACAGATTAGTGGATTGCAGTAGATCTAGGTACTGTACCTACAAGAAATTCTACAGATGACTGGAAAAAGATAGATAGGAAGGCAAAGAGCACAATTCGACTGTGTCTCTCCGATTCAGTATTATTGAATGTGTCAGAGGAAGATACAACCAAGGATTTATGGGAAAAGTTGGGGAAGTTGTATCAGTCTAAGTCCCTGGTAAATAAACTATTCCTAAGAAAGAAGATGTATAACTTGAGGATGAGAGATGGAGATTCAGTGGCAGAGCATTTGAACGCCTTCAATACTGTGGTAAGTTAGTTAGTATATGTTGATATTAAAATTTCATATGAATATAAATGTATTAGTTTGTTGTGCTCTTTACCAGACTCGTGGTATAGTCTGGTTGTGGCCATAGGTAGTAATACAACTTCTTTGAAGTTTGAAGAAGTGGTCTCGTCCTTGTTGTCGGAGGAGAGAAGACAAAAGAATATGGAAGGAGATAGCACATATGCATTATTTGCAAGAGGACGTTCCCAGGAAAGAAATAAATATAATTTCCCAAGTGGGATATCTAAGTCTAAGGGTATATCTAAATATCCTAGAAAGTTTGGAAGGGTATGTTGGAGGTGTGGAAAAGAAGGGCACTATAGGAAGCAATGTAGATCCAAAGTTGAGAAAAAGAAGGGATATGAAGAATCTTCTTCTACAGAAGAAAAGACCTCCAAGGAAGAAGGAGGGGATGTGTACTTGTCCTCTTCAAGAACACATGCAGATCATGAGGCATGGTTGATTGACTCAGGTGCTTCCTTTCATATGACTCTCCACAGGGAGTGGTTTTGTGAATATGAAAAGTATGATGGAGGTAATGTTTTCTTGGGTAATGATTCGACAACCAGAATCATAGGAGAAGGAAGGGTCAAGTTGAGACTCATATATGGAAGGATTAGAACACTACCTGGTGTTCTACACATCCCAGGTATGGCCAGAAATTTGATCTTTGTAATTAAAATGGAAGATGCTGGGGTAAAAACATTTTTTGAAAAAGGAACTTGTGGGATGGTTCAAGGAACAATAGTGTTAATGAAGGGAGTTCGGTTTGGAACTTTGTATAAGCTACTAGGAAGCACTATTAGTGATGGGTGTAATAGCTCCATTGTTCCTGATATTGAATTTGAAGAAGAAAGAACTCCTAAAGTCTCTGAAGAAAAGGTTATGTTGTGGCATCAAAGACTAGGGCATATCGGAGAGAAGGGTCTTCGACTACTACATGGTAAAGGTATGGTTGAAGGTATGTCTAATTTCTCTATGGATTTTGATTTCTGTGAACATTGTCTATATGGGAAGCAAAATCGGGTAAGATTCCCCTCCAGTGCAACGAGGGCAGAAGGAATTTTACAGCTAGTTCATAGTGATGTTTTTGGACCTGTGTCAGTCCCATCATTGGGAAAATCTATGTACTATGTCTCATTTATAGATGACTTCTCGAGAAAAACTTGAATATATTTCCTCCAGAAGAAATCTGAAGTCTTTGACAGATTTAAAGAGTTTAAGGCTCTTGTTGAGAATCAAACAAAGAAATTAATTAAGGTGTTGAGGACAGATAATGGCAGAGAGTTCTGCGGGAATGAATTTGAAGAATTTTGTAAGAAGTGCGGTATAGAAAGGTAGAATACTACTCCATATACACCTCAGCAGAATGGAGTTGCAAAAAGGATGAACATGACGTTGATGGAAAAGGCAAGGTGCATCCTCAGTGGTGTCGGGATAGGGCAAGAATTTTGGGCAGAGGTAGTGGGTATTTCATGTTATATGGTCAACAGATCACCCTCATTAGTGTTGGGTGACAAGACTCCACAAGAGGTATGGACTGGTAAGGAACCTTCTCTCACACATCTTAAGGTATTTGGATGCGATGCATATGTTCATGTTCCAAAGGAAAATAGGAGTAAGTTGGATGAGAAGGATGAAAAATGTATCTTTATTGGATATAAAGATGGTCTCAAAGGTTATAAGCTTTGGAACCCAGAAACTAAGAAGGTAGTGTATAGCCGAGATGTGGTATTTAGAGAAATGAAGGATGTTGTTAAACAGAAAGTCCTACCAAGTAAGGAAGAACCAAAGAAGATAGAGTTTGATTTAAAGGATGATGAAGTAGACTCTACAGAAGAACATGAATCAGAATAAGAAGATCCTCATACTCCAGTATTGAGGAGATCGGATTGAGAAAGAAGGCTACCAGAAAGGTATAGTCCATCTGATTTTCATTCAAATTTTGATTTGTCTATTACTGATGATGATCCTAGAACTGTCAAGGAGGGAGTGGATTCATAGGATGGAAATCTCTGGAAAAGGGCCATGGAAGAAGAAATGGCATCTTTGGATAAGAATGAGGCTTGGGATCTAGTGGATTTACCAACTAGAATAAATCCCATTGGCAGCAAAAGGGTATTTAAAAAGAAGCTGAATGCATAAGGAAAAGTGCAGAAACACAAAGCTCGATTAGTAGCAAAGGGTTATTCCCAGGTTGAGGGAATTGATTTTGGTGAGATTTTTTCTCATGTTGCCAAGTTAATCTCTATAAGATTTATGTTATCTATTGCTTCTACATTTTATTTTGAAATAGAACAGATGGATATGAAGAGAGAATTCCTGCATGGGCATCTAGAAGAAGAAATCTTTATGAAGCAACCAGAAGGTTATGCTGTGAAAGGAAAGAAGGAGCTGGTATGCAAGCTGAAAAAGTCCCTGTATGGTTTACAACAATCACCAAGGATGTGGTATCAAAAATTTGATACTTATATGCTGGGAATTGGCTTCACAAGAAGCAAAGAGGATCACTGTGTGTATTCTAAATTAATTGGTGATCATTTGATTTATTTGGTCTTGTATGTGGATGACATGTTGCCGATAGGAAACAACAAGGAGATTATCCAGGATGTGAAAACTCAGTTGTCCTCTAAATTCGACATGAAGGATCTTGGTGCTTCAAATTTAATTTTGGGCATGGAAATTAAAAGAGATCAAAAAAGGAGGAAACTCTGGTTAAATCAGATAAAATATGTCGAGACAATATTACATAGGTTTAATATGCAGGAATGTAAACTCGTTAAGGTTCCTATTCATGTTGGTGTAAAGTTATTTGTGCATCAGTGTCCCAAGACACATGAATAAGAGGAGGACATGTCTCATGTTCCATATGCGAGTGAAGTTGGCAATTTGATGTATGCAATGGTCTATAATAGACCGAACATTGCACATGCGGTGGGATTTTTGAGCAGGTATATGTTAGAACCAGGGAAGGAGCATTGGACAGCAGTAAAAAGGGTTTTCAGGTATTTGCGTGGCACTGCTAGCTATGGATTGTGCTACGAAGGAAGACTGGGATTGGATAGAGTGGTTTATATACATGGCTTTGTGGATGCAGACTAGGCTGGAAATTTGGATCGTAGGGGATCTACAAGTGGGTATGTGTTTAACCTGTTTGGAGGAGCAATAAGTTGGATGAGAAAAAGATAGGTTGTAGTGGCACTTTCAACTACAGAATCTGAATACATGGCAGCCACTCATGCAAGTAAGGAAGCAGTATGGTTACAAAGATTGTGTTCAGGTATTGGGTTGGTAAAAGAAGATGTAAAGATAGAGTGTGACAGTCAGAGTGCAATTTTCTTGGCGAAGAACCCTGCTTATCATTCAAAGACAAAGAACATTGATGTTCAATATCGGTTTTTGAGAGACATGATTGAAGAAAAGAAAGTATCACTGATGAAGGTGGACACTTTGAAGAATGTTGTAGATTCATTAACAATATATGTGAGCACTGAGAAGTTCTCTTGGTGTAGAGGATACATGGGCATTGTTGACTATGTAACCCTATAACCCCCTATGTGCAAAGAAAAAAACAAGTGGGAGAATGTTGGGTATGTGTTATATTCTTTGCATGAGTAGTAGTGTTTGATCATATACGCTGGGCACGCAGGGGGTTCGGGGGCAGCGCCCTAGAAATTTTCTTCACATTGGAACGACATATTTCCGGGACCACATGATATTTAGGTGGTTTTTTTTCGACACATGGGTTTTTGCCGATGGTTTTCTATTTCCGGTTAAGGAATTAGGGTTTTGGACTAATCCAGGTCATTGGGTTAGGGTTTTGGATGCAACTAGATCCTATATGTATATTGTATTGTAAACAATGTAACACAATGTATGAATATAATATTTGTTGGTTTTCCTGGTTTGGGTTTCTAGGTGAAAAATCTCTGTGTAATGTTTGTATTTGTGATTGTATATTTTCTGTTCTTTTCTAAATATCAGTTTGCAGTAGATATTGTACAAGGTTATAATTTACAACCTTGGGGCAGATGTTTGGTTCTCAGTTTCTTCAGGATACAATGCTTTGAAGAAACCAAAGGCTGCAGCTCAGAAGGAAGAAAAAATAAACAACAAATTGGCAATAGATACCATCCTGGATGGATTGACAAATTCAGTGAAATCCAAGGTGGGATCATGTTCATCATAAAAATATATTTGGGACAAGCTACAATACCTTTATGTGAGGGAAGAAGCGGAAGAAGAATAAGAATTTGAACCAAATTACAACATCTCAGCTTTCAAAGAAGCAAATAGAGGTCAATTATTTTTCTTTAATTGTGAAGGAGTAGGACATGTTGAATTTGAATGTCCTCATCCAAGGATTGAAAGATATGACACTGAAGAAGAAAATTCCAATGAAGAAGAAGAAAATCATGAAGCATAAATTATTCAACAAGAAGATGAGAATCTTAAAAAATTGAAGCATGTTGAGATTGAAAATACCAAGCTCAAAGACATGCATAGAAAACTAAGAAGTGAATTGGGTAGTTGTGAAAAGATAGTTGTAAGATTGAATAAACAATTATAATACTTTGAGAAACTAAGAGAAGAAATCATTTCCTTGAAAACTCTACTCGAAGAAAAAAGAAGAATAGGAGAAATAAGGAATGTCCAAATGATGAAAAAAGAAGAAGATTGTGAGAAACTTGAACAAGAATTTGTCTCATTAAGGAAGAGCTTAAGAAACTCTCAAGTGCCAAAAGGCTTAACAAATATTGGATGCATGGGTGAAACTTCATACAAAGAAGATGCAAATACCAACATGAAGGTTGAATAAAGAGATACATAGATAGTTGATGAGAAGTGGACTAGGATACGAGAAAGAAGGAATGATTAGAAAAGAGATGAGTATCCAAGAAGACCTCCTACTTCAGGAATCAAAGAAGCTTGAATCAATATGAATGAAAATACAAAAGAGTAGATCATGAACTCAGATGGAATACATCACAAAGAAGGTCACTTACTCCAAGGTATCAAAATTTATTTCTTGGTCATTGTTATACTTGCAAAAATTTTGGACATAAATAAATTAATTCCAAAATCAATGAAAGGAACATATACACAAGAAACATCAACGGTGTAAATAGAAAATATGGAAATAATTGTGTATTTGTCAACATAAGTTATAATTCATTTTCCCCATTGATGGACAGAAACATTGTATGCTACAAATGTAATTATCTTTGTCACAAAACACGATATTGCAGATATATGAATGAATATGTCCCTATGCCAACCAAAGTATGGAGAAGGAAAGAGATTCCAAACAATGAAGATTGTCGAATAGCATTGACCACTGAATAATGTAAAGAAGAAGATGAATGGTACATAGACAGTGGATGTTCTTCACAAATGACCGGGGCTCAAGAAAAAATCATCAGTTTGAAGAGAAAGGGTGGCAATGTTGCATTTGGAGATGACTCATATGCCAAAATACTTGGAGAAGGTGTAGTAGAGATTAAAAGAAAAAAAATTAAAAGAAAATAATGTCCTATTGGTTGAAGACTTGAAGCATAATGTACTCAGTGTTAGTAAAATGTGTGATCAAGGATATACTCTTATGTTTGACTCCCGAAAATATAAAATCAGAGAAAATAACTCAGGAACATTGGTTGCAACTGTAACAAGAATACCAAACAACATATACATCCTAGACATGAAGAATATAGAGAAGACAGAAGCATCACAAAAGGATTCCAAAGAGTAAAAAGTCCCAAAGACCAAAAATAAGGATGAAGTATTATTGAGTGCCACATGTTTAGGGGGAGTAGCCCAAAAGAAGAGAGTTACCTTTTATTAAAATCAGGGGGAGCAGCCCTACCCTTTTCCATTGATGTCAAAGGGGGATATAAATTGGGATCATGATGATAGGAGGAGCATGAGTGTTTCCATCAAAGACAAAGGAGGAGATTGTTGGAAGATTGGTTGTTGTCATTGATGTCAACCCTAGGCATTAGTTTTGGAACACAATATTGATGAAGGTATTTGGACATGAAGGAAAATGTACACGAAGAAACAAAACCCATGGATGGATATTATACATCATATTGTTTCCATTGGTAGGTGGCACGTCACATGGATCCTCATGGTTGAGGAGAAATGAATTTTTGAGGATGACAAAGTGAATTGAAGAAGGAAGTACATGTAGGCCCTAAAGATAATTAAAGAAAAGAATTACAAAATAAGAAAGTGTCAAGTCGGCCCTAATGTTAAAAGGAAGTGACATAAATGGTATAAATAAATATCATTATACATTCATTTGATACAAAAGTCAAATTTCAGAGAAAATCATAAGTAAAGAAAGCCAGATTTCAAGGGAGGATGAAGTCTTTTGGTGATGTGTTGAAAGGTATGTTATTTACATCTAATCTTACCATTTTCACTATAAAGTTTTTTATAGAACGATTAAGATGGTGAAATTGATATATTATTGAGAAGACATATCAGGGTACTTGTGGTAAAAAATTCAAATATTTGTGCACTATAATTTTGGAGATACACTCTGTGGAAGATAGGGTTTTTGACTAATCTTGAAGCTGGTCAATAAACAGGTGTTCCGAGTAAAACAATCATAACTTCTTCATAGAGAATCCAAATTAAGTGGGAAAAATTAGCTGGAAATAATACAGACTTTAGTTTCTTTTGTGTGATTTTCAGAATCAGATGTTAAATATTGAGTGTGGGGCATTCTATACAAGTTCGCTCTCCTGAATAAACCAGAATTGAACAAGGTCTACTATTCTCTCTATAACTTATTTTTGGAGAGGATTCAAGGAGTAAAACTTGCAGAAGTTTCATAGAATACATTGAGTAATATTATCTACAGGATTAGAGTATTCCAAGAATTAAATAATTACATAAGTTGAAGAATTCTCAGGAAGCATTATCAAGCTCTATGTGATGGTTGGTTTATGGTGATGATTTAATGTAACATTTTATTATCTCTCATATATATTTGTGTGGAAGGAAGGGGAAAGGATGGATAGGTAAACCATCTCTTGATATTGGAGGATTCTATCTTCCTCTTGGAGGTTTATCCCTCCCTTTATATTTGGAAGCTGTAGCTATCTTTGGAATTCATTACTTCTTTTGAACAATAACTATTGATTATTTCTCATATATTGTGCATGGTGTATTGGTGTAACTCTTATACTATTGTTCATTGCTCATTGGATAAAATTGAATGGTTTAAGTATAAGTTGAAAACGTTTTTAAATTGTACTTGATACTGATTCACCCCACTCTCAGTATCAACAGATACAATAATGTTCATTTTGAGGAAGGTTCAAACTCCATGACGAAAGAAATAAAATAAAGGAGGTATACATATGTTCTCAAAGGAAGGAATCATGGTCAACAAGAATTATAAATGAATGAATACATAATACCATCTACATTCAAGAACCAAAGAATATTAAATCATTTTGAAAGAAATAACCAAAGTGAAGTTCATGATCATCCAAGGAATAATTACAGAAGGACTACACCACAAAGAAGATCATTGACTCCCACGTATGCAAATTTATTTTACAGACATTGTTTTAATTGAAGTAAATTTGGACATAAAGTTGTATATTGTGGGCCCTATGAAATAAATAATTGGTAATTAAATGAATATGTGGTTCCACATAATATTGAATGTTACAAATGCCACAATAATGGATAGATAGCTCGAAATTGTAGAAACATGATAAAGACTCCCATGAAAGAAAACATTGATGACATATACAAGAAGGATTGGAAAAGAAGTGAAGAACAAGAAGAGTAGGTAAATGAAAAAAAAATCCAAGCAATCGTACTTACAATATTTTGAACAACAGAAGATCATGATGAATTTACAGGCAAAGAGGAAAGTGTCAAAATTTAGGCAAAGGATAAAGAAGAAGATGACAGAACTCAGGATGATGACATAATTCATAAAGAGAATGAAGAGGAAGATATCTCCACAGATGAAGAAGACGATTACTCCACATAAGAGAAAGAATTGTTCTAAGCCATCTGACTTGGAGACTCCCAGTAAATATGAATATTGAGTAGGGGGAGTTAGTGCAGTAGCTACTACATATTATAGAACTTTTCTTCAATCAGTTTGAACTATTTGTAGAAATAAATTTAAAGCAGTCAGATAACATATGTACAGAATGATAGATTGATTGATTATGGAAGCATTGTTCCCACATAGGTGTCAATTGGTATTATAATAGGAAGAAATTTATGATTGTATTCAGGAAGAGATATATTTAGTACATGTTGTTCTATACATGCATAGTTGGTTTTCAGTGGACAAATTTGACATGTGATGATCAACTGCAGTTGTATAGTACAATGACAAATGGTTTAGCATTGTGTACAATTGAGTAGAAGGGTTATGAATAGTATGTGACATTTGGACATATATGGAATGGTGAGATTCTTAGAAGGTACAGAGAGCATGGGTTAAAGAATATACATAGGAGTGGATTTACAATTGGAATCAATGGCACTAGTTGGTCATAGAAAGGAAAGTAGTGGAAGGTACAACAGAAAAGGAAAAGAGAAAAAATCAACACAAGCTATATCATCATATGGAATTTTTTTTGATAGTATGGTCAAGTAAACATGAAAATTAAATGAAGAAATCAAAATCTGAATTATTTTTTGTATATTTCCGTGAAATCCAAGAGGAAGCACCAATGAAAAATTAGAAACACTGGAAGTGAGGAAAGGAAACATATAAAGGTATCCCTACATCTATCTACATCTTGCGAAAAAGTTAAGAGAAGAGAAACCATGAGAGAAAGAGATTCAAAAAAGAAGATCAGTAGCATGTAGACATAGGGAGACATATCAATGGGGGGAGGTAATCTTTGGTTAAAGATGATGAGAAAGAATAGAGGCATGAAGACAATGGGAGCAACCCCAAGAGGAGATACCCTTTTCAATTGATGTCAAAGGGGGAGAGATATAAACATTGATGAGGATCGATGATCACAGGGGGAGAATGAGGCATGAGTGTTTCCATGTTTAAGTGTTTCCATCAATATTGGTTTTGCCAACAATGCCAAAGGGGGATATTGTTGGAAAGTTTGTTTGGACAATTGGTTTTCATTGATTTAGACGCTTGGAGAGTGATATTGGAGATTGATGTCAACCCTTATATATTGATGCCCACCCTTGGATATGTCCAAATATGTAGGAAAAATGATTGACATTTGTATGTTCGAGATTGATGATTAATTATTTGGGTACATTTGATGTAGTCTACATGTAGCCCCAAAAGTGTGGTAATGGGACCTAAATTTGATTAAAGAATATGGACATGAAGGATAGTGAAATTACAAGTAATACTATCATAGATGGATAGTACAAGTCGTGTTATGTATGGTGATATGTCAAATTCCACTTGATTCCTTATGGTTAGGGAGATATTTCCTTGTAAAGTTCTAAGCCCCAAATAGTGTTAAAGAATCCCCTAGTTGGTTACGACTCTTGGTCAAAGGGTAAAGTGGTTGCAACAAGAAACCCCTAAAATAAGGAAAGAGGTTACTTAGCACAAGTATAATTACACATCAAAGAGTCTCACACTTGGACACACACACTTACATTGAATATATATCTTATGAATTTTATGGTATATCTTTTGAAAAATCTATTAGTGAATCTGAGGTTGAATATGGTGACATTTGTCTTAGGCATCAAAGAGATCATAAGTAGAGAAAGTTTTGGAGTTGCAAAAAACTGGTAACCCTAGTTTTCTAAGGTTATATGTGAGTTGCATAAGGATATGTTGTGTAATGTACTTGTTGGAAGCATTCCAAAGTGGAAAGAAAAATGATTTTGGGAAAGAAGCCATGCACGAAGGAAGCAACAACTGGAAGGAAGAACAACACACATGCATGCATGGAATACCTAACAATGATAGGGTTATGGTTTTTGCAATATATTGTAATGGATAAGGAGATAGGAATGTATAAATATAGATACATAGATCTTGGATGAGGAGGATGATCGAATAGAGATATAGAGAGATGAATATAGAGAAGTGAATACTATGTAATATTTTTTTGTATGACCTAATTTTGTAATCTATTGAGCTAGAGAGGACTGAGGAGGGTGGATCTTGAGGGTTATATCATAGGAGGAGGATCCTAGTGTGACCTAGTTTGCATCATATAAATATTAACCCAACTGAGAAGAGTTGTAGGTGCGTGATGCTATAGTTTCAGAACGACGATAATAAAAGAGCTAAGAACCAGATCTTTGTGGACGTAGCCTAGGGGGTTGAACTATGGTAAAACCTATTTTATGTGATTGAATGCATGTGCTTATTTATTTTCTTTAGTAGATATTGATATGCTAGATGAATGAGTTGTTATATTTCTGGCATAAGTAGAAAATAATGGTGTATTGTGTTAATAAGATACAATAGAAATATTATCATGCAGTTTTCATATCTCCTACTCAATCCTAGGCTGTAAACACATGAGTATTGCATCCACCCATTAATACTATCAGAAGTAAGATGACGTAGGGCACCCCGTGCGCTGCATTTCCTTCTGGTTCACCAGGAGGGATGATATTTTTAGAGGCTTTATTGGAATACCAAATAGACATGAACCCTGGGTCACTTAGTATGAACTCAAACATGATACATAACCCAAACGAAATAGTGGTTCCATTTTCATTGGTAGGAACAAAGGAGGATTGAGTAGATGAGATATGTTAAAGATCTGTCAAAAGATATGTAAGATCCACGAGAGGCGGATCAAGAGAATACTAAAGAAGATAAGAAAGAAATGAGCTACTAGAAGGGGATGTTGAGAAGTGGAATCCCACAAAAGAAGAGATCGAAAGCTGGATAAGAAAAAAATAATTGGAGTTTGCATAGAAGCATAACTGAAAACCTAGAGTAACACCCCACAAATATATCGAGAAATACGTGTTTACTGATTTGGATGAATTCTTTGTCTGTTATTTTCCACACTTATTGCAGGAATGGATACTAAGGTTAAAGGATAACCACACAATGAACCGGATCCAAGAGTTAGAGTGGACTCTAGTACAGATTGAGAATTTACAGCAGGTGAACAACAAATTCACCTGCATAGTAGATTTCTTTCTCAACAGTATTGTGGTGGGCTTTATAACATATTTTGCAGTAGATACATAGAAGTCGTACAACATAGTGGAGCAATATATTCTACGCGGACCTCAAGGAAGGTACATTAGATCATTGTATACTTATATTAAGGTACTTATATACAAAAAATATGCAATGACGATGGAGTTAAACAACAAAAAATTCTATGCGTGCATGGGGAAAGGAGGGAAGCACTGACAAAAAAAGGAGAAATGGAAGGAGAAAATGATAAGGGAAAGAAGGAGGAACCCTTGGACCCAATCATGATGGATGATGATCAAATCAAGTGGATTATGGTGATAGATGGAAAGACGCATGGTGGAGCACCCTACTAATACAAGGTGAATACCAAGAAGAGAGTCGTAGCCGCGAGGGAAGGCTTAGCGAGTGACGAGGAAGAGGAAGATGATCTTCGGGTTGTGGATCAAATTGAGGAAATCCTACATGCAACACATGGGAGGAAGACAAGAGGTCCAAGAAAGAGACGTGAAGGAAACAATCCTATCTTTATTAATGTAAATGTGGAACCCATAAACCCATGTGTGACTAACACACCAAAGAGAACACAATTGTTTAGACAACTGAATTTTGGGTGAAGAAAGAAAGAAGGAAGTACATATACATAAGGAACAACAACTGGAGGAGCCAGTCCAGGAAGCACTAGTCAAGTATCTACACCACGCAAAGGTATTAGCTAAACATTCCTAATGGAAGGACACCATACCACCATCAGGTTACTAGAGTTTAAAGGAGAAGTGTCAAAGGACCCAAAAAAACATTTGTTCATCTATGAGAAGATCTAGGAAGAAAAACATATCACAAATGAAGATACTGAACTGGAACAGCTAGCGATTACATTAAGGGATTGTGAACTGGATTGGTACATGAATCTAGCTACAAACAATCCACCAGGGACAACCAGAATGATTGTCGACATAAAAAAATTGTTGATAAATGAGTTCCAGAGACCAAGTTCAGAAGATCAGTACATGAATGAGATGATCGAAATTAGAAAAAACCTAGGAGAATACATATAGGAGATTGACTAGAGATTCAAGAGATTGAAGGGAAATTTCAAATACCTCATGATCGATATGCAACATAAGCATTTGTTCGTCAATTCGCTACTGCCACAATTAAAATACACATTGTGACAACAAAAGCTTCAGATGCAGGAAGAGGCTCTGCAGGCAACCCTGCAACTGGAAGAGAACTAGTATCAACATATAGATCCGTCCATCGAAGAATTGAAGGAGGATTTGAATAAATTAACATTCCAGCTAAACAAAAATAAAAGTAAGGACAAACGAGAAGTCCTTTGGTGTAGTACATGCAAGACGAACGAGCACCACAAGAACAAATGTCCAACATTCGCACAGTATATGGTAGCATGAATTCCAAATCCATTACCAATAGGAGGAATATGGTGATAAATATGTAAGAAACCGGGACATGATCCATATCACTGCCCGATGATGCAGAAATACTAGGTAGTTCCAAAGAGTTCATATTGAAACTTTTGCAATTCAGTGGGCCATAATGACAAGGATTGTAGAACTATTGATTTGATGCGAGAGAACATCAGATGAATATAGAGTGAAGGAAGAAATGATGACAGGGAAATCCGCACCACAATTTAACCAAGTTCCATCCCCATACAATACTACGCAGTAGCAGTATAATATTGTGTAACAGCCATATAATACCACACAACCATAATACAACACAACACAACCCGAGTACAATACCGCGCAGTACAATTAGGCACTTCAGTATGACATGTCGAGAGGAGATAGGGAAAGATACAGAGGTGGAGGATGAGTGAGAGGAGGTTTTGGAAGAGGAAGAGGACCAATGGTATGTCATAATTTTCAACAATCGGGACATTATGCAAGGGAATGTCCACTTCCACCAACAACGTGTATGTATTTTTGTGCATCGGACTATGATATGAAAGAATGTCTGACATTATTAGTAAATATTCAAGAAAAGAGGAACCAGAACAACCCGAATGTTCATTGGCTTTCATCTGAAGCAAGGGATGAACGATGAAACATCAACATAGTTACCTGTGGAGGAGCTAAAATAGAAAATGACGCAGCCCGATAAGAACCAGTACAACACCAGTGAGTGAAGAAGAACATCAAACCAAGAAAGAAGTTTGATGCATAGAAGGAGAATGAGATATTTAAGAAAGCCAAACAAGAATTTCAAAAGGAGGATAGTGCATCAACTTCAACTACTCAACAAAGTAAGGAAGCACCATAGTACGAGATGCCTCCGTTATTGGATAATACCAACGAACTGCAACCCATGGGACAAGTAAGTGCAATCAAAGGCTTTTTGCAATCATGTATAAAATTATTGAATGATCCATCATCTGTCAAAATATTGCAAAACATATTAGAAATATGTAGCATAGAGACGAAAGGAAAACTAGAACAAAAAATAGTCAACCACCTACACACAAGGAGAAGTACAAGTAGGGAGTTCAGATTGAATGCCAACATCGAATATTTTAACATGGGAGATATCATACTAGACTTAGGATTTGAAGTTAATGTATTACCAAAGAAAACATGGAAATGCATGTGTTATCGGACTAATCGGTATGTGCAAACACTAACATATCTCCCTAGACCCACCTGGATCTAGAACAAAACAGGACAGGACATGAATTTTTCCCTAAGTTATGGCCATTGAATTAGCTAGTAAGGAGGAACAAGTAACATACCTTTGTATCTCTTCCTAGGGTCTCTGTTGCTCCCGCTTCACTCCGGTGCTCTCGTGAGTTCAATACCAAGACAACACAAACCAACCAAAGTGAAGATAGCAAAATGTATTCAATCGTCAACTTATGTGTATGATCAAGGAATTACACAATAAAGTAAGAATGACTTTATGGGAAAAGGACATGACACTATATCATATTAATCGAAGGTAGAAGATACAACCTGATTGCCTTGATGTCGCAAGCTTCCTTTCAGTGACTCTTGGTTCCAAAACACACACTTGCTCTGTCCTTGTATGAAGAAGATCCAATTCCTCTTGATAGACCTACTAGAGTCTCCAAGCTTTTTTTCAAGCAGGGCTCTTCATACAATTCCTTCACCAATTCTTCAATTAATCTTTCTTAACCTTTTCCATGAGAATCCTATCAATATATAGGAGAGAATAAGATGGTTACATGGATGAGAATGATCCCACCAAATCAGGGAAACTAGTAAAATGATAACCATTTGAATGCCAACCCATTTTCTAGAAGATTCCCTTCTAGAACCCTCGAGACTTCTTCTTTTTTCCAATCTTGGAAACAAGTTTGCACCCTAAGTATAAATCACAGTGTGAGAATTTCTCACCCTAGTTGAAGGTGGCCTGCGAGAATGGGTCATTCTCGCACCCTAGGCTATAAGAAACCTGCGAACTCACTTTGAAAACATGTTTTCTAGAAGGAGATGGATGCCACTTTTTTCAGGAGAAAGTTCTTGTTAGGAGCCTGAGTATACCATTGTCAATACACCATCAAGATGACCAAAATCATGTGTAACAGAATGCCCCCCAAAGTATGAGGCTAGAATAAGTGACAGTCGAAATACTTTGTAAATTGCGTGTGTGTGTCGGAAACCAAGAGCGCACCTAATCAGAAACCTGCAAACAACCAAGCATCTGCAGAATATCATACTAGTTCTGAGGTAGGTATTCCCATACTCAAATCATAGACTAATGACATCATAAACATAGTTCATTGCCACCAATCATACACTGTGGATCCATGTCGTCAAAATATCGCACAGCCACCAAGAATACACTGTGGATCCATGCAAGAAAATTCAAATTGAGATGACATAGCCACGAGACATACAAAGTGGATCTATGTGTCAACAAATTATACATATTCCATCGCAACCTAGACCAAAGATATGAGATCCAAGGTCTTCAATCATGCCACTCGAAAGTACGAATCCAACCATGTGATTATATGTGTTGAAGTTGAACATGGTACAAACCACTTGATTACCGTTCATTGATGAAACCATTAACAAGTGTGAGGGAAATCACCATTAATGTCAATGACTCCCAAGGTACACTAGTACAATCCACCAAATGTGAATAAATGAGTGGAGGTCGAACACTCAACAAAATTTCATGATCAGGGGTCAATGATGAAAACCCACTGTCAAAAGCGAGGAAACCTACCATGGAGGCATGCATGTTCCAAAGTACCAAAAAAATTCTAAGTCTTGTTTCCGGATAATGAGTTGGAGTTGATAGAAGAAAACTCATCACAGGAGGGCCTTGATGTATCTCCCATCAATGACATGAAATGAGTAATAGATTTTGAAGGTGGAATAGAGTATGATGTAAGTTGAAATGGACACAGGGAAGGCTGACACAGAGAGAATGGACAACTACAGATGGTTGACTCGATAGAGGCTTCGTATGAACTTCTCTTGAACATATGAATGACACGACCAATGATTTGGCAGCATTGACTCAGAGACGACCTAGGATATGACCTTGTAGAAAATCGAACGAGAGACAAATAGATTTACCAAACCGGCTTCAGATATTGAATAAGGGGGTGTCATGTTCAAGATCGACACTTACTGCCAATAATATGAATACGAAAACACATCCCTTTCCCAAATTCCCCCCCCCACCATTTCTGGCGAGTACCTCTTTATTTTTACGCAAGCTTGAGGAGGATAACATATGCTTGTTTATGTAAGATCATCCTTTGGAGTATGTTTAACAAACCCTAGGAAGGAGTGGTTCGGTCCCATTATGGGTCTTTCGATGTTTGTTTAACGAGTACAAAGATAGAAAACTAGAAGGTTTTTCATGATTATAGAGTCTAGAAAAACACTTAAAAGAGAACTCTCTCAGTTTCTTTTTCGTAAAATATTCTGATGAGACCAAAAAAGAGATAAATTATCGCCCAACAGTTGATTTCTTCAAATACTTTAACGAGCATGAAAATACCAAGGTCGCTCGGCAATCTTTTCATGTTTAGAGAGTCTGAAAAGAGCTTAAAGAGGACTCCAGGGGGTTCCTTTTTCGTATAACCTTGTTGAGCCCAAAAAAGTGATAAAAGTATGCTCGATCGCATTCTCAGATATTTCCGAGCATGAGAATGGACAAAGACCAAGCTCGAGGTTTTGTGTAAAAACCATAAAAACAATTCAAATATGCTATAAAAAAAAGAAAAAATATTTGTATCCCTGTGTATGAATGTCGAAGTCGTTACGTCTGCAAAAGTCGCACTCATAAGGGTATTAGGCATTAGGTTTAATAAATAAAACAATTATAAAAAACTAACAAAAATGGTAAAAGTAAATATAAGGGGGCGAAAGTTCCTTTTACCATAGTCATTGTAACTTTGCCAATATTTTAGCCCAAAACCCCTCTTTTGCCCTTGAATTTTGGCGCTCAATTGTGGGAGGTACAGGAATCCATTCGATGAACCATTTTTGGTAGTGAGGTAAGCTCCTTGTCTTCAATCTTTTCATGGTTCAATTTTTCGTTTTCATTGGAAAAATTCATGTTTTTGAGCTTGGTTTAGGGGTTAAATTTGTGCTCAACCATTCTCGTAGGCTAGCCACATGGGACCTGCGAGAATGCATCATTCTCGCAGGTGGCCCCAAAGGCACTTGCGAGAACCTTGCACTATGCCTAAAAGGCACCAGCGAGAAACGCAAAGTGAAAAATTTCTTTAAAGTTTGCTCGATGAAAAAGATACCAAGTCTTGAAGAGAGTTGTTGACCTTCTTCTTATGTGTCTTATGAAGGTATTTGGCTATCACCATGGTTCTGGAATGGTGTGAAAGAGAGCATGAAGAAGATGATGCTATTGTCAGGAATAACCCGGGCACCGTTGCCGCTTTACAAGACTGTGGTCTCCTGAAATTCTTTTGTATCCCGGGTATGAGGGCCCAAGTCAGGCTATTGGAGTACCTCGTGCATATGTGGGACGTGGACCAACAAGTATTCCACGTAGGGGTCCACACATTGTCCTTGGATATTGAGGATGTTTACTTCTTGACAGGACTATCATAGCGTGGGTACCATGCTATCTTGACTGGTAGCTGAGGTGGTGGGCTGCCTATGAGTGAATACTGCCATTTGTACTGTGTTCCAGAGGGAGAAAGAAGCAAAGTAAAAGTGGCCATTTGGGGGGTACAGGATTTGAACCTTCGCAATATTTTTTTCACCATTGCTCATATGGCTGGGAGCATTGCTCCTCACATGAATCTCCATTGCTACTTTCAGTATTCCATAGAGTGTACTGAGCATCGGGTCTTTAACTGGGAAGATACTGTCCTTCGTAGTGTGAAGAGGCAGTTGACCAAATGCAGGAGAGGCGACCTGAAGCAATTTGGGTACGGGTATTTGTTGGTGTCCTTATTTCTTGAGAGGGTTGCCTTGTTGAGGTTGCAGGTTGAGTGGGTTTTACCAGCTCCAGAGGATCTGACGATGTTGAGGTGGTGTAACCTCATGGTCAGGCATGTAGCTGGACCAATCATCAAATACAATGATTCCTTCTTTGACTGGTTACGACCACAGATGATGATGGTCGATGATTATGCCTATGTCAGGTTGGACTTCCGAGGAGATCCAGACTTGGCCCTTCCTGAGGGCTCTCAGTGGGGAGATCTCGGTAAGAAGCAGACATTTTTACTTTTTAAATGTTTTTGTGCATTTTATCATATGCAAATGTTTTTATGCTCATCCAAGGTATAATTACAAAACTTCTTTTTTAATGACACAGACGTGGGGCCTTATTGACCACCTGGTACTTCTCCTATTCAACAAGGAGAGGTGGCTCCAGTGCCACGATGGGATGCTGAATATTATGAAGAAGTGGAACAAAACTTAGAGGGTTTGACTACAGACATTCTAGACATGCCTCTTGGAGAGGTTCCACGACGTTATCAGCGTCATACGATGGGGGTGTCAGAGTCTATTGGTTGACTTCTTCATAGGGTTGCTTGAGCAGTCATGTGTTACCATGAACGTCATCCATGATGTCACTTTGTAGAAGCTATGAGCTTCAGATTTTGAAATTTTGGTCCTCGGACAAAACTTTTTTGTAAAAAACTTTTTGATCGTTATATATACAAACGAATTCTACTAGTTTATCTTGTGTCATGTGATACTTGTGATGTGATTGATTTATAAATGACCCAATTGTCTATCTAATACATAGTTAGTTAATGCATCAGTTAATGTATTTAGACATCTAGAAATATTTTTGTTCTAAGACTTTTGCGATCATTGTTTTGTTCAGAGAGTTCTTTCGGATCCATCGCATAGGTTTTATGTTTTTCGACGTTTCGGACCAAACTAGTGTGGTCCATCATCAGGAAAGTGTTTGTGAAAAATGAAGGAAAAAAGAATATAACATGTATATAAATACCTGAAAAGTTATTGTAAGGAGCCGACTTATTGAAATGAAATCAATAATTATAAATTTTTAAAGATTATAATTGTTTGTTTAATTAATTAATTATTTGTTTTAATAATTAATTACTTGTTTGTTTATTAATTTTTTAATTTTATTTTAAAAAGAGCCGACTGGCCAATGTTTATAAACTAATATTTAGAATTATTCATATTGGCTAGGGTAGGGATCCAATTTTGACTAATTTTCCATACATCATCTCTATTTAGATTATTAGGTTGTTTTTCAATTTCGATTGCTTCTCTAAATTTCCTATTGTGATAGTGATCTATCCTGGCAAGTATTTTGGTTTCTTCAATACAGATGTGATGTTTGGTTTTATCTGAGTGTTCTGCGAGAGCTGAGGGATGAGTGCGATTTTCTTTGATGTCAGCGGTGTGTTCTTGAATCCTAATTCTAAAGGAGCGACCTGTTTCTCCGATGTATTGTTTACCACATGAACATGGGATCATATAGACACCTTTATGTTCAATGGGATCAACAGAGTCTTTGACTGACCTAAGCGAATTCCTAATAGTGTTTAGGGGTTTGAAAGTTGCACCAATGTTTTTCTTCTTTAAAATTCTCGCAAGTTTGTTTGTTGTACCTTGTATGTAGGGTAAGTAAACTTTAGACACATCATTATTTGTTTGTTCTTTATTCCTAGGTGTTTTGGTGGCATTATGAAAAGCTAGGAATTCATAATTCCACCAAAACACCTAGGAATAAAGAACAAACAAATAATGATGTGTCTAAAGTTTACTTACCCTACATACAAGGTACAACAGACAAACTTGCGAGAATTTTAAAGAAGAAAAACATTGGTGCAAATTTCAAACCCCTAAACACTATTAGGAATTCCCTTAGGTAAGTCAAAGACTCTGTTGATGCCATTGAACATAAAGGTGTCTATATGATCCCATGTTCATGTGGTAAACAATACATAGGATAAACAGGTCGCTCCTTTAGAATTAGGATTCAAGAACATGTCGTTGACATCAAACACAATCACACTCGTCCCTCAGCTCTCGCAGAACACTCAGATAAAACCAAACATCACATCTGTATTGAAGAAACCAAAATACTTTCCAGGATAGATCACTATCACAATAGGAAATTTAGAGAAGCAATCGAAATTGAAAAACAACCTAATAATCTAAATAGAGATGATGGATGGAAAATTAGTCAAAATTGGATCCCTACCCTAGCCAATATGAATAATTCTAAATATTAGTTTATAAACGTTGGCCAGTCGGCTCTTTTTAAAATAAAATTAAAAAATTAATAAACAAACAAGTAATTAATTATTAAAACAAATAATTAATTAATTAAACAAACAATTATAATCTTTAAAAATTTATAATTATTGATTTCATTTCAATAAGTCAACTCCTTACAATAACTTTTCAAGTATTTATATACATGTTATATTTTTTTTTCCTTCATTTTTCACAAACGCTTTCCTGATGATGGACCACACTAGTTTGGTCTGAAACGTCGAAAAACATAAAACCTATGCGATGTATCTAGAAATATGTTGATACTCAATATAATCAAAATAACGTTCCAAGAGGCGAATTCGCAAATACACCCGTAACAAAGTAGGACTTCGAATATCATAGACATTACTTAACTGTAGTACTATGAGTTTTGAATCGAGTTGTACAACCAAGTGACAGATACCGAGTGAGATAACATCGATTAATAATTCAATAACAGTGCTATACTTTGCAATTTTGTTGGTCGCACGACCAAGACACACACCTCGTAACGTGATAAGTTCGTTTGTAGGCATGTAAATTGCCCACGCAGCAGAAGAAAGGTTCTGAGTACTACGGCTAGCGTCATCAGCGAAGCCAATGTGGGGTAGCGAAGACTCTGATATCTGGAAATAAAACACAATGTCACATAAGGGAAGGGACTAGATAATGAAAAAAGAAAACTATAGTAACACACAAGAAGTATGATACAATAAAATACAAGTACTTGTGCACAGGTGATCTTATGCATAGTACTTCTTCAAGTACAACCCATTTCTGGGTTCGCTCAAAGGGATACCATCGTAATCTACTAACTCGTAAGCTCCTTTCTCCAAAACTCATGTAACGATATAAGGACCTCGCCACATGGCTTTGAATTTTCCAGCTCCTAGCATATCTCGATCTTGTTCGTAGAGGAGAACTAGATCTCCTTCGAAGAAAACGCGAGGCTTGGCATGTTTTTCGTATTTGGATTTGACACGTTTCTTATGGGATTCTATCACTAGGGTTGCATCGCGTCGAGTTTTGTCTAATTGCATGAGATACAATAGACGTTCTTCCTCAGCAGAAGTGTTTGGTAGGAGTTCAACAACTAGTTTTAAAGAGGGTATCTTGCATTCGATCGAGAGAATGGCTTCCAAAGCATAAACTAACCGAAAAGGTGTAAACCCAGTAGTGGACTTAACTAATGTCATGTAAGCCCACAATGCTGAAAACAACATTGTGTGCCAACTTGTTTTGTGAATCCCTATCATTCGTCAAAGCATTGTTATGAGAACTTTACTAATTGCTTCAACTTGGCTATTGTCTTGTGGGTAATAGGGCATTGAGTTTTCATGGTGAAGACCCAACTTTTCAGTGAGTTCGGACATCATGAAGTTTCTAAAGTGGCTACCGTGATCAGTGAAAATAGCCTGAGGAAGACCAAAATGAGCTATGATGTGATTGAAAATGAATAATGCTACGGTCTTTCCAGTATTGTCAAATGTCGGCATCGCCTCGGCCCATTTCGTAAAATAATCTACGGCTACAATAATGTATCCATGCCCCTCGGCCGAGTGGGGCTGACATGTCATGAAATCGATGCCCCATTTCACAAAGGGACCAATGGAGACCACAGGGTGTGACTGTATCTTATGATTATAGGTCTGGCAAACGTGGAATTTTTGGACGACGATTATGCAATCATTAAATAAAGAAGGCCAAAAATACCCTGCTCGTAAGATCTTCTAGGCAGTGGTATACCTGGACATATGACCACCACAGGCTCCATAATGGAAGTCATTTAAGGATTTCTTGGCTTCATCGAACGTGAGGCAGCGTCGAAAAACTGAGTCAATCCCACGATGATAAAGAGTATCCCCGAGGATAATATATTGACGAGCTTGGTAGCTTATTCGAATTCATTTAGTACTAGACAAATTGGGCTGAAAAGTCTGGATCTGGAGATATATGATGATATCTCCATACCAAATATCTTTGGAACTAATTAGGAAAATGGATTCATTAGGTAGTGAATCGACTGCTACATTTTCCATTTTAGAGTAGGGAAAGTCGCATATCAACTCAGCAAACACTAAGGACTTCTTGGAATTGGCTTGTTCAAATTCCAAGTCAAACTCCTAGAGCATCATGATCCATTTGGAGTATTTTCCCCCTATCAATTGACATGTGAGAATGTGTTGCATAGGGTTGCAGTTAGAAATCACTGTAGTCTAGCGAGAGAGGATATAGTGCCGGAAGCGTTGAACTGCTTGGACGGCTGCCAAGGCCAATTTTTCGACATGTAAGTAATTGATTTTAGTAGCCATTAGACTTCGAATCAAGTAATAGATAACATGAGAATCATGAGAATAATCCTATTGGAAAATAACCATAGCAATGGTGTAATCTGAGACTGCGAGGTAGAGGAAATAATCATGACTGTAATCAGGGGGAAGAGAAGTAGAGAATGTGTCAGGGATAGTTTCAAAACTTCAAAGGCTTTGTTTGCGATGGAATTCCATACGAACTCAGACCTCTTTTTGAGGAGTCGTGTAAATCCACGAGTTATCTCGACATAGTTAGGGATGAAACGATGAAGAAAGTTTGCTTTCCCTTGCAAATGTTGTAACTGGCGAAGTGTAGAAGGAGCAGGGATATTAAGAATCACCTCGACATTTAAAGGATCTACCCTGATCCCTTGACACAAAACAATAAATCCTAGAAGTCATCTAGATTCAATGCAGAAAATGCATTTGTGAGGATTCAAGAGTATATGGTAAAACCGACAGTGGATGAAAATGGCTCGGAGGTGGATTGGATGATCGACTTGGTGCATGGAATGAGTAGGTAAGTCATCAAGATATGGTTGCAAGATGTGATTGATTTCATGGAAGGCGTAAGACATAGCACACTGAAAAGTGGCACCATCGTTCTTGAGACCGAAAAGAAGTTTTCAATAGGCAAAAGTGCCCCAAGGACAAATGAAAGTAGTTTTGTGTTGATCATCAGGAACAATGTTGATTTGATTATATCTGGAGAAACCATCCATTAGAGAGAAGATTTCTCTTTCGGTGCAATCATTGACAATTTGATTGATGAAGGGGGCAGGAAAATTGTCTTTGGGACAAGCTTTGTTACTATCCCTATAATCAACGCATACATGAATTGTGCCTTGTTTCTTGTCAATCAGGACAAGATTGGAAACCCAGTCAGTGAGGGCCACCGGGTAAATAAAGTCGGCTTTGAGAAGTTTCTCAATTTCAAGTTTAATAGCGGACACTTTACATGGGTGAACTGGATGAAGGCGTTGCCAGATGGGTTTAGCATCTGGGTATGTCTTGATCTCATGTATCACAATGTCTGGGTTGATACCCGACATTTCTTCGTAGCTCCAGGTGAAGACGTCACAAAATTCTTTGAAAAGTGACTTATAGGTGATGATTTCATTAGGGGAACATGAGGCTCCGATGTGCACATTTTCAACAATTCTAGGTTTGATTGATATGTCTAGGGGAATAGTGGGTGAGATATTGCTTAAGCTCCGTTTGGAAAACACATCATCTCTGAACTCAGGAATGGTTGAAACATTGACAACAGTCGACGGAGTCGAGATCCGTTGGTAGCTCTCGATGGTGTGTTGTTCCAGGAAGAGGATGGAAAGGTGATTTCCATCATCCAAAGGGGTGTCTTCCATGACAGACATAATAATATCATCCATGGGAAAGATGACATAGAAAGCGTTTGGAGATAATTCACCAAAAGAGGGGGTAGAGGGGGTTGTCGATTGAATGGCCTGAAAGGAATATTCGACTGAACTCCAAGGAATTTCATCATAGTAACGAAGATGATCGCCAGGGTTAGGTACCATCCATGGGTCATGATGATGTAGGAGCATCTCTCCTCGTCAGCCAACGATCCAGCCAGCCACGTCAGCAAATTCGAATCGCTTGATGAAGAGAGGCTCAGTCCTCGTTTGAAATCTGAATTCAATGTAATTAAATGTTTCAGATGGTGAGCTGTGAAGTCGTGTCTTTGTGCAGGCCGTAGATAAGATAGGCCTTTAATTTTTGTAAGGTCGAGATCTATATCTAGATGCTGGACTAGATAGCGCATTCAATGTAATTGAATAGGGTAGGTAGATTGGAGGGAAGAGCTCGAAGAGCCCCCTCATGTAAGAAGAGAGATTTTTAGTATCTCATTGGGTAGGTGTGAGAAGTGCAGAGAGGATAGAGGATCTGCAAGTAGAGATCAGAAGAAAGAAGGAGTCGAGACCTTGTTACAGGCCGTGCTCAGGAACACCTTGTAAATACAGGCATTTTCCATATTTAATACAAAGAGCAGTTTTTCCTCAATGAATTTTGTGTTGAATGAATGTCTGTGAGTGTTCTATTATGCTATAGTTGTATGTTAGTAATTTGTAGGAGTTCTTGATTTTAGGTTTGAGAATTCTTTGAGGCTTCATACTAGGAGGGTGTGATAGAACACTACGGGTTCTAATAGCCGTACACAGAGGTTGCACTTCTGAATTCTGTTGGTTCAGACAAAGACATGTTGCGGCACAAGAACTGAAGTCAAAAACTCAGGAGAACACCTCAAGGTTGCTAAATACCTTGGAGGCAAGGTTGTGTATGAGAGACACAGTTTGTAGACAGAATCTCTCAGGAGCTCTGTAAAGCTCTGCCAGGTGGGCATTGAGCAGGTGCAAGGAGTGTACAGAGGAAGAACTATGTTGTGAGTCCAGACAAAAGAAACAAAATCACTGAGGATTCTAAGAGCTCTGCCAAGTGGGCATTGAGCGGGTGCAAGGTGCACAGGAGGCAGGACTGTTGGATGTTCTGTGAAAAGATACTCTACCAGGAGGGCATTGAGACATTGTGCAGATAGGCATAGAAGAGAAGAGAACTCTTTGAGTTCTGTATTGTGAAGGAAGAGTCCACTGAGGGATCTTCACAGGGTTGCTGAACACCATGCAGACTTAGCAAGAGGTTTCTTGAGTGAAGGATAGCCAGGAAGGCATCCAAATTCTCCATCTGAGGGAGAAGGAAGAAGGATAAAATCCCTTAGGGGTCTGAGGGCTGAGAAGATCAGGAGAGATAGAACTTTGTGTGTGTGAATACTCTGTAGAGACACATAAGCCAAAGAATCCCTTGGGGATTCAAGGATAAGCTCAGGAGGAGTAGTTCTTTCAGCGCGCAGAGCTATAGCTGCAAGGGACACAGAGGTTGAAGAACTCTTTGGAGAGTTCAGAGTTATCCAAGCTTAGGAGGAACAACGTCATGGAGAACGCAGGCGAGGCTTAAAGCCGAGAGCTCACAGGAGGGGCCATAACAAAGGTCGAGGCCTTTGAGAACTGGAAATTCTTCCCAGTTTCGGAACAAAGTGTAGAATCTTAGGAGGGAGCATAGCAGTTGTTGGATAGGCCGAAGAAATTTGGACTGTTGAAGATTTCACGTCCAGGAAGGAAGCTCAGGAGGAGCACACAAGGAGGATGGATTTGAACCATCATATCTAGAGCGATATACCCGACAGTCGTCGGATTTTTCAATATTTGCATGGGGGTTAAACCTTCGTGAATAACAGAGGGAAAATCGCGATGAGAGGCATGGTCATCGGGATATCGACATTCATGAAATCGGGAATCATGAGGATGAGTGATCGGGTAAGTTCACAGTGAGAACCCCGATACAAGCCTGACCCATCCATTAGTTGGGGACACGTGGCAGTGATCGAGGCGTTCGGAGAGAGTCCCGATAGGAGAGTCATCAATCGGGAAATCGCGAGTTGGGATATCGAGAATCTTGTGGACAGGGGGTTTATGCATTTCGGCATTGCGATGTCTGAAACCTCGATAGGAGATATGACTGCAGTCATGGGGATAGTGTTCATATGGACCAGGGTATAGCCGGGAGGGGCTAAGGCGAGAAAGGTCATTTGGGGAGTCAAGAGGTCGAGAGGTGGGACTTTTGAATAGGGAAATCCCAAAAGACATAAGACTACGGTCTTATGAGAGCTGGTCATATGGACTAGAGCATAGCCAGGCAGGGCTAAGGAAAAAAGGAGCGCATCAGCAAATCAGTGATCGAGAGATCACGGGGACAGTGATTCGTGACATTGGGGATCACGAAACCCCGAAACCCGAAATTAAGTTGGGGAGTTCACGGTTGAATGAAGTAGACCATGAGGAAAAAGAAAAGGACCTGTGGATCAGGTTTTTAGTAGAGATTCCAGCAGGGAATCAGATGAGCTGCTTCAGCTCAAGGAAGAAATTGAATGATCCTTAAGACCAGGAGGTCAGCGTAGAGGCCTTTGTTGAGGCGGAGGGTGCAGTCTACATTAGTTTGGTATCAGATCTAGAACTCTGTTTGTATATTTCAAGCAGAGGGAGAAGGAAAGGAAAGCTAGAGGAGGAAAGCACTCTGATACACACATCAATTTGGTATCAGAGCGGGAACTTCACTTGTATATTTCAGGTGAAGAGAGAAGGTAAGGGAAGACAGAGTACTGAGACTCTGGCGATTGTTTGTAGGTAGGAAACAATCAAGAAGACAGTCAGGAGGACTGTAGGGAGAAGCTGAGACACTCAGATTTGCAAAGTGACAGCAGCAGGTTTTCGAGGAGAGCAGACAGAAACAACAACATGGCTACTGAAGGTTGTAGATTTGCTGGAAGAAAGGACCCAGAGTTGATGAGTGCAGCCGAAAGGGGAAAGGAACTTGTCGACATCAGGGCAAGAATGGAAGAGCTTGAATTGCGGATGCAGCAGAATAACAAGCCAAGATGGGTATATGAATGGCCCATGAAGAGGATGAAGTTAAAATGGCCAGTCAAGGAGTTGATGGCTAGAAGATAGTGTAGGCTATTAAGAGGATGGTAGAGGTAGGTTGAAAACCTCAATGGACCAGAAGAAGAAATGGTTCAGATGTGTGAGCTAGAGACTAGGAAAATTCTGGGTGAAGAGAATGAATTGGGATCAGCTGAAGATCTCAAGAATTTCCAAGAGGGAAGAGAGGAAATTCCAAATTTCCAGGTGGTCAAGGAGTTGAGACCAGCTGAAGATCTCACGGACTATCAGGAAGACAGTCAAGGAATTTCACATTGCCAGTTGGGCAATGATATGAGGTTGTTGCGGGATCTCACCGAATGTTAGGAAGGCAGTGAAAGGTTTCTAGTTTTCTAGGTGGACAAAGGAACATAGATGCAATCAATTGATTCCATGGACTGCCAGGAGGGCAGTGGGAGCATCTCAAATCACCAGGTGGGTAGAGATGAGAATACGAGATTGTTTTAAAGTCTCATGGACTTGGAGGTGAGTTCAATTCAACAAGGAGTGCTGATGAAGATGGGATCGATTGATCTCATAGTCTGCCAGGAGGGCAGCAGGAAAATCCCATATTGCCAGGTGGGCAGGGATGAACAGATGAAACTATCTGAGAATCTCATAAACTCAAATGTGAGTTTGGATCAACAGGTGCAGTTGAAAAAGGAGGAATATATGAGAAATATTCTGATGATTGGGGGAATTGAAATACCCCTACCACTTAGCTCAGAGGAGGTAGAGGTTTGTGTTGCAGATGAAGCAACAACAACAGAAGGACAACTTGTTGAGACTATCAGGGAAGAAGAATTGGAGCAGACTTGGGAAGCTTCCCAAGCAGATGAAGAAGAAGATGAGCATTTTGAGGAGTGTCTCAATTCTTTCAGCTAGGAAGCTGAGGAAGCTATAGCAATGAAGCTGACAGCAGAAGAAGTAGGAGAGGAAAATGAGCATTTTGAGGAATGGCTCAATACTTTCAGCCAGGAAGCTAAAAAGACTGCAACCTGGGAGTTTGCAGAACAAGAAGAAGAAGAGGCAGACAACTTTTCCTTTGCTGATTTGTATGAGCAGATTGAAGCCCTGGAGAGAAGGGTGAAAGTGCAAGGCATGCACATCCAATAGGTAAAGTTGGAAACTAATGAAGAAGGTGTGGGAGATCACAGTGATATGCCCATGTGATGAAAATTTTTGCAGCTGAGGAGACTGCATGAACAGAGCCAGCCACTGGAGCAGCTGGACCAAGTGATAGAAGAAGTCATAAGGCTGATGGTAAATTCAGCAGAAACTGCCAGCAAGGAGCAGTTGAGCAGAAAGGAAGAAGCAGCAGTAGCAGTAGCGTGGAAGTAGCAACAACAGTAGCAGGATGGAGCAGATGAACAACTCCAGAGGATGATTTGGGATCCAGGAGGATTTCCACAGCTGAGATGGGAAGCTCATGAGAAGGAGCTCATGAATTTTGTAGCTGAGGAGTATGATGCAGGAGAATCTCTCCACGTCAGCCAACCAGCCAGCCAGCCATGTCAGTGAATTCAAATCGTGTGATGAAGAGAGGCTCAGTCCTCGTTTGAAATCTGAATTCAATGTAATTAAATGTTTAAGCTGGTGAGCTGTGAATCCGTGCCTTTTCACAGGTTGTATATAAGATAGGCCTTTAATGTTTGTAAGACTGAGATTTAGATCCATATGCTGGACTAGACAACCCATTCAATGTAATTGAATAGGCTAGGTAGATTGGAGGGAAGAGCTTGAAGAGCCCCCTCAGGTAAGAAGAGAGATTTTTAGTATCTCATTGGGTAGGTGTGAGAAGTGGAGAGAGGATAGAGGATCTGTGAGTAGAGAGAAGAAGAAAGAAGGAGCTAAGACCTTGTTATAGGCTGTGCTCAGGAACACTTTGTAAATACAGGCATTTTCCATATTTAATACAAAGAGCAGTTTTTCCTGCATGAATTCCGTGTTGAATGAATGTCTGTGAGTGTTCTATTATGTTGTATATGTATGTTAGGCATTTGCAAGAGTTCTTGATTTCAGGTTTGAGAAGTTTTTAAGGCTTCATACCAGGAGGGTGTGAAAGAATGTTGTGGGTTCTGATAGCTGTGCACAGAGGTTGCACTTCTGAATTCTGTGGATTTAGACAAAGACGTACTGCGGCACAAGAACTGAAGTCAACAACTCAGGAGAACACCTCAAGGTTGTTGAATACCTTGGAGGCAAGGCTGTGTATGAGAGACATAGTTTACAGATAGAATCTTTGAGGAGCTCTATGAAGCTCTACCAAGTGGGCATTGAGCAGGTGCAAGGAGTGCACAGAGGAAGAACTCTGTTGTGAGTCTAGATAGAAGAAACAAAATCACTGAGGATTTTGAGAGCTCTGCCAAGTGGGCATTGAGCAGGTGCAAGGTGCACAGGAGACAAGACTGTTGGATGTTCTGTGAAAAGATACTCTGCCAAGAGGGCATTGAGACATTGTGCAGACAGGCACAAAAGATAAGAGAACTCTTTGAGTTCTGTATTGTGAAGGAAGAGTCCACTAAGGGATCTTCACAGGGTTGTTGTTCACCCTACAGACTCAACAAGAGGTTGCTTGAGTGAAGGATAGCCAGGAAGGCATCCGAATTCTCCATCTGAGGGAGAAGGAAGAAGGATAAAATCCCTTAGGGGTCTGAGTGCTGAGAAGCTCAGGAGAGATAGAACTTTGTGTGTGTGAAGACTCTACAGAGGCATAGAAGCCAAAGAATTGCTTGGGGATTCAAGGATAAGCTCAGGAGGAGTAGTGCTTTCAACACACACAACTATAGCTGCAAGGGACGTAGAGGTCGAAGAACTCTTTGGAGAGTTCAGAGTTCTCCAATCTCAGGAGGAACTACGTCGTGGAGAATGCAGGTGAGGCTTAAAGCCAAGAGCTCGCAGGAGAGACCATAACTAAGGTCGAGGCCTTTGAGAACTGGAAATTCTTCCAAGTTCTGGAAGAAAGTGTAGAAGCTCAGGAGGGAGCACAACAGTCGTTGTATAGGCCAAAGAAATATGGACCATTGAAGATTTCACGTCCAGGAAGGAAGCTTAGGAGGAGCGCACAAGGAGGAAGGATATGAACCATTAGATCTAGAGCGAGAGACCTGACAACCGTCCGATTTGTTGAGAGTTGCAAGGGGGTTAAACCTTCGTGAACAGCAGAGGGAAAATCCCGATGAAATGCATGGCCATCGGGATATCGACATTCATGAAATCGAGAATCACGAGGATGAGTGATAAGGTAAGTTCACAGTGAAACCCTGATACAATCCTGAGTCGTCCATCAGTTGGGGACGCGTGGCAGTGATCGAGGCCTTCGAAGAGAATCCCAATAGGAGATTCATCAATTGATAAATCGTGAGTCAGGATATCGGGAATCTCGTGGACAAGGGGATACGAATGCGACCACAGGGATAGTGGTCATATGGACCAGGATATATCCAGGAGGGGCTAAGGCGAGAAAGGTCATTTCAGGTGTCAAGAGGTCGAGAGGTCGGACTTTTGAATAGGGAAATCCCAAAATACATAAGACTAAGGTATTATGAGATCTGGTCATATGGACTAGAGAGTATCCAGGTGGGGCTAAGGAAAAAAGGAGTGCATGGGAAAATCGGTGATCGGGAGATTGCGGGGACAGTGATTCATGACATTGGGGATCATGAAACCCCGAAACCCGAAATCAAGTCGAGAGTTCACAGTTGAATGCAGAAGACCATGAGGCAAAAGAAAAGGACCTGTGGATTGGGTTTTTAGTAGATATTCCAGTAGTGAATCAGATGAGCCGCTTTAGCTCGAGGAAGAAATTGAATGATCCTTAAGACTAGGAGGTCAGCGCAAAGGCCTTCGCTGAGGTAGAGGGTGCGGTCTGTGTCACATGAGATGCAAGGGTTTCGTGAATCGAGGTGGAGATCATGTTGATTGAAGTGAAAAATGAGTGTGGAACATCGGGCGGTGGAATGGGGAAAGTACCCATTAATGACGAGTCTTTGAGAAGACCTACACCGATGTTCTCGTAAGATGGTGGGGTTTTAGCGATGAATCGTATGTTGCCAGTATGCGTATCTGAGTTGAAGAAGGCTAATTGGTCGATATTGATTACATTTCCTTGATGTGGGAAATGGACAACATTAAAAAGAGTCGACACAACTGTGCCCATGGAATCATTCCAGCTATAGCCAAGCAAAAGATTGTAATCGAGAGGAGCGTCAAAGACTTCCACTTTGACTTGAATATTTTTTCCTTCTAGCTTGATTGGCAACGAGGGAAGGACACCATAGCGATTAAAATCGGATCCATTGAAGGATTTGAGAGTGTTATGGGATCTAGTGAAAGAGGGAGGGCTGATGGATTTCCAGTAGGTAACAGACATGACTGTTTTAGGATAAATCCGTAAGTGCGGACACAAACCGATCTCCCTAGATCCACCTGGATCTAGAACAAAACATGACAGAATAGGACGCTTTCCTTAAGTTTTAAATATT
Source organism: Picea engelmannii (assembly GCA_009831015.1). Taxonomy (NCBI): domain Eukaryota; kingdom Viridiplantae; phylum Streptophyta; class Pinopsida; order Pinales; family Pinaceae; genus Picea; species Picea engelmannii. The sequence continues at coordinate 612,903 of ML784069.1, read as the reverse complement.
GAATTTACTAAGAGGCAAGAATAAGTAACAT